>PKML01030184.1:268887-416901 GCA_002933935.1 Eutrema yunnanense
TTTTTTTCACTATATGTAGTAAAATCTATTTTATATTCTTAATTTCATAATCACATTCTAACATTTTAAATATGATAAATCTTCAATTCAAGTTTTTGGTTGAAAATCTAACAATATATCGTTTTAAATAAAAAAATATTTTTTTATATCCAATTAGTATTACAATTTTCTTTGATTCTTAATATCAAATTATCACTTTTTCTATTTATTTACATTAAATTTTGTATTTTTTTAATTTGTATTAAATAAAAATAGTAATAAATATAAATAGACATGTATTAAATGAATATTTTAAATATATGTTAATGTTAAAAAAATTTGGTAGTGATGAGGTGGACACCCTAGATTGAGAGAAAACTCTCCTATTATATAATAGATTGATATCTATAGAAAGCTCGGTTTGGAGGTCTGGGGTTTGTTTTTTTTTTAAAAATAAAATGTGATTTCTACAATTTAATTGAAGCAAACTTACCGGAAAAAAAACTAGTACAAATAGAACCGTTCGTCATGCATGTTAGTAGTACGATTGTACATCAATGTAAAATATGTTTGTCATGAATCCTTGTGAATCAGATAAAATTGTACTTTGAAAAGTTGTTGTTGTCGTAATCGTTTTCATAATTTATAATAATAATAATAATAATAATAATTTAGATGACAAAAAAAAGGTTAGCAATTTTTTTAACCGGACCAATAAATTAAATACAATACAATTGAATTTCATCAAACCATAGCCTAAACTACATCATGGAAGCTCAGTGTTCCGAGGAAGAAGTTTGTTCAGGTTTGGTAATGCGTTTTCGCTTTGAAATCTCCTTGATCATAACTCGGAAAGTTTTGATTTTGTTTGGTTTTAATTTTTGTGTTTTCAGTGTTATTTGTCTTTGAGCGGTTTTTAGTTTGTTTGTGATTATGTTTCCCTCCTCATTTAGGTGTTTGCATCCAAAACTATCAGTTTTTTTTTCGTCGGCCTTTTTCCACGGGCAGTTGATGGAAGCGAACAATGTTTTGGAAGAAGGTTTTGAGCCAGACCTTGTGGTTTTTACTAGTGGATATGCTCATGCTTAAAAAATGGTGGATGCAAGATATAAGAAGAAGAGCCGCGCACGCGGTCAGGGGTTGTGCAAGATGGAGAAGAGAATGGGTGAGGCGATGTCAGTTTTTTTTAGATGGAAAGGTATAGATGTCAGGCTGATATTGCAACTTACACCTTGCTGATAAGTGGGTTTTGAGAATGATCGATAAGGGTTATATTGCAAAAAGAAGGAATCATGCGGTCGCAAGTAACTTATATGCAGTATACTGGTGGCTCATGAGAAGAAAGAACAATTTGAAGAGTGTTTTGGAAGATTAAGCAAAATACTTGTCACCCCGATCTTCTCATTTACAATGTTGTGATCAAATTGGCCTGTAAACTATATGGGAAGTGGAAGAAGCCAATGGAGTTGATACGTTTGTTATTATGATTTACAAGCGGGAAATGTTGTCTGCGAACTCACTATTGAATGTTGTCTGCGAACTCACTATTGAGTACTCTTGTTAGAGACGTGGAAGGTCGAAATGGCAAACAAACGCTCCTCTTGTGAGCTACATGTATCAGACAGCTTGGATCCGTCGCAACTAACTTAGGGCATGTTCAATGGTAACCCTCATTAAACCATTTTTTATTTAATTTTAATAAATTTTTAGTTTTAAGACACTTTGACTTATTTTGTGATTGTAATGGAAACACCTACTTTGGGTGTCTTAAATTCGTCGATTCGATTAGAGGAGAACTGATTTTGACGATAAATGCAAAAGCATTTGACGATAAACCTTGAAGAAGAGAGAGAGTCACGCGAGTTTTTATTTTTCCCTCTCTTTAAATTTTCAACAACCGCTCACAACTAGACACGTGTCCGTTCCTATCAGAACCAAAAGTGTCTAACATTAGACACTTATCTATTCTTAAGACACTCATTTTAATTCATTTAATTCTAAATTAAACTTAAGAACACCACATAAGACACTAGGAGGTTACCATTGAACATGGCCTTATATGCAGCCCAATGATTAAATTGCACTTAACACATACTCCTAAACAGTTACTATTATGACATTCAATAACTTTGAAATATATATATATATATATATATATATATACGATTAACTTATTTTTTTAAAATATATATATAACCATTGTTTTAAACAAGCAAAACGAAATGAAAAATAATACTTCAAATAGAAACATCGACTAGAAACAAAAAAAATAAGAGCTTCCAGGACTTGACTTGATCAAGTCAGTAACAATTTCACCACTCTTTCTTGCAGGTTTGAGATTTTCGAGCTCTACGTCGAGCTCCACGATTAGTAAGACGTAAATGATTATGAAAAAGACGAAAATCCGTCTGGAATGCTTTCCTCAAACGTTTGCTCTTTGGAAAATTTTCTGCCTACAAGATGTATATGAAACATGAGTATTTGGAAACGTGAAAACATAGATAAAACTGCAGAAAAACTTGCCTCTAGCCATTGCTCTCGCTCGTACTTGGAAAAGCGAATAGACGCAGTAATACTACCCTCCTGCTTGACAACGAGTGGAAAAAGTTAAACAGGTTGTTGCTCAAATGGTTAGACCAATGTATTGATACAAGTAGAGAGAGAGGATGCTTACTTCCAGTGCATGTTCTTTACTTGAGAGATGCTTCCTGAAATTATCAAGGCTTTTGCAATCACAGTAGCACAATTTGCAATAAAACATTCCGGTAGATTCACCCCTCTCACTGCACTTCTGAAGAACGTGTCTACTTGTCTCTGAAACTGTGGAAAAGAAAAAACTAACTATAGCTCAGAGACAGCGTAATTAGTTTGGTGGTTATTTCAAACAGTACTGGATGATGAGAGGACAAACAAACACCTGCAAGTAAGCTTTCCCAGAGCCACTCTGCTGAAGTGACCAGGACTGACATTTTGTAAGGCCTATATGAATAAGCCAGAAAAAGGTTGTATTTACTCAGTTGTTGTAGCTCGACAAGACTACCTGAGAAGACCTCTTCCACCTGATCCGATATGAGCATCATTGTAGCAGGAGGAGGATTATGTTTTTGCCATTTCATCAAATCTGAAAACATGCGCTTGTATATGACATCTGTTTCAATAAGGGAAAGCATTTCAGTACGGATAGTTGAAATTTAAACCCTAAATTCCAGAGATCGATAACCAAATGGAGTAACCGGAAATGGTATGTGCAACAGCGACACCAGTGGAAGAGAGCCCTCGCAAGAGGTGATCAGGGGTTTGTTTTTGGTCGCCATAGGCAGTGATGGAGACAGGACCAGAGTAGCCTAGATTCTTGAACGCCCCTTCTATACTCGGACGGACCCGACGAGCATCATAGCCATCGGGAATCGGACAGTCCTTCATGTCCCACCACACCGCTATTTTGGCAGTGGCATATTCAGGCTTGGCCGCGTAGTTCCTTCCCCACATCCTCGTTACAGAGTCAAGTTCTGTGTACCTAGGGTTTATAACCTCCTGCTTGACAAAGAGTGGTTGCTCAAATAGTGTAGACAATGTATATTGATACAAGCAGAGAGAGAGGATGCTTACTTCCAGTGCATGCTTTTTACTCGAGAGATGCTTCCTGAAATTCTCCAGGCTTTGGCCATCGAAATTGCACGATTTGCAATAAAACATGGCAGATAATTCACCCGTCTCACTGCACTTCTTCAGGCTTCTGGTCTCAAGTTTATTATCCGCGGACCCTAGTAATATTTTCCAGCGCCACTCTTTAGAAGTGACCAGGACTGAACTATAGTCACGCCTACATGAATAAGCCAGAAAAAGGTTGTATTGCGTCTGTTGTTGTAGCCGGACCAGATCCCAAGAGAAGACATCTTCCACCTGATTGGATATGAGCATCATTGTAGCCGGAGGAGGATTATGACCTCGCCATTCCAGCATATCCGAATACATGACTGAGCACGTGCTTTCTGTTTCAGTAAAAGGAAAGGATTTCAAGAAATTTTGATATTGCCGTGTCCGGTACTCTACCCGTACCAGTGCTAGTAGGGATAGTTGAAATTTAAACCCTAAATTCCAAAGATCGATAACAATTGGACTAACCGGAAGTGGTATGTGCAACAGCGACTCCAGTGGAAGAGAGCCCTCGCAGGAGGTGATCAGGGGTTTGTTTTTGGTCGCTATAGGCAGTGATGGAGACAGGACCAGAGTAGCCTCGTTTCTTGAACGCCCCTTCTATACTCGGACGGACCCGACGAGCATCATAACCCTCGGGAATCGGACAGTCCTTCATGTCCCACCACACCGCTATTTTAGCTGTCGCGTATTCAGGCTTCGCCGGCATCCTCTAAACCTAAACAAATCACACACGAAAGTCCTCTTCGACCAAAAAAAAAAAAAAGACACAAGTACAGTTTCTTTTAAGGTTGTTGATTATATACACCAAACTACTAAGAGCATCTCCATCCGAGACATATGTCTCACGCGAGACATATGTCTTCGGGTTTTAAAAAAAAAATAATAATAATAATTTTTTTTTTTATGTCGCGACGAATCACGTCGTGACACGTCATCACTTTTTGGGGAAAACATATGTCTCCAATGCTGATGGTCTAATGGGCTTAAATGAAAGCCACTAAAGGTGCGGGCTTGCGAAATCGGATCTTTATCTTTTTATTATATAAAATTGAGTCACAATTATATAACTCACCATGATGACACGTGTGATGTGTCTTTGTTATGTGCTGTTAATATTAACAAAATTTAGAAAAATAAAATATAAGAAAGTTATAGGGCTATTCTCAAAAATATTAATAAAATAATTTTTTGTTCCAAACATACCATTACAAATCTGTCTTTTCCAAAACTACCACAAACATTGATTTTTTCTACAAATACCACAAATTAACACTAAATCATTAACCCTCAAAATAAACCATAAACTATAAAAACTAAACTCTAAATCCTAAAAACTAAATTATAAACCCAAAATAGTGGACCCAAACTCAAATATTTAAATTACAAACCTTTAAAACTCATTTTTAGCATTTTCTTTCCAAAACTACCACAAGCATTGGTTTTTTCCACAAATACCACAAAATAAACCATAAACTCTAAAACTAAACTCTAAACCCAAAATAGTGAACTCAAACCCAAGTATTTAAATTATAAA
This sequence comes from Eutrema yunnanense, assembly GCA_002933935.1. Lineage (NCBI taxonomy): Eukaryota > Viridiplantae > Streptophyta > Magnoliopsida > Brassicales > Brassicaceae > Eutrema > Eutrema yunnanense. The sequence continues at coordinate 274,061 of PKML01030184.1, forward strand.
CCCTTAAAACTCATTTTTTCGTGTTTGTGGAATTTGTGGAAAATAATCAATATTTGTTGTAGTTTTGGAAAAAAAAAGTTAATGATGGTATGTTTGGAACAAAAACTAATTTTAGTGGTATCTTAAGGAATTTCTCAAAGTTATATCTCAAAGTTTCTTCTAGGTCGTTGTATTCCCAGAACTCTTTTAGTTTATCAATTGAATTCAGACGTTAAAACAAAAAAAAACTGATTATGGAAAAAGAACAAAAAAGAGAAAAAAAATGAAAAAATCCTTAAGACACTACAGCACATTTTTTCTTATAAATTAGTCAATAAAAAATGTCCAATTAAAAAATGAAAAACAAATCACACACACTACAGCACATTTTTATAAATTGTCCTAATTAAAAATGAAAAATTAGTCATAATTATAAATTATCATATCACACACACACACTACAGCACATTTTTTCCGATTTCAAATTATCAAAACTTTCAACCAAAAAAAACCAAATCTTTTATCACCGCACATGCATGCTACGTATTAAAAAAAAAATGTTTGTTTCACCGCCGATTTTCCACCGTCAATATTTTAAACGGAAACGTTAACAGAGTTAACGGTACAGTGATTTTTTATTTAAATAGTGTGATTAGTGTCAGTTTAGGATTCAAAGTGAATAGTAGTCTCGGGATGAATAGTGTCAGGGGATGAATAGTTATTCGGGTACCGGTTTAGGTTCGGTTCTTCGGGTATAGGAATTTAGGATCCGATCGGTACCCGAATAACTATTCATCCCGTGACACTATTTATCCCAAGACTACTATTCACTCCGAGTCTCTTGCTGGATCCTAAATTCATGTACCGTTAACTAAAAATTACTGTACCATTAACTCTGTTAACGGTTCCGTTTAAAATTTTGACGGCGGAAAGTCGGCGGTTAATTTGAAGTGTCAGTTTTGTTACCTTCAGGGTTCAGAGTGAGAGTGGTAAAGTCGCAGGGTTTAAAGTGCTAGTGATTTCAATTTTGAAAGTTAAAAATGCATTTTTCCCATTTTTTAAAGTATAACTTTTAAGTTGATTTTCTATTTTCAAGAATTTACATAGTAAATTTTAATATGTTCCAAATCTTGTATTCAAAACTCACGCGTAGTAATAATTATTTTATATTTCAGAAGACAAAAAAAACGATGTATCATAGCAACTATCACATATATAACTATATATCTTATTATATAAAGCGGAATGATTCAAAATTAGTAATTCACCAGATCGCGATACGTGCTAAACCAATCGATCAGATTTAGAATTCAGCACCGTTCAAGGTACATGTGCAAACGATACAGATTTGATACTGTTTGCAATTTCCATGGCTCTCATCTTCCCCATTCGCACCGCATTTGTGGTCGTTAGTCACCGTCGCAGTCGTTCGTCTGACAACCCATATTTGTCAACCTTTTTATTGATAGTTTTATGCATACCTTAGCATCCACTCCTGCATTTTTTCAGAATAGTTAGTTTATCTCTTTCCTGAATCTAGAATGATATGGCATTATTATTATTTATACCTTAGAGAACTCACCAGGGATTGACAGGATAAGCATGGAAAGGCAGAGGAAGAAAAGATATGCAGCACAAGGCTTGGCCATGATTACTCAATTATATTATATATGTTAAAGAGTAGTTGGTGGTTGTGATTCGGTTATGTAAACTTATGCCAACCGTAATTTAAAATAGACTGCATTTTAATTATTAGAATATCTTTTTGTTATTCTTTCTCATGTGATTTCCCAAAAAAAAAACAATTTTCAAAAAAGGATGAAACTTTCTTATAATAGGCCCAAATTATTTATATATTTATTCACACATACAGATTTCGAAACCGACTTTAGCTCAGTTGGTAGAGCGGAAGGCTGTAGTGGTTGCTGTGATCTTTAGGTCGCTGGTTCAATTCCGGCAGGTCGGATTTATTTATGAAAAATGTCAGTTTTTTTTTTTTAATAGTTTTTTTAGATAAAAAGAAAATGGAAATAAATTTGTAAACAGTTTTCTTTTCATATACACCAACTTCATTACACTTTTGCGGATGAATCTAAACGATCATTTGCTTCCTCGTCTTGTATTTGTTTCAGTCTTACAATCGCGCCTATGAATTCCTCGTAGTCTACTGTGTCTTCCAAATGCACATCTGTCTAATAATGATCACAAGAAAAATCCATACATGTGTAAGAAAGATATTTATGAAGCAGTTACTTATTTTCTAATCACTAAATCTATATACTGAGACGTTGGTGTCTGCTTACTGGCGTTTGCATAAGACCATTGATGTCAGAGCTGTCAAGATTTGTGTTGAATCTTTCAAGAACGCTTTTGAGTTCTTTATAAGTTACTCGCCCGCTCTTCTCACTGTCTATAATCTTTAAGGTTTCTCTAAGCCCGTGAATCTCTTCTTCGGAAAGCCTTTCTGCAATCACCTGCCAATGAAACAGTACTAATCAGAGATTCTATCATCAAAACAAAATCAAAAGCTTTTATAATATCTTGGTACCCTTAAAGCCATCTTCTTAAGCTTGTCTGTTGCTGAAAACCTCTTCAAGCGACTCAACACAGTTGTGTCAAGCGGTGTATCTGGTGCACTTCCTTCATCCCTAATCCATGGATGGCCTGAAAAAACCAAGATTAAGTTCCATATCTGCTTAAACTATGGAGTTTCATGATCTAGAGACTTACACAAGACTTGTTGAGCAGTCAGTCTTTGTTTGGTGTTTCGTTCAAGCATCTTTCTGATCAAATCTTTTGCGCTTTCAGAGACATGTGGCCAAGGATCTGATGACAAATCAAGCTCACCCTCAAGAACCTCATTGAAGATTTCTTCTTCCGTTTCTGTTTATATGAATAATACACATGAGAACACCTCCAAAAACAGATAAAAGTTTGTGATCAAAGTAACAATCTCACCTCCCCAAAACGGAGCTGAGCCAGAGAGTAGCACGTAAATCATCACACCCGCGCTCCAAATGTCTGCTTCTGGACCGTAATCCTTGTTCAGAACTTCAGGCGCAATGTAGTACGGACTTCCAACCACATCGGTAAAATTTTCTCCTTTAGACAAACAATATACATCTCAGGAAAACAGAGCAAAGCAAAGCAAAGCAAAACAAAACGAAACTGTTTTTGTAAGGAACATACCAGGCTTGAGGAACATAGATAACCCGAAATCAATAGCCTTAAGAGGCGAATCCTCGTGATCATCGACAAAGAGAAAGTTCTCAGGTTTAAGATCTCTATGCATCACACCTAAAGAATGACAAGTCTGGACCACACCAAGTATGACCTTAGCCAAATGAGCAGCTTTTCTCTCAGAGTAATGCCCTCTCTCCACTATCCTATCGAATAACTCACCTCCTCTGCACAGCTCCATCACCATGTGAACAGCCACTGAATCCTCATAAGCTCCTTTAATGGAAATCACATTTGGTTGTCCCAGTAAATGTTTCATTATCTCAATCTCTCTTCTCACATCTTCCACGTCTTCTTCGTTCTCTAGCTTCCTCTTCGGGATGGACTTGCAGGCGTATTCCTCCCCTGTTCCTTTCTCTATGCACACAAAAGTCGTCCCAAACTGCCCGTGACCTAACTTGCCCCCCAAGTTATAATATTCCTTCAAATGCCCTGTCTTTGTCTTCAACACTGACTCTGCCTGCAACCCTGCGCTCATTAGTCTCCTCACGTTGTGAGCTTTTCTTTTGCTGTTCCCACACGCGATCCCGGCCACTCTCTTCTTCTTCTCTTCTTCATCACTGCACTTCCTCATATCACTCTTGTTTCCTTCTTGTTCCTGATGAGAATGGTGATATGAGTTTGTAATAGTCGTTTGCTTCTGCGCTGCAGCTTTCGCCTTCTCCTCAAGTAATTTAGGGTCTCCGTGAGTGTCAAGCTTTGGTTTATCATCATCTTTGAGCATCAACATTTGGTGAGGAGGCTTGTCTGCGAGCTGCGGCTTCAATGGATGATCCATGATAAGATCTGTGGGACGAACCCATGAATTTGATTTCGAATCCACACAATTGTTGACCATATGAACACATACATTCCCCATTTTCTACAAAATCTGTTTCCTGATCAACTTTACGGTATACAACAATCTAAAAGGAAACGCAAAAGATAGAGAAGAGAGTCCCTTTTCTTTTCTTTTAATTTCCTTCCGCTTCACGCAAGAGAAAGCAATCTTAATTTGATCTTATAGAGACAAAGATCTCTCCTTTCTAACACAATAACCACTTCCATGAGCAAACACAGAGAAATCTCCCAAAAATATTAATTCTGATCTAAGAGAGAGATTTCGAGATCAGATTATCAAAAAAAATCTACGAATCATCTCATTTCGTAAGATACACACACAAACACACAAAATGAAAAACGAACAAGACGAAAACGATGAAGAAAATGAGCGTTGAGAAGGAAGATGATTTGACAAAAAGGGATTGCGTCTCACGTCGTGATTTTTTGGGGGATTTATTAGGGTTTTTGGCTTTTCCTCAATTAATTTACTTAATTGTTTCTCTTTCCCAACAAAAATCTAACATACGACTCTGTGTTAAAAGATTATTTAAGTGTCTGTGCAATACATCGATTAAAAAGTTGGGTCCTTTCAAATTCCGAAATTGTTAAAAAAGATCTTCGACTCAATCGAAGAACGAAATATTTATTTCTTGTTTTTTCTAAATTACTCCATGCCACAAAATGGTAACTAATCTTTCAAAAAACGTAAGGTTAGATTTCAAATCTTTAATTCTACTCCATAACCCATACTTTGACCATTGTAATTATATTACCATTTAATGAAAACTACGAAGACATACAGTACTATATTAAAATGCAGATAAACTTTTCAGACAAATTAAGTGATAGTAATTTTTGTATGATTAAAAAAAGACAAACATAGTACTAATATAGTATTGATAATAGAGAACCACTAAGCCAAAACGTGGACGCCGCTAACATTAGACGACAATCCCCACGCTTCTACTAAAGATTATATTTGTCAAAGAAAGAAAGAAGAAGAAGAAGAAGGACCTTTCTCAAACGTCCTTGGCCAAGCCCGAGAGATCAATTTCTCCCGAGGAGTATGGCTGTCTTGGGGCTTTTTCGTCATTCCGGTGCTCCTCTACCTTGGGACAGTCTTCAATCGGTATCCCTCTTGATTGATGGTCGAACAAGCTGCTTTTCATCTCTTCCACGGCTTCGAATAAACTCTTCATTCCGCTCAAGAAATGGCGTTCGATGGAGTCTACATCGCTGCGGAGCCCCGGGAAGTTTAGCGGATTTTCCTCGGACTGATTCGGGAGAGCGGATCTCCCCACCATCTGGTCAGTCACATCATCTTCTGTGTGCTCTGTGGTGGATTGAACGACTTCAGAGGGCCTGACACAAACACAGAACGCAGCGAAAATCAAACAAGGCTTGAGCAGTTGAATGGTAGGAACTCAAAGTGCTGGCTGTGATGTGATGATACTGTATGAACTAACAGACCTGATAAATCTAGTACTCATAGGTTTCTTAAGGAAACAAACAACAAAAGTAAAAAGACCAGTCAGAAGTTACTCCACTTACTTACCTAGAGAACACTACAAAGATGACAAACTCAAAACAATTTTACAGACACAATTTACTCTTAGTTCTCTGTAAAGAGAGAGTCAATCCTGATCCATCCGCTTTAGCTCAACTTCACTTTACCTCAAGAGCACAAAACAAACACACTCTCCTGAAGAAACTATTTGATCTTTAGAATCTTGTACATAGTGTTAACTACTTAAGTCCAATAATCAGATCTCCACATCCAAAAATTAACACCATAGCATATGGCTCTAAACCCTAGAAAATCTCAATTCCAAAATCTAATACTGTCCTTTTGGATTAAATCAAGGCGAGAAAGATCCGAAATCACTCACTTCCCAAAACAGTGGCGGAGGATCTCCTCGGTTTTGTCGCACTTCCTGACGAACTTTCCAGGCTCGACCTCCTCCGTCTTGCACTTCGATCTTACCACCGTGGTGGTGGAGGAGCAATTGCCGTCGGCGGCGGATCCTCCGAGTGGTTGATCGGTGACATCGTTACCGGCGTCGGAAGCGGAAGAATCGTCTCTCCAAACCCAACCCATGCCTAATTGTTGATGAGATTCGATTCTTCTTTTTGTGTGTGGATCCTTCCTCAAGAAAAAACTCCGGTGTGTGTTTTTATTATACTCACGCTATTCTGTTCGTGAAACCGACATACCGAACCAGAGACGTGATGGTTTTATTTTCTAATGGATTTCTATATATATATATTTTTTAGACGTAGCATAGACATTGTAAGTAAAGTTTATATTAACATTTTTTTTTAAAAAAAATAAGATTTCTCTAGTCTCTAGATATTGATGAACATATGAGATCTTATGAAACTAGTGTTTGGCTCATGACTCATGAGTACTCGTGAATATATGAACATTGGATTTGGGCTTGGATTTGGATTTGTGTGTTTAATATTCTCCCGCAAATTTAGCGTAGAGTGCGAAATTAAGTTTAGAAACATAAGTGTATCGGTTTGAGAAAGGGAAGAGAGCTCCAAGCAAGTTCGTTTGAATTAGACAGTAACTTCACTTCACCATAAAACCAGTCATTAATATGAAATCTATTCATGTCTATCTTTGTAGCATATTTATCTCATGAAGAGTCCGAGTTTTCTTTACCTCATTTATCTTACAAAGAGTCCGACCGGATTTGGTTTCACCTAGATCGATCTATTCAAAGTTGGACAAAGCTAGTCCATATACTTGTAAGTAGTTTTAAAACAAGGATAGATTCATGCTCTTAGAGCTTTATTGAGAAAAATGAAGCAAAAATAATAGTTCATTAGAGCTTTATATAGTGCTGCAATAAAAGGAAAGGAAGGAAGATTAGTTGAAGAACATCAAGTTTAGTAATGCTTTGATTGATAGCATAAAATATGGTGAAGGAAAATTGTACAAAGTGGCAATTTCCAAGGTTTTCTTACATTGATGTTCTTAACACATTTATATAAATCTCTACTTGTTTTTTTTGTCAAACATAAATCTCTACTTGCTAAAAACCCTAATTCCATGAGTTTTTGGACGACTTGTCATAACTCATACGCATATATTGGGCTTCTTGTGGATGCTTTGAAATACTTTCGTCCCATCATGATATTCCAATTGTGAAGGGGAAAGAGAATATGGTGGATTCGAGAGAATCAATTGCTACTCTATTTATCAAGAAATATGATAATACATTCCGGAAAATATACATTGTTTAAAAGAACAAAAATAAGAAGAGAAATTAGACTAAATAGACTTATAAAATGTATTACAACGACTAAGTCCGACTTATCCCATTCGTCCAATATTTGTCTTGTATCAAAATATTATAGTTTTCAACCGATTGGGGAGTTTGGGAAGTTGAAAATACAAAGGGCACCTCAAGATCGAGTTCTATTGTTGGAAATGAGACTAATTAACATGTTCTGTTTTCTGATTCGAAGAGACTATATACGGATCTAAAACCCACCCCAAAAAATTGGTAAAAAGAAACCTGAAAGTGGAACAATTCGAAATATAGACAGATTCATTCCAAAACATTAGATCGATCATATCTGTTGTTACAAACGGAAAGATTATATTAACTTTTAGAACGATATAGAAGTAAATGGGAGACTACATGTGCATTTTTTCGAATGCTGTAAGTGCGAAATGTAAACTATAACTTACAAAAGTGTTTTTGAACTCTATTTCTGCTCATAAATAAATACACAATTCAAATTGGTAAGTAAAGATATATATACTGTATGTAAAATGAATTGGGTGTGAAGTTTTTATTTGTCGAATACTTAAAATATAAACGGCAGTTTGGTGGTCAACTCATTTTACACATCTCACCTACTTAATTTTAGCTAGTTTGGGATTAGATACAAAAGTCGTTTTCGACTGTTTTTTATTAAGGGAATTATTATTTCTCTTGGTCAACGTTTTTTTTTTGTGCGATATCTTTTTTGTTTTAACGTCCTCTCCCCTCTCGTATCATATATGTTTTGCTGATGGTTCCCCATATAAGATAAAGACACTCTTAAATATCTGCTTGCTACAAAATTACTTTTAATGGTTTGAGAAAAAGATTGCCAGATTTGACAAACGCCTAATTTGATTTGATACAACTTGTTTTCGTTTTTTTTTTTTGTTTCTTGCATACTTAGTCATTTTCTTAGATTTTATTTAGTATTATAATTTTTTTGAAAAGTTGTACAAAACTAACACTTTATATATATTACCTGTGTTAACTTTCCAATCTTAACCTTATAAAGTATTGCGCGTTTCAACGTTGTACAATACACTGACCAATAGAAATTGAGAGCAAACTCGTAATTTTGGGTGGAAGCCCTCTTGACTCAGCGATTGATTAAGAGTTCATTAATGTTTCTATACTCGGAGATATTAGTTTAGAATCCAAGAGAATGCTATTTATTATCATTTATGCAGATTAATAGATACAAGCTTATAGGAGATCTTCAACGTAGTGCAGATGAAACCGTTTGGCGTGGATACTCATAATGCGATAGAATTATCCGTTGTAGAATCGTCGACGTAACAGTTCTCGTAATAAAATAATAATTCAATGTTAAAAAAAAATCGTCATTTTGGACATAAACAGGAAAAAAAAATGTCAAAATTGTTATCAATTTTTTTTAAAAAATAACTTTGGATGCAATTATCTTCTTTTTTTTTTTACGTCTCGAATATTTATATTTAAATGATCTGTCAAAGCCCAAAAGTTCAATACAAGCCAAGAAATATATTCCCTCTCGACGATATTCAAAACGACTTTAATTATTCTTTCTTGGTACGTATGTAGAATTCAACTTGTTTACATTGACAAAAAGAAAACAAAAATCAAAGCAACTTATCCAACAAAACTGTGAAAATTACCCTTACTCTCCTTCCTTATACAGATCTTCGGCTTCAAGAATATATACAGTGATCATGTCAGTGACCAAAAAATGAAAACTTAACAAATAAGAATTGAAGAAGATAGAAATGTCCCAAATATTAGTCTTGGCTTGGATTCAGGATTCTCCGGTTATATAACCACATAATTAGGACATCCTGGTGGCGGCTACGGAGGAGGCTAAGGGGACAACCTCGGCGAGGGGAGTTGGGAGGGGAGTAGGAAGCGGCGAAGTCCGACAGACGGGACACGTAGGATTGAGTCTAAGCCACGTGTCGATACATTTGAGGTGGAAGAGGTGGTTGCAATCTGGGAGTTGCCGCAGGATATGATTCCTTTTGTAGTCTCCTAAGCAAATGGGACAACACGACGCCGTTGAGTTCCCTTTGGCTTCCGAGTAGAGGATCTTCGGGTAGCTCTGAATGGTATCCTCGTCAAGACCGGGGACGACGTCGATGATGACGTGGTGATGATGGTGATGGACGCGTGTGGAGTCGTGATTGGTCTGTTGAGGTGAAGAAGAGAGCTGGTTACGTGTGCAGTAGTAGGAGGTGAGGGTGATTGTGGTGATGAGGAGGAGCACTCCGATGGAGACTCCGACTCCGTACCTGAATCCTCCGATGTCGTCCGTGCCGAGGAGGCCGTTGTAGTCAGGCGGTGGCGGCGGTTGGAGGACGTTCATGGCGGCTGCGGTTTGATGGATGTGTTTTAATTAAATGAGGAGGGAGAAGAGAAATAATGGAGAGAGCTTTGATCATCTATTTGATTATAAAATTTATAAGACATGGAAATTGAATAATCTTGGGATTATCAAAAGTCAACGGTGAGAGAGAGAGGGAGGAGATGCATCATGCATGTGAATGAGGATAAGAAAGCTTGTCAAAGCAAGCATGGTGTGACTTTTAATTTTAGTAATTAATCCATATATAAAATTATATATACTACTACTAACTAGTAATTCAATTCTGCAATTGTGTAAGCATAGACCCATTAATTCGTTATTTTACGTCATGATAAGATTTTGACCAAAATGAGATAAATACTTGTCGATTTCACTCGTATTATATCTTAGAAGTCAGATGTAGATAAAACATTCCGAAAATAAATGAATTGTAAATCTTTAATTAAGCGAGGATCAAAGGTAAAAAACAAATTGTTATAAACAATTGAAATAGTTGTCGGGACCTTGTGGTCCAGTGGTAAGGAGACGGATTTTGGGCGTAATCACGCTCCGAGTTCGATCTACCTGTTACGTGAAACAAAATCACATTGTTCTTGGACACCCACACAGATATGGGTTCTTGCTTACGACCCATTTGAAAATTCGGCGAAGACATATCTATGGGTTACCTTCCTCACAGAGATTAGTCTGAGCCTCTCCATGAATCTGGGATTTACCCTAAATTACCAAAAAATACTTAATGGAACGAGATAATTGATAATATTCACCCCTCGTCATCAATCAAACAAAAAAATATAATTGATAATATCAGTTTTGCTATATATGTATATAAATATTTTTTTGTAATTACTAACCATAAAGCAATATTTTTTTTTTANCTAACCATAAAGCAATATTTTTTTAAGCTGCACAAAAATAGTTAAATTTTTTTAAATAGTTTGAAGTCAGTGTCTTCGTCGCTACGCTTATTAATGTTGTTGTTAAGGTACGTTTAATTATCCTAAGTTTATGATTATTTAAGTCCATTCACTAATTTTTGTCTCCTAAGCAACGTTTGGTTTCCTTTTTTTGGATAATTTAAGTCCATTCACTAATCTCTCCACACACTTGGAACATTATAAATTTGTCCTCTCCAATTTTCGCCATCTCTCTAAATATGCCTCTATGATAAACTTTGTATTTGCTATACTTAAACAATACTCCCTCTGTTATGATTTAAGTGGTGTTTTAGTAGTATGCACACAAATTAAGAAAACAATTAATTTTTGTTTTTTTCTATACTAAAACCTCATTTATTATTCATCTGAACCAATGAACAAATAGTATATAAAATGTAATTGGTCAAAGATAATAAAAAATTATTTAATTTTGCAATGGTAAGTGAGAACATCACTTAATTGTGGAAAATTTTTTTTTTCTAAAACATCAGTTAATTTAGAACGGAGGGAGTATATAATTATTTGAAAACTACTTGAAGAAATTAAAATTTAACAATTTAAAGTATGGGCATTAACACTTGTATTATATAAAAATATATGTTGACCAGGAAAAAAAAGCTTAGATAAGCAAACTAGCTAAAATCATAAATAAACTATAATGATCATCTTCTTTTTGGCACTTCACGGCCAGGTTAGTTACTACACCAGTCACACCCGATATGCTGGACAGTTGTTATGTAATAAACGTAATGCGTCATTGCATGCCTGCATGATNACAAGCCCCCTCCCGGATATTCAAATAGGTCGAAAGCAAAGACCCATATGTGTATGGATGTCCAAAACAAATATGTGTTAACAGAGTCGTGTCTAGACATACAGAGCTCGTAAGCGAAGTTAAAAAAAAAGGTCCTCATCCTCCCAAATCCATATAAAACCAATCCAAATCATATAAAATAAATAATGACATCATCGTCTCAAATTCATATAAAACCAATAATAACAATCATCATCCTAAATAAATAAATAAAAACCAGAGTAACAAATTTTAAAACATAATTTGTATTCCCTTCTTTCCAACAAAATCACTAATCAAGCTTTCAAAATCAACACTTTTAACCAACTCTCTTTCGATAGACAAGATAGCCAAGTCACTCAATCTCTATTATGACATACTCGAACGAATATAAGACTTTATCAACTTCAACTTTGAAAAATTTCTTTCAGCAAATGCAACTGAAACTGCAATCGTCAATAATATTCGATAAGCGATTCATGAGTTTGGATAATTATCCTCAACCTTCTTCAGAAAGTCTAACACTTCAATAGGGCTCTTAGTTTCAAAGATGAAGAAGGGGAGTTGAAAATGTATCGTATATTTGTTTAAACAGTAACTTTACCCTAATTTTTTATTTGTTAAATTATTTGTAAGTTAGTTTCTAATTTTAATACTAATGGACCATTTTCGTTTCACTTAAACTAGTAAAACTAATGGTCCTTCCAAATTTTTTTTTTTTAAATAGGCCCTTCCGATTAAAAAAAAAAGGGGGGCGTAGGTCAATGTTTTTAAAAATTTGCCATAGCTACAGGCCTGTGTATTAATTTCGAAAAGCAGGAGGATCGCACCCAAAACGTGTTTGCGCCCAAAACCCATCCCGTGACCACAAGCGTCTGGACAAATGTGTGTTGTTTGATTGTTATGTCACCGTTAGAAGAAGTTGTCCAAGCTAGTCTCGTAGTTGAGATGGCTCCATTTGGTAATGTACATCTATTTATAAATTAATTTGCTATGAGTATGTATATCGTCGGCTGATGATTTTCGTAGATTTTCTTTGTTTTATAGATTAATTAGGTTTAGTTTACTCTGTGAATCTTGTACAGTGTGACACACAATACCCAAAAAAAAAGAACATGAGTGCGATTGCAACTTTTAAATTACCTTTGAAACTTATAAAACATTTACACGAATGCAACTGTCATCCCTCCGCCTCTCCACAATTGGCTCCTCCCTCCTTCCATTTTCTTCCAAACTCTTTCGGCTTCGTCCTCTCTTCCAGATCGCTTCCATGCCTCCTCACGGTCCTAATTCTCAGGGTGGTCGCCGAGGCGGAGGTTTCTCCTCCGTTCGCGATGGAGGTCGCCGTGGTGGACGCGGCGGTGGTGGTGGACGCGGCGGCGGCGGCGGCGGACGTGGGGAACAGCGTTGGTGGGATCCGGTGTGGAGAGCCGAGCGTTTGCGCCAGCAACAGGCTGAGGTATTGGTTACATTGTTCTACTTCACCCACTCGTTTTCTCCATTTTTTTTAGCTCCTCGCTTGTTAGAAATCGATACTAAAATTCTATTAGGAAGAATAGATCAAGTCCTTTTAGTATTTGAAGCCGGAGCTGAACAAATTGAATTGAATTCCGGAGCTCCCCTCGCGCAATCGTGGGAAGCTTAAGCATCGGTACTTAGGTTTACTATATAGGGTTTGTTCGTGTTGGTGAAATTTAGTCCCAGCATAAGCTTAGTTTTAGAGTTCCCTTGCATTGTCTGTGCAACTCAGCTCTGCGGTAAAGTTTATAAGATTGATTTCTTGGCTGTGTCGCAGTCCTGGACAAGGAACAGATAAAAAAAAAAAGTATCAGTAAAAGTCCATGAAACTAATTCGATTTAGTTGGAGATGCTAATCTTAATTTAGGAGTATTGGGTGGGCAAAATTTAAGAAGGCTAATGGGAATCAGTTCATTTCAGATGGAAGTTCTTGATGAGAATGAATGGTGGAACAAGATTGAGCAAATGAAAGCAGGAGGAGAACAAGAGATGGTAATAAAGCGTAACTTTAGCCGGGCAGATCAGCAAACACTCTCTGATATGGCTTATCAGATGGGACTTTACTTGTAAGTCTATCTTCTCGACAACTTCTTCATAAACCATGCGTTTGTTTCTAGTAGTACTTCTTTTGGTTTCATGGTGAGAGTATGCCATGAATTTGTTTTCTTCTCCTTTTTGGAAAGGAAGCCATGCGTATAGTAAAGGGAAGGCTCTTGTAGTTAGCAAAGTTCCTTTGCCAGATTATCGGGCGGATCTTGACGAACGGCATGGATCCACTCAGAAAGAGGTAACAGGATTGACACTCGTAAGCCAATTTATTATATTCAGAGTTGGCTGCTCAAAAGCTTAAACTCTTTTCTTGTAGATTCAAATGTCTACAGAGACAGAGAAAAAGCTTGGAACTCTTTTGAAAACAACACAAGAATCAGGGTCTTCAAATGTCTCTACTTCAGCATTCAATGGCCAACAGGATCGCACATCAACTCTTGGCTTGAAAAGACCTGATTCTGCTGCTTCCAAATTTTCGGATTCTCATGAGAAAGAAAAATTCAGTGTTGCACTCAAGGAAAGGCAGGAAAAACTAAAGGTACGTATGGCTATAGCAAACTGTATGCATTAGAGGGTATGTAGAGTCTGGACATAACATCAATTTATAACTGGTTCAACACAGGCAACTGACAGTGTAAAAGCACTTCAAGCTTTCAGAGAAAAGCTTCCTGCTTTCAAAATGAAAGAGGGGTTTCTTAACTCTGTTTCAGAAAATCAGGTAATCTTTTCGTATGTTTTTCTTTTCTGTGTCCATTTCTCCCCCTCTCCAGTAATATTCTCAAGCTATTTCTTTGAGTAGTGTTGATCTTACACCAATAGCTGTGTCCTGTGTTTATTTTTCAGGTATTGGTAGTTTCAGGAGAGACCGGGTGTGGTAAAACAACACAACTTCCTCAATTTATTTTGGAAGAAGAGATATCATCCCTAAGAGGTGCTGATTGCAATATAATCTGTACACAACCTCGACGTATATCTGCCATTTCTGTTGCATCTCGTATATCTGCTGAAAGGGGTGAATCCCTTGGTGAATCTGTGGGCTATCAGATTCGTCTAGAATCAAAGCGTTCTGATCAAACACGATTGCTATTTTGCACAACTGGTGTTTTACTCCGGCGGCTGGTAAGATACAATAATTCTACTTCTCATTCACTCATCAACATTTTCGTTGAACTCTGATTTTTTTTTTAAAAGCAATTTTGAAATGCTGCTGTGTCAAATCAATTGTTGAAATGCAGATTGAGGATCCTAATCTAACTAGCATAAGCCATTTGCTTGTGGATGAAATTCACGAGAGAGGCATGAATGAGGATTTCCTACTAATCATACTACGGGATCTTCTTCCTCGGCGCCCAGATTTACGTCTTATTCTGATGAGTGCTACGATTAATGCTGACATGTTCTCAACATATTTTGGGAACGCTCCGGCTATGCACATCCCGGTATGACTAGTCATATATCCAATGTCTTGTTTATGATCTGATATTTGTGACTCATCTTTTCAACTTATTGCCAGGGGTTCACATTCCCTGTGGCAGAGTTATTCCTAGAAGATGTACTGGAGAAAAGTCGCTATAGCATTAAGTCGTCTGACTCAGGGAATTATCAAGGCAGTTCGAGAGGTAGAAGAAGAGACTCAGAATCCAAGAAAGACGACCTGACCACACTGTTTGAGGTATGACTATATCCCAATGGAATCCAATGTTTGAAAAATGTATGTAGATACCGCTAAGAACGATGTGTATACCGAATTGTGTTATAATTCTAGTTCTCAAATTCATCAAGTAGGGTATTCAAGTTTGGTTCATTAGTCTGAATTTACTAGCCTTAAGAATTATTTTTTCTTGTATCACGCTGATACAGACATCGGATGTCCATGTACGTGGAAAGATTAATCCTCAAGAGCAAAATATTATACTTTTATCGTGAGTTTAATGTTATAATGCTAAATCCATGAAGTAGTTAAAGTTTATGGGTTAGTGACTAAAACTGTCTCTCTTTTTTTTTTTTTGTTGGATCAAAGACTAAACTGTCTCTATACTCTAATAGTGTATATAATAAAAACGCATCAAGAGTGAACTTTTTGCATTTTTTCATCTTCAAAGGCTTGAAGCATATGAGAATATGTTTTACCTGGAAAGCTTGAAATCTGCCTTACCAATTCTTATTTATATGTTTAGGATCTTGACGTCAATGCTCACTATAAAAGTTATAGCTCGGCCACAAGAATTTCTCTTGAAGCATGGTCTGGTGCACAGATTGATTTGGATCTGGTATGAGTTTTGTTCTATCCTCTTGGTAACTTCCAGCTGAAATCCAGCTAATTTCTAGCTCATATAATCTGTTAGTGGAGAATCTCATTATGAATTTATTGTTGAAACTTGGTCGTAGGTTGAGGCAACAATCGAACATATTTGCCGTCGTGAAGGTAGTGGGGCGATTCTTATCTTCCTCACTGGCTGGGATGAGATTTCGAATCTGCTTGAAAAAATTAAAGGGAACAGCTTGCTTGGAGATTCTAGCAAGTTTTTAGTTCTTCCTCTACATGGTTCCATGCCGACGGTTAACCAACGTGAAATTTTTGACTGTCCACCTCCTAACAAGCGGTAGCCTTATAAGCTATTGATTCTCCTTTTATCATAGTGCTTTTCTAGCAAGTTTCCTAAGTAAATGATCTGCTTTTGTAGGAAAATAGTTTTGGCAACAAACATTGCTGAGAGTAGTATTACAATTGATGATGTTGTATATGTTGTGGATTGCGGTAAAGCAAAGGAAACTAGCTATGATGCATTGAACAAGGTGGCATGTCTCTTGCCATCATGGATTTCAAAGGCTTCAGCTCACCAGGTATTCCCAACTAATACCCAAATCAGCAATCAAAATCCTTTTCATGTAACGATCTAAGTACCGCGCCCAAATCATAGTTATACGTGTAAGATCCTAAAACCCGTGCTTTTCTCTGGGGCTTTGGTACAAATGCAGAGACGAGGTCGTGCAGGACGTGTCCAAGCTGGAGTTTGTTATAGGCTGTATCCAAAAGTTATCTATGATGCTTTCCCACAGTATCAGTTACCAGAAATCATACGGACTCCATTGCAAGAGTTATGCCTGCATATCAAAAGTTTGCAGGTTGGATCCATAGGGTCATTCTTGGCAAAGGCACTTCAGCCGCCAGATGCTCTTGCTGTTGAGAATGCTATTGAACTTCTCAAAACAATTGGGGCTTTAGATGACATGGAAGCGCTTACACCCCTTGGTGAGCAGCACCTCGTTTGTCTCTATCATTGTGCATGTTTATGTTATACTTTCTAATATATGCTATACTTAAAACCATCATGTTACAGGTCGTCATCTTTGCACACTACCCGTAGACCCAAATATAGGAAAGATGCTTCTGATTGGAGCTATCTTCCAGTGCGTCAATCCTGCTCTGACAATCGCTGCTGCTCTGGCATATCGTAGCCCATTTGTCTTACCATTAAATAGGAAAGAGGAAGCCAATGATGCCAAAAGATCTTTTGCTGGTGATTCCTGCAGGTATGACCTAGAGACGAATTACTTTATTTTCACACATTCAATCAATCAGGTCACTGGGTTCTGTTTCTTACAGAAAAGATTGACATTTTTGTGTTATGCAGTGATCACATTGCTCTTGTTAAGGCATTTGAGGGATATCGGGATGCAAAGCGTAGTGGAAATGAAAGAGACTTTTGTTGGCAAAATTTCCTTTCCCCTGTAACCCTAAAGATGATGGAGGATATGAGAAACCAGTTTCTTGATCTTCTTTCAGATATAGGATTCGTGGACAAATCAAGAGGGCCAAATGTAAGCGTCAAGAACCAATCCTAATAAATCGTATGATGGTTTGGAACGCTGCTATAATCTAAAACTAATGACTTTTAACATGCACATGGTGCTAAACAGGTATACAACCTATACAGCCACGATATGGAGATGATAAGCGCGGTTCTGTGTGCGGGGCTGTACCCAAATGTTGTGCAATGCAAAAGGAGAGGGAAGCGCACTGCGTTCTACACTAAAGAGTTGGGTAAAGTTGATATTCACCCTGGATCTGTCAACGCAAGAGTGCATCTCTTCTCTTTGCCGTACTTGGTGTACAGCGAAAAAGTGAAGACGACAAGTGTTTATATCCGGGACTCAACAAACATATCAGATTACGCACTACTTATGTTTGGTGGCAATCTTATCCCAAGCCAAACAGGGGAAGGTATAGAGATGTTGGGAGGGTATCTCCATTTCTCAGCCTCGAAGAACGTCTTGGAACTGATACAGGTAAAAATTGGATTATCTCTGTCAAATCTTACTTGTTCATCATTTGTTTTTGTGATGTGAAGAGGATAATATGATTGTGCAGAGATTGCGGGGAGAGGTGGACAAACTGCTGAATAGGAAGATAGAGGATCCAAGTTTGGACATAACGGTGGAAGGGAAAGGAGTGGTTTCAGCTGTGGTGGAGTTGTTGCGTAGCCGAAACATCAGGTATTAAGAAGGGACCAATGGGTCTTATTTTTTTTTGTGTTAGGAGGGATTGTAAAATCCTTATTTAACCGAAAACGAGGTCAATAGTTGGAACTCTAAACTTGTAGTTTTAAGCAGTTGATTAGTGTGGATTTTCAACAAAAGTTGTAGCTGAAAGCTCTGCCTTTATTTATAGCTGGATTTACTAGTTTCTTCTCGTGTCATGAAATTGCGTACATAGGTCGATTTTCGACTAAAGCATTGTTAGCCAGAGCTGTAAACAGTGCTACTCATGTCATCTGATTCTTCAAGCTGCTTCTCTTCATCGCCTTTATCTTCTTCCCCGGTGATACTTGACATCAGACGGTGAGACACGAGAGTGGCTTTTTGTGTCCTTGGCACCTTCTGGAGTTGGAAAAGCTCTGGCTACAATTTACTATCCTTATTGTCTTCTATCGGACAAGACTCTTCTTTGGCCATGACTTTATCTTAGGAACCGCTGAAATGGTGGGGTAACAACAAGAAGTTACATTTGAGAATTGATCCGAGAAATTAAAAAAAAATTATATAAATTAGATTAACATCAATGAAAGTGAGTTACATCTATGAAGAGAGTTAAAGAGAGACGAGAGCACAAGTTGTAAAGAGAAGATCCATAGCTCAAGAAACTCGAGCTGATTCTAGTGGATTCCGATGAAACTTCCCGCGAGACGTAGGGTGCGGATTTGTCCCTATCTTGATAAATCCCGTGTCTTTTCTTTTCTTTCGATTCATCTTCTTTCTCTATTCTTTCTCAAGCTATTCCAGTCGAAGCAGCGATCAAAGATTCTCACATTGAATCAAGGCTTAGATCGCACAATCTGTAAGAAGAAAGATCTGCCAATCCCAAGCCTAAGCCCTGTAGATTCTTTCAACAAGCAATGAGGTTATATGGATAGGACTTGGCGTTACAAACCCTACTAAATGAAGGGTTAGATTAAACCAGGGTTAGGTTCATTTATACTATTTGGTGGATAATCCGACGGTGAAAAATAGTTCAAGAGGAGGTGATGTGTCATTTTGTATACACACTAAAGTTTGATTGATATGAGATATCTTACTAGGATTGTGTGTTTATGGAATTATTTTTTATTACCTGCATAGAGTTCTAATGAAAAGGTGACTATATTTAAAGTATTTATCTTCGGTTTAGCTCAACTGAAATGTATGAGCCATGACTATGAAATTTCATTTTCAAGACGATTACCATGATCCCGTCGTTCCAATTTCTAGCCAAATGTCCAACTATGTCTATCATTGTCAAAAACTGCAAAGTTTGGGTTTTTAAATATACATTTCCAGTGTCCGTAAATTTATATGGACACAGATTGACAGAAATGATTTAAGTTTTATCTGCAAATTATTGGTTGGTTTAGAAACTACGTGCGATAGTTTGGTAATTTGTCAAAGTCATAAGTTGAATTTAATTAAATAAAAATGTTGAACATTAACTTAATAAAATTATGATAATGAGCGGGTCAAAGGTTTACACCATATTCGTAGAGTGTGCCGTTTACGTGTACATTTATATAATTTTAAAACCACATGGGATTAATTTAGTTTTTAAGTTTAGACCATACGTTGCAGTGAAATTAACGCTCTCTATCTTTCGTTATATACGTAACAAGTCTTCAATTGCGGCGTCAAAATCGTTTGGTCCTTCACGTCCGGTCCACATATTTATGATATATGTATGCATATATAATGCATGCACAAACAAATATAGAATGGCCCGTGTATTTGTTGTATACACCTCAATATTGGACTGTATATATGGATCAAAACATTAAAGCATTGATATATACTATATAAGAAAATAAATACAAATATGTGGATTCACCTCATCCACCAAAATGCATGTATGTATACATACGGAAAGTATTGTTCACGGGAGTAGACGTTAATTAATATAGCAATAAATTCGGTATTCGCAATTACTACTTTAAGTCCCATGGAAAGGGAGCGACGATCGATATACTCCATACTTATATATAAATTGAAAAGCATGTATTGAGTGAAATTTATATGGCGCATTTAAATTCAAAGACAAGAGGGGGAAGTTCGAACCCACCATATCTATATTTGAATCTATTATTGGACAAACTCATTTATTTTTATCAATCTCTTTATATACAATTTAACCACTCTTTCGATTTAAAAGATAATACATCAAGTAATTCCAACAACAACAAAAATAGCTACCACTAAATTATTATTAATAATAACAACAACAATAACAAGAAGAATTAAGAAGAAGAAGAAGAAGATCATTAAGTGGTAGTGACTAGTAATTTCTATATATCCATAAGTTTTCATATAGGTCTAGATCATATATCAATTCTTTTATAGCATAAAATTAATTAATCACTCTCATTTGATCAGTTATAATAATATTATGCTTAAGACTAATTAAAAATTTGATAAATGTACTACTTAACATCTACATACTTGAAAATTAGTCGAATGGTAAAAATCGGATTATTTAAAAAGAAAATAAGGTAGGAAGGTATTTGAGACGGTTGAGAAACATCACAAATACAGCTACATATCAAGTCGAAGACTTTTATGTTTATTTATTTATGAATAATGAATCTGTCTGTCTTTTGTTCAACTACAGCTACAAGTTGTGGTCCAGTCTGGACCCACTTTTTGTACTTTTAAACTCATCTAGATTTTGTGAGCTGCTCGCAATATATGACTACTTTGGTGTTTTGTTCAAAAATAAAAAAGTAATCAATATTTCCTTTTCATTATATACTTTTTTTAGGTTAAAGTCCTTTTCATTTTATACACCCATTTAAAAATAACGGGCATGTTTTTACCTGTTTTAGCTATATTTTATGTGATGATATGTGTGGGTGGTATGGTTCAATATTGGCCTGCTACTCAGTTTCTTAGGTGACAATTTCTTTGTTTCTATTTCTTTTTGGGTGGCTATTTTTGTAGTATTCTATATATTTTTCACATGTACATAGTTGTCTTCACTCTCGACTACGTCCTCTAGTAATTAGACGTCTCTAATAATTTCGTTGGTCAATGAGAATTTTAGTCATTAGACTCGATCGACTCAAAAGTATAACACACCGATCTCGATGTTTTCTCTATAAGAAATACATTAATATAATTGTAAGAATGAAATTTCAACCAGATGCGATCTTAAAAATGATCTATTATTATAATTTTTTATTATTCTTATGTTATTTTTGGTATCATAGTAGATTTTTTTCCTTTGTATTCTTGTACCAACACCATGTGCCCTGATTGTGAAAAACCATACAGAGATTCTTGTAATTAAAAAACAGGGTAACGTACGTTGGATTGATTAATAAATTTAACATTACAACAATTTGATCTAAATCTTGAGTGTTATATTACTTACGTTTCATATAAAATGTCGTTTTAGAATTAATTTTTTGTTTCAAAAAAAACTGTCATTTTATATTTTCAATGTAACGTTTCAAACTAATTCTCAAAATTATTTTTATCCAAAGCTAATAATCTTTATATTTATATCATTTTGAATTAATTATAGATATATTAAACAGAAGCATATTAGTACAATTTTAAAATTTCTTAAGTATGAAAAGTGTCAAAATAACACTTTTTATAAAACTGATGAAGTATAAAACTAATATATGCATATTACTTACCACTCATAAAAAATTGATTGTAATAAAAAAAAACTTATACATATAAATCACTTACTCAAGAATGAATGAGCAAGTGGGTCAGTGGTTGCCACATCTCTGCTGCCATTTTACTTGTGTCGAGTTCGAGTTCACCTACCATCTATGTGTGGAGGTATTTGGCCAATTAGACCGGCCTGTTGTGGCCCAAAACGATAAAAAAACAAAAAATCACTTACTCGTTCAACAAAAAAAGGAAAGGATGAAAACGACATGCTCCTTTTGTTACTGGAAAATTATAGAAAATGATAATATAAAAACGCTTTCACAATAATGAACGAACATTCAAGTGAGATTAGGCATGTAACATGTGATTTCATTGATATCTTTGCACTTTTTGTTTGTCTTACGACAAATAATTTCACGAACAATTTCCCCTATTATCTACACTGTGAACATCAAAAGTATTAAAAACAAAACTTAAAAAATTGGATTAATTATTGGAATAAAACACTAGTCTTTTCAACAAATTACGAAGAATAATTCTAAAAAAGTGTTTTCACTCATTGAGAATCGGACTCGTTTGTATGTCTGTACGTTGTTTTAATTTCTTGGTTTTCATCACGAGGGATATGCAAGAATCATGTTTCTTGAGAGACATGGAGAGTCCTTCCAAACCCTAGCGTGCAACTTAAGCAACTCCTTTGCCTTTTCTTTAGTCTTGCTTCCACAACTAACCTGAAGCACAAGACACAACTTCGCTACAACCCCCAACTGTAACATCTCATGCAGCAAAGCCGGCGTCGCGCAGAACTTTCCCACCGATAACAAAACCCTAACAGCTCTATCGCTTGCCGTCTGCGAAACCCTCAATATCTTCTTGCAGACCACCGCTATAGCGGCTCCGTGGTTCAAAAACTCGGCTCGTCCCTCCGCACATTGACACAACAGATCAAGAACCACCATCGCCATCTCTGGGCCTCTCCTATCTGATGAGAAGCTATCGTCCATGAGAAGCTCGATTATCACAGAGATCGCTCCAGCTTCCACGGCCTTGTGTCTGTTCCTTCCCCATGGACATATGCTCACCAATATATGCATCGCGGCTTTCGTCGCCTTGTGCGAGATCTGGTCGTCCAAGATCTGGACGACCTCAGTGAAAACCGCTGGCTTCAGCGCCATAATCTGCATTGGATCCGCTACTTCAAGAATGTTCTTGAGAAGCAAAGTTGCATAGGCTCTAGACTCGTAGATCCCTCGCTCCATGATCTTGATTAAGGAATTTACGATATCGTTTCCTTTCTTGTTGTTAAAAAGATTCTTGAGGACTGTTTCTGAGGTCTCGAGATGGTAGAGTAAGCTGAGGGCTTCGTCGGTCAAACTCTTCGAAGAGTCAAACCCATTTTCCAAGTCGTTGTTGCTTACGATGGTGGCCAAGAACTCCGGTACTCCCGCCGCCTCCAAACACCGCTTGTTGGTCGCGTTCTCCGACACAATCTGACGAAGTCGTTTGAGACACTTGACCTTGTTTTGATGAGAAGAGGCTGACTCTTTTATGAGCTTTTCTATCTCAGATTTACAGATCGGAGGTCTCGGGGTTGGGATCCTATCGACGCCGTAGGAGGCGTTTAAGGTGCACCAAGATTGGATGAGACGGCGAAGAGTGTGGTTAGGGGTGAGATCTGCGTCGGATATGTCTTGTTTGGTGACCGGACACGAGTTCTTCTTGCCGGAAAAGAGCCATTTCTCGATGCTGTCTCTGTCGTAAGTGATTCCGGTAGAGACTATCACCGGATCTTTCATGATCTCTAGAGAAATGGGGCAAAGGAAGAATGGAGGAATCTCGATCTCTTCATCCATCAAAAAAATAATGAAGAGGTAGTGAATTCGACGAGAACCCAGATGAATATATTGATCAAAGAAGCTGAGGAAACAAAAAAACTTATAGCTACAAGGTGTAGTAGTTTGGTTTGGGAAGATGTGAATTGGTTTGAATAAGTTAGGGAGAAGAGAGAGGAGGCTGGGGCTTTAAATATAAAGGAAATGCCAGAAATTCACAATTATTAAAAAGTCAAAACACGGACAATACAAATACTACATATTGTATATTTGTATACTCTTTGTAAAGCTGTCCCTGTATATGCCAAAAAAAAAAAACCTGCCCTATTTAAGTTTTATTATCTCCTTATGGAACGAGCGAGGAACATAGATTTGACTTTCTTTTTTTTCTTTTTGAGTTGGGTGGTGTACGAAAATAAAAAGTTTAAAAACACGTGAGACGTATTAAGATGTTTGACTTTTCAGAGGGGAATTGTAAGTTACAATTTGTAACTAAACGGATGAGAAAATAAGTAGTAAATAGAGTCATTGGGTCATGGCGGTGGTGAAGAGAAGAATGGCTGCTTTGTGTCTCTTTTTAAAAAAAAAAAAACTTACATGCCATAATTGATTCCTTCTTCCTCTCTTTTTACTTGCCACCCCTTTTGACATTTTTTTTTTTTTTTTTTTTGATCTTAGAGCATTTCCAATCTATTTCTCTATTTTCATCATCAAAATGGAGTAAATAAAGAAATAGATTGATCTTAGAGCTTTCTTTCCAATGCATTTCTCTATTTTCTACTCCAAAAAAAAATATTTTTTAATTGTTAATTGCTAATAATACACTATATTTATAAAATTTACAAATAGACCTGTTAATTTTTTTTCTTCTTTTAATTTCTATCAATTTTAATATTATTTAAATTTAATCATTATAATACAAAGAAAAACACATTACATAACCAAAAAAATAACAAAACAAAGTAGATTTTAATTTAAACGTCACCATTTGAATATTTTTCCCATAAATGATCAATTAAAGTATTTCGAAGTGAGAAATGAACGCTTTCATCTTTGATTCCTCTGAAACGAGCAAGAATTTTTTTGTTCCAAGACTTGAACTCGATACAAGATCCGAATCTTCGTGTATATGTTCAGGCTGAACAAACACGAATTTATCGAAAAAGGGCCGAGCAACAACAATATCAACAAAATCCGCTTCAATATGGTTCATTTGGACAATACTTTAATGATCTTGGTGGATCCTGAAGTGGTTTACCAGATTATTATTAGTCATTGTTGCATCAAATTTATTTTATGTTGTTTCTAATTTCAGTACTTTCATGTATTTTTAAATTTATTATGAGTTTATGCTATTTTATTTTCTGTTTTCAAATTTTAAATTTACTTATCATTTCTTTTAAATTAAATATATATCATCATTTTATATTATATTTGTCAAAACAAAAAGTAAATGGAGGTAAAAATCAAAAGTATAAAATTTTGAAGGATTATATTATAAATAAAAAAGTTCAACTCCAAAATAGGGTAGAAAATGGAGTTACTCCATATTTGGAGGAAAAATTGCATTTCTCCATTTTAGAGTTGAAAATGGAGTTGGATTGAAGAAGAAAATGGCATTTGGAGTATAAAATGAAGTAGGGTTGGAGATGATCTTAGAAAAAAAATAATAACTATACAAATTTGCGTTTGAGTTCATTGTCAAATATATAAAGATTTCATCAAACCTTTTAACTTTGTTTCAATCGTAAAAGCTAACATAATGATGAGAGTAGAGCGCGACAGAGTTTCTTCTTACTACAACGGAATACCAAAGACGTTAGTAAAGAATTGTTTTAGACTATTATGAAAATAGTTTTTTTTAAAGATATGTAGAGAACAATTGCATTATTCAGACTACATTATATTGAAGTATGGTCTACTTATGAACATGAACAAAAGGTAGAGAGTGTTCCATATGTATATTTTGACGACTCTAATTGTGCCAAACTATATGATGCAGATTTCATAAGCTAACATCAAACATCTCCAATATGGCCACTTGCGTGCTTATAGCTAGGAAAAATACGTGCTTATATCTTATATATGCATGAGGAGCTTCAAAGACAAAATGTGTCTGATTTGCCAAGTGACCGTATAATTGAGAGTTTTGTGTTAGAAAAGACTTGAGTTTTTAAATTCGTTGTTTGAGAGTATCTCCCAGTCCCTTAACCAAAAAAAAAAAAAAAATAGTAGTGTTTAGTCGTAAAATATTATTTACATGTAATTTCTTTTGAAAAAGAAAAAAAAAAGTTGGAAAATGAAAATACTAAATTAATAATAAAATATAAATTTATGATATCTGTCAATATCTAAATTAACTTTAACACATGTCGTAAACTTATCAAATATAATTTCACCATGCGATCTACTAATGTCAAATACATGCGTCAAACTTTATATAATAAAATATCCTTTAAATATTATATATATATATATATTCACATTTTGAAATTACTTGTTGTTTTAACAAATAGCGTTAAAATATGATTGCAAAGTCAAAATTTCCAAAAATATGTCAATTATATGTCAAATCTTTATCACTCCTTTATTTATGATTTTGCCACTTTGGTATTATTTTTTTTCAAAATCTTTAGTATAAGGTAAAAGATATGCATTACTACAAAACGAAAGTAATATTTAAATTATTTTTCTTCTTAATTAATATCTCCCCTCTTTAATTAATTACTTCTGCGAGATGGGTGGGTGACCCACAGGGCCGGCCCTGAAATTTTGGAGATTCAAGATCAATTTTAAGGTTTTTGTTTTTTGGGGGCCAAAATTTTTTTTAAAAAAGATTTGGGGGCTAAAAATAAAAAAAAATGGGGCCAAGGCCAATGTTTCATCTGGCATGGCTCAGAACCGGCCCTGGTGACCCATATTTTAAATTTATCATCGTGGTTAACATCGTTTAGTCGTTTACATTTTCTACGATTGCAGTTATAAGTTAAGGGTGACCTTTTACATATAATTACAAAATGTTTTTTTTTTTTTTTTAAAGAATGTAAAATTGTATTCAATCAAAAGCCTTTTTACAATGAATGCATTTGTTTGTGTTTGAATTTTAAAAAAAAATAGAATTTTTTTTGAAAGGAGGTTTGAAGTGTTTATGTTATGCGTTAGATCGAATGGCGAACCACATCATTAGACCTTCTTCATATAGTCGATCGCTTATGTTTTGGATAGAGCTGAGTAGATTTCGCATGTTCTTATCGATAAGTTTGATTGAGCACCCTAGTGGGGAAGGTGCTTCTCCATGTTTTCTATGTCTTATCAAAATGTTGTTTTCATTTGATTGTTTCTTCTTTTGTTACCGACAAAACCTCAATAAGGGCCATTAAGTTGGACCCATACAAAGTTATAACTTATATAGTTATATGTTTTACCTTTTTCTACGCTCTTCTACAATATATTGACATTTTCATTAAATCGTTTTTCGTGATATATCATACTTACTTACTTTGACAATTTGGTGACGTGGATCATGATATCATTGTAATTGGCTGTCTATCTAGAAGTCAAAGTCTAATAAATGGACAATGTTTGAATTTTATGAGAAACAACCACTTTATATTAGGGCTGGACAAATTATTCGTTAGATTCGTTTTGATCCGGTATTCGTCTCGATTCGATCTGAAAAATTCGAATATCCGTAAATATTCGAATCAAAGCAAATACTTAAATATAGTATCCGTCTAAAAAAAAGCAAATCACAAATACTAATTTTAAAAAGGTCGGATATCCACTCCGATCCGTAAATCATATATATATACATAATATATTATAAATTTATAATGTTTATTTATATTTTATGTATCTCTTTAATAAATAAAAAATGTCAAAAAAATATATGCATGATAACAATATATAAACTCTATGCTAATTAATAAAATATTAATAAAATGTTTATATTGGAGTTTAAGTGAATATATTAATATTTTGTATGTTTATTTTGTCCATCATTCTTTATATACGAAAAAACTAGATGATTTCACTTTTTTCCTCTTGTTAGTTCATATTAAATAAAAAATGCACTAAAATCTTTTTTTTTAGTTTTTATTTGTATTGAATGGAGCGCAATTGCAAATATCCGTAAGTTTTCCGGATATTCGGAAATCCGAATATCCGTATTTTTCTAGAGCAAAACAAATCACAAAATTAGATATTCGATAAAAACGGAACAAATCACAAATAGTAAAAAAATTCGACATATCCGCTCCGTGCTCACCCCACTTTATATATGCCACTTAAAAATATAATACGGGCATCGATCATGTCAATATATTGAGTTTCTGACAAGAATTTACACATGCTTTAGTAAAATTAGTGGTATGATTAAATAATAAAATCATATAAAACAGTTACTCCTCTCACTCAAACTTTCAAATCCAAGTCTCAACATGTTGAAATATATTTGTACATAAAATTTCAGTGTCTACTTCATAATGAAATATATTTGTAAGAAACTAAAAATATATCATCAAAAAATAAAACTTTACAAAACGGATTTCTCTTTTAGTAGCAAAACATTTTATTTCTTAAGAGATCGAAGATCATGAGATGATAAATATTGGGATGAAATTGTATAAATTAATAATCAGCTAAGTAGAAGATCAATCAAATCTTATTGGTGGCCCAAAACGTATGATATTAGGTAGGGATGGGCAAATGGTTATTCGGTTCGGTTCGGTTATTTTGGTTTTCGGTTACGTTCGGTTTGGTTTCGGTTCGGTTACCATTCGGTTCGGTTCGGTATGGTTATCAAAATTAATAACCGTTTGGTAACCGAAATCTTTCGGTTATTTTCGGTTAACCGAATGGTTTCGATTATTTTCGGTTATTTTCGGTTAAATTTCAAATATTTTCGGTTATTTCGGTTATTTCGGTTAAATTTCAAAATATTTCGGTTATTTCGGTTACATTTCGAAATGTTTCGGTTATTTCGGTTAAATTTCGAAAATATTTCGGTTAGTTTCGGTTATTTCGGTTATATTTCGGTTATTTCGGTTAATTAGGGAAAATAAACTTTTTTTTTTTTGATATCCATGGATACTCATTGGTTATCGGTTAATAACTATTCGGTTATCATAACCATTCGGTTATCATAACCAATTGATATCAAAAATAAAAATCATTCGGTTATTATGAAGTAACCATAACCTAACCGAACCATTAATTTCGATTCGGTTCGGTTCGGTTTCATTCGGTTCGGTTATTATGCCCAGGCCTAATATTAGGGCTGGATTCAAATCAGGAGTGTGGAGCTTCAAAAACTTATGCCACGCACGCAATAAATAACACGGTTTAAAAGATATCACCACTGCATGAATGTGCATGCGTGTATGAAACTTTCTTAGAATATAACAAATATAATATTCTATATTCATGCAAACTAGTTCACTAATTGATTTTTTTTTTTTGGTAATAATTCACTAATTGATTTGACCACACTCTTTTAGCAATTTAAATAATGTAATCTTACTTTACGACTAACAATCGCAATTGCTAGGTACAATGCATCTGAAGATCTTCATGCCGTATATATGTATGATATCTGAATAAAATCAATAATATAATTATATAAATCTTAACATTTAGACAAAACAAAAAAATCGTAAGGGTTTAAAAGATAAAAGAAAAAAAAACTCATTAAAAATGGAAAGGCGTTGTATAATGTTGTAGAAATTATTGAATTGGGCCTAATCAAAATGGTGATGTTGGAGGGAAACTCGGACGGATTAATGGTTGTGCTGACTCAATAGCTAAACGTGGTTGTGTTTTTTTCTTAATGGGTCGGTTGAGATATATTCTCTGTATTTGTAATTTTGTATGCATCTGACATGATGAAATGGGCTCAATAGTCGTAACCCATTTCATGTGCTTCATGTGCCTTACTTTTAGTCTCATTATTTATATGTAGGAAGGTCTTTGGCCCATAGGTTGGCCAAGAATTATTTTGTAGAGTTTTTACAAACCTCTATAGGCTATAGCTTCATGATTCTTTTGATGTAACAACCTTTCCAGCCATCAGTTTCTTGGTTGAGTTCGAGGCCTGTCTGGGGCTTAATGACAAATGTTGAACGTGGATTTCAACTGGTTACATACATAATAAAAAGTAAATCGAAATCTCATTTTATTAAATAATTTCGATAAAGTACAAGGAAATTAGGTTGTCGGAGATCTACGAACCAATCGAAAAACAAGAGAAAACTAAGAAACTAAAACCGGTGAATTAGAAGCTAAAAATCTCTTTGGTCTCGTGAATGAGTTGTAAGATGGATATTCGAATGGCGGAGACCCCTATTTATAAGATCTTCTGTCGGTTAAGACTTGACAATTTCCTTATTTCTCTCGGATATGGATAATGGCAATTATCTTTTTTTTCTCGGCAAATATTTCATTTTCTCCCAAAAGCGATAAGGAAATCTTCCGTTTATTTCGGAACTCGGCACCGACTTAACGACGTCGGGCTTAATGGGCTATGAGGCCGGTAACAGAGCCGATTTGGGCTGTTTTTTTGGCGGCTATGTCGATCGGAATCAATTAAGCTAATCTCGGTTTAAAACGGAGGAGCAAAGCTTACCACTAATAGCAAACAACATGGCTATCTTCAATTCAATGAGGACAAGGATCGGACTGCAATCAGAAACGATCTATTACATGTAACTAATCCATATACTTACGTGTAATAGAATAAAAATATATATACCTATATATAATATAAATAAGTTTATGTTTAACATTATGGGACAACAAAAAAAACCAAAGCTCAATAAATTAAAACTAAAAAATCCATAAATTTTTTTTAAAAAAAAATCCATTTTATAATATGATTATTGATCTCCAATATTTTTTTTTCAAACCCCCATAATTCCAGGGCCCCAGCCTCACCCTCTTTAGTGTTAAATCTATGTAAAAT
Organism: Eutrema yunnanense; assembly: GCA_002933935.1. NCBI lineage: Eukaryota > Viridiplantae > Streptophyta > Magnoliopsida > Brassicales > Brassicaceae > Eutrema > Eutrema yunnanense. The sequence continues at coordinate 304,454 of PKML01030184.1, forward strand.
GTGTTTAGTCTAAATATTAGTTATAAAAAACATTTATGTGCCCTATACTAAATTAATTCATGTATCCGCCTCTGGACATGACCGTGTTGCTCTGATTCGAAAGTATGGTTATGTAGATTAGTTGGAGGAACAGCGGAAATATTTTTGACATTTTTCAGAAATTAACGAGTTCATGTTTTATTTACTCCATATTGAAGGAAAGAAACTCAATATTACACTCATCCACGTCTCGCCCACGGCCCATCAACGTAGATCCTTTATAACAAGTTAAATTTAGAAACATTTTTATCTTAACTGATAATTCTCTTACTATATACGAGGTTTATAATCTGAATTAAATGCAACAGGTCGTAAAAAACTTATTTTTTCAGAGCTTTTGGACATTGTTTTATTTGTTTTGAACAGGGGGAAATGAAAATGAACGCAATTCATTGGATTTTAACATATTGGTATTTATTTTTAATTGAACTATTTAAAATTTAAACATTTGAATTTGATTTTTGTAGAAAATATCTTTAATTTGAATTGTGAATGTGTGTGATTTTATTTGAATATGCCTCCACTTCTAAAAATATCAAGTTTCCAACCGATTAGCTTCTGCATACATTTTCTGAATTTATACAGCTTAATTAGATCTATTATATATCTCTGACAAAAAGAAGAAGATATATTCTGTAATCATCATAGCATAATATGGATAACTCAGATCACTATCTTATTATTACAATGAAATAAAAAGTAAAAATATATCTTTGGTATACACCCAAAAGCAATCTATTACACGTAACTAATCCATATACATATAATCCTATCCATCCCCCAATAAAAACGAAACAAAAAAAAAATTACAAAAATCGATATACAACCGTCGGCCATATATAACCAAAGACTAAAATTAAATTTTGTTCTTTGTTTTGGTTCAATGGTATAAGAAAAACTATATACTAATTTAAATACTAAAAACGTATAATAACCTTTTTTTGGTTGCTCCTGTGTTTAAGCAACGAAGTCAGGCAATAACTGAGCCACGTATCTCTTCTGGTTTTGTATGTTCATCCCATTGTAAACCGCGGCTGATGAATGCGCGGTTGCGGCCGAGACGCCACCACCGTTTAAGGCTGCGGCTCCATATTCCTCTGTTTCTCCTATTTTCACTCTTCTCCCTATCGGAATCCCATGGTGGGTCTGCATGAAGCCCTGATGGTGCGTGGACGACAAGCTATCACAATGAGGCAACCCTAACGTGAGCGACACGCCATTGTTATTTCCTGAGTACCTCTGCGCTAAGAGCTCCTGGTCCGAGACAGCTACATGGAATCTTGACATCTCATCCATTTGGTATTGTCCGAAACTCCCCATGAAAGGGTATCCACCGTCTGATCTTATCCCTTGCCGTTCTTCTAGAATCTTCATCGTGAGCTTCTCGTTCGAGCTGAAATCCGCATTTATAGGCTGCATCATCGTCTCGTCGCTGGTTCTTAGCCTCTTGGGGCTTCCTTGCATTCCCGTGACTCCTTCTAGGTCACCGTCATGATTGGGATTCAGATGGTAAGTGTCGGCGCCGCCTCCCATGGGGCTCTTCTCTTGATTACTCGTTGATTTAGAAGCAGAATCTTCATTGTTTTGATCCAAAGGTGTCTTCTCCATGGATCCCATGATTTTCCCCTGCTCCTTCATCTCCTCCATGTACATCTCTTCCACCATTGGTTTCCATAGTCGAACTCTCGCATTTATAAACCAGTTCGACACCTAAATACAGAAAATTATTCCACATATATAAAATTATAAATACGCTCCCTTAATTAAACCCAATAAAATACAAGAATCGTTTGAAACGTATACCTGGCTCCGAGTTAGTCCTGTTTGCTTGGCTAGCATGATCTTGTCCGAATCCTTAGGGTATCTAATGAAAACAAAGACGGCTTATTTAGTTTGTGCTCAAGTGAAAAGTAATGGATGTGAAATGAATAGATGTTGTGGGGGTTACTTACGGGTGAAGAAAGTGTTCGAAGAGCCAAGCACGGAGGACTGAGACAGCTCGTTCGGGGAGACCACGTTGAGGTCTCCAAGCATTATTGGAAGGATGTTGAATCATTCCAAGCTGCTGAAGAGCTCTCTGTTGTCTCAAGTGATGGTCTACGAACTTGAGCCTCGACCCTTCAAACCTCCCAACACCAGTGACAGAGTCTTCCTCCCCAAGACTCTTGTTGGCCGCTTTTATCTGACCAGCGATCGCCTCTTTCAAGCACCGGAACTGTCTCGATATTGTCTTCAACGCAAGCGACGTGTATGACTTCGCGGAACCTATCCCTGCCGCTTGCTCGAACGACGAGATCACCATTTGCATCTGCTGGTGGTACTGTCTGTATCTCTGCTCCACCTTTTCATTTACCAAGCAACAACGTAAGATGAGGCTTATGAATTGGAAACGAAGGGGGCTTATGCTCCTTATATATATAATTGACGGTCTATATATATGTTATCTATAAGAATTTGTGAGTCTTTCCAAAATCAACTAAAAGAGGGACAGAAAGAGAAATATATATATTCATTATCTATGTGACGAATTAATTAGAAGAGAGAAACTCTATAAGATTACTGATTTGAGAAATCAGAAGAGCAAACCCAAAAAAGAGAAAAAGAAATAGTATAAACTATAAATATAGGATGAAGTGAAAATGACTGAAAATCTTAACGGTAGCTTTTTTTCTTAAGTCCACTTCATGTGTGATATAAGAAAGCACTCAGTATAGGTAGATTGTATATAATACGTATATATATGAAGTGTTGTTGTTGTTACCTCGTGAAGCATACTACTCAGCTTTGCTTTCTTCATCTGTATTTCCTGCCTCTCCGCCGTTCCTAGCTCCACCGTACGTTTCCCGGATGCTTCTCCTCCGCCACCGGAACCTTCTCCGGTGGCTCCACCGGCCGAGGATTCTCCGACGGCTTTATCGTTTCCGCTACTCCCTTTCTTCGATGAGAATAGTTGGGATTTAGTGTTGATGTCATTAGAATCAGCGTTGACAACTTCGTCTAGAAGCTCTTGTGCTGCCTTCAAGTACTTGGAGCTCACGAGATTCGCTATCCCGTTTGTTACCCCCGATCCTGTAGAGCCTGATCCGACCCGAATATCCTCTCCGGATCCGGACCCGAACCCGACGTGATGGAGAGGCTGGTGTTGGTTTTGATGCTGCTGCTGCTGCTGTTGAGACGAGAGGGTCAAGGATAGGCCTTGTTGCGCGCGTGGCGTCTCACACGCGGCTTGCTGGTGAGTGGGATCCACTTGGTGGCTACTGTAGAGACTGTACTGCACGCGCGGAGGGTATCCGTGAAGTACGGAGATGTTGTCGGCGGCTGTAATGGAAGCTGCTTCGTGGCCGGAGAGTGGTATCCCGACGAACTGCTGGCTCGCGTTTTGCGGCGGCGCGTGAGAATCGAGAAAAACGAAACTGTTGTTGTTTGTGTTGTTGTTGTTGTTGCTGTTGTTGTTGTTGTTGTTGTTTGAGTCGTCGTCTTGTTGAGTGTATTGAACGTAAGTCGTTGGATTCATGAGGATCAACGTCTGTAAACCACCGTCGGATCCGGCGGAGATCTCCGGTGGGTTTCCGTGGAAGTAAGCAGCCATTTAAATTAGTATATGAAATGATGACGTTTTCTTTAATTCTTGATCGTCTTTCACCGAGCTGATTGATCATAGAAATAAACAAAAAGAGGGAAAACAAAAAGAACTATAAGCTCATATAGATCTGTATACGTATATCTATACAAATGATTGAAAGAAAGAAAGAAAGAAAGAATTGTGATCACATCAAGAAGAAGAAGAGACGAATTATGGATTATGATCGAAAGAGAGATCCAAGGATATGGAAATTAAGACATAATCATGATTGAAAATAAAATAATAAAAAAATAGAGTTAAGGGGGAAATTGAAAGACAAAATGAATATTATAAAAGAAAAGAAAGATGAAGAACCTGGATTGATAGAGATCTGAGGATGCACGTGTTTCATGATCATCTCAAGCTGCAAAAGGAAAGTTACATTAGAGAATTTCTATCAAAGAGAAAGAGGGAGAGAGACAGACTCTCTCACACACGAATATATATACACTTGTATATATATATATATACCTATGTTTGTGGAGATGTGTGTGTGATTGCTATGTGAGTTTGGTCTCTGTGTCAGACTCAAAGATCTCTGCAACTCCTTTCTTGCTCAAAGGGGAAATATAAAATACATTTAAAAAGCTGAGATAAATATATATAACAAAAGAAAAGATGAATATATATTATATTAAGAGAAAAGGAGAGATAAAAGATACCCGTCTTTTCCTTCACTCATTAATCTTCCCACAGTCTTCGTACGCCACCATTTTCACTCACTTTCTCTCTATTTTTCTTCTTTTGTGTTTAGGTCGGTATATCTTACAACCAAAACGGAACTAATTTTTTTAAGACATGAACTCACTATGTCTTAATTTACACTGTAGTCTAGTCGAAACTTGAACTTCAATTTATATTGATACTTGTATCTGCAAAATTAACCTTTTTTTTGTGTGTGTGTGTTTACGTTGATCACCACCAGCTAATCTTTTTTTGATAAAACACCACCAGCTAATATTATAGTATTATGTTTTCATTTAATATATACTAAATGGCCATTCCAACCATGTTGGAATTTCTTTTAGATATCAAAAGTAATTTATAAATATATAATCATATATATTGAATATATGAATTTCCTTACACTTTTACAGAATATATTGGCTATTAGAAATCTTTAATAATTTATAAATTCAATTATTCTGTTCTTAATTTACAATAATTTGAGTATGAAAATGCATTAGGCTTAATTTCAAATTATTGTACTCTAGAAGACTAAAAAACATTGGTTTTATCGTTTCAAAATTAATAATAAAATAAATTAATAAATTACATAGCATTCTTCCATTATGCATATTTTGAAAAACCTTTACATCATGCTTTTTTAAAAGCTGTACGTACCCTAATCTATGTTTTAATAACAATCAAGATTCTGAATGATTATACAATGTATACTTGTATAGCACATTGATAAATAAAATCCATAATAACTACGGGAAATTGCTCATTTAATTCCTGAATTATTTCCATCTGCTCAATTTATTTTTCAACTATCGCTTGTTCAAAATAATTCCTCAAGTTGTAGTTGACTGCACAAAATCGGGATTAACAAAGTCAAATGCTAATTACTAAATGGATATAAGTCCACTAAATCGGTTGTAACTCCATAAATACAATCCCAAATGAGTTGAAACCACTTTCATTGGAAAGATAAATCAATTGCTTATCACTTTCATGAAGAGAGCTATATTTAAATTCAAAGGGAAGACTTCCATTCCAGTCAATTTTATAGACCCATATTATTGATGTAAGATTTACTCGGATAAAACCCTTCCCTTTGGATTTACATATAGAGCTCTTCATCAAAGTTATAGAAAATTGAGTGAGCTTTCCAATGGGAGTAGTTTCAACTCATTTGAGGTTGTATTGAAAGAGTTAGAGCCGATTTAGTAGATATGTATCCATTTAGTGGTTGTAACTTCTTCAATACAACTCCAAATGAGTTGAAACCATTTCCATTGAAAAGCTAACTCTCATGAAGAGTTCTATATCAAAATCCAAAGAAAAGGCTTCCATCCTAGTCAATCTTGTATCAAGAATATATGTCTAGAAGATCGACTCGGATGGAAGTCGTCCTTTTGCATTTAGATATGACACTCTTCATGAAAGTTATAGGCAATTGAGTTAGCTTTCCAATGGATATGATTTCAACTCATTCTGGTTTTTATTGAAGGAGTTACAGCTGATTTAGTGGACTTGTATCCATTTAGTAATTAGCGTTTGACTTTGTTAATCCTGATTTTGCGCAGTCAACTACAATTTGAGGAATTATTTTGATCAAGCGATAGTTGAGGAATAAATTGAGCAGATGGAAATAGCTCAGGAATTAAATGAGCAATTTCCCTAATAACTACTATGTATATATAGCATACTAAGATAATAATAATATTCAAATTCAAATATTTTAACTAATATATATACTAGGATTTAACCCGCGCTATAATTAGCGCGGAGTAATTTCTTTTAAAGAAATTGTTTTGAAATTTAAGAAAATTATTTTTATCTGAATTTTACAACATAGCTAACTAATGATTATAGATAAAGCTGTCAATTTGTAATAATTTGTCTATTTAATCCGTTTTGCAGTGAACTAAAATATTATTCGGGTTAACCCGCAAAAACTTATAATCTTGAAAACATAACTCTAATATGCACTGTTAAATGACTCTAGTTCGACCAAAAAAAATGACTCTAGTTTTTGTGGTTAGTCTACGAACTCTTAACAAAATAGTTTTCTTGTGTCTAACTTTTTTATAAAATTAGTAAAATATTTTTCAACTTTTGTTTTGATATATATTCAAATAAAATATAATAAATTATAGTGTAAAATATAGCAAATTTTTGAATAATTTTTTTTTCTTTGAATATATATGAATTAATTATTATTTTAAAATATATAGTATTAAAAATAATTAAGAAATTAAATAATAAATGATCTCTTTAATGCAAAATATATACTTTCTATATTCTAATCAATAATTTTAAAAGACTATTATATCATTTCCTAATTCAATTATTTTTTGTTATTTGTAATGGCATTTCATGTAATAACTTACAAAACAAAGTTCATTTTTAAAAATGTCTTCTTAAATAATATTATAGAGATATATGTATGTGTGTGTAACTTATAAGGATTTTAGAATTCGTGTACTTGCGAATGGATCGAAATCAGAGGAACTTGTATGATATGACTTTGGCCTTTTTATGTATTGACCAGGTAATGAACCCACATATCCTAACAACCAAACACTCCTATTTAGTTATTTACACACTTTATAATTTTATAGAGGAAATAAATGTTATCACATCAAGACATAGTGATATGTATGTCGTGTCCAATTTAGAATCATATCATTTTCTTATTTTAACATTATATTTATGTTTATTTTAATAAAAAGAAATCCCACACGCATCTCAATCCAAATCTTTCTTTATTGATATAAGGGTGAATGAGGTGGATAGCCTTCAATACTTGGAAAATTAGGTGGATGGCGTTCAATGATCCAAAATTAGTTTTGCAAAAAGTAATTCACAATTTTGGACGATATTATCCCTATATAATCCAATTTGCATTGAATGGGAAAATGTGAGGGAACAGAGCATTAAATGCTGGGAAATTATCTGCAAAAAATGGTGGTGCTGGATCTTGGAAGATTTGGTTTTCTTACTTTAATTTATAATTAATAAATTTTGTGGATAAGAGTTTATTAGACATATTGGATACGAGATAGGGGTGGAAGCATTTTATTCGCTGGGCAAAAGAGTTTATAGACATACCAGATTTACAGATAACTATATAATGAAAAGTAGTTAATAAGTTTGTTATATGTTTGTGGATAACAACATTACACTGATAATTGAAGCTCTATGGATAATTCATAGGCTGAATTTAGTCAATATTAATAGATAACTGAAAAATTAGTTATATACAATTGATAACTTGTAAATTAGTTAAGTATGAAAGAGAGAAAAATATTAAACCAAAAATATCCTCTTTGTTCTAAATAATTACAAAAACTGCCATTAGACTGAAAATTCAACTCACGGCAGACTACACCGGCGACACTGTTCAACAACGGCTGGCGACACTGTTCATCAAATGACCGACGACATTATTCATCACCGAAAAGCAGGTTGCTAACATATTTAAATGTTTGTTATCAAGATAACTCATGTTTGTTATCAAGATAACTCGTATTGATAACTCATATTATCAAGATAACTCATGTTTGTTATCAAGATAACTCAGGTTTGTTATCAAGATAACTCGTATTGATAACTAGTATTGATATCTCGTATTGATAACTCGTATTATNTCTGAGAGTTACCCGACATACCCTAAGAATATATAAATCAGGAATATATAAATATTTTAAGTATACATATAACGGGATTAGAGAAATTGAAAAATTATACGAAAAAGTGAAGTGTGTCAGAAGATCCAAACAGCACAAAAACGAGGAAACGTCTCCTTCTGCGGAAAACCTAAAATATTTAATTACACAAAAATCTAAATAATTGAGAAAGAGGGGAAGAAAGAAGATGATAACCATAATGATAATGAATCATGATGGGAAAGAATGGGTCCCATTATAAGAATAGATTTAATTTGATAAATACTTTTACATATATATATATATATATATATATGTATTTTTGTTGGGTTACCACGTATGCCTTTGTATTTTAATGGATATATTACTAAAGTATGTAATTTTAAAATGAATAGGATATATCGTAGTTTCAAATGACAAATTTCTGTTTTAAGTAATTGAGTTCTTAAGAAAGTTGACTTATCATTTTATTACAATTTGAATTAACCTTTTGTAGAGATGTTGATTAACTGTAGGTCCAAAACAAAACAAAAAATTCAACTGATTTATTTCGTAAATTGGGTCAATAAATTGGTGAATATTTTATTTAAGCAGTAACTACGAAAAAATAAATAAATAGTTAACATTTGTAAGTAGATAAATTTAAGCATCCACTAAAACTAGTCCACTGTCCACACAAAGAGTGTCTACTGTCCACAAAAACCGTATGTTATCTATGTAAATTCATCTATCGTCCACAAACCTCGTACGTATGCTATGAAACAATATTTTAAAATTTAATTATATTATATTAATTATATGTAAATGTTTTTTTATCGTGACTATTATCCAATGAATTACTTCAAAATAGAAAATAAATAATTTCAACCATTGCGAATAACAATGTAACTAATGTCATAGCCGTATAAATAATTGATTTGTAAGGAAAATTGCCAAAAAAATGCTGTATTTGCGGTTTAACAAAAACAAAAAAAGTATTTGCGATTTCTGCCACAAAAAGTGTAAATAATTGGTTGTAAGGACAATTGCAAAACAAATACTGTATTTGCGATTTTTGCCACCAAAAACTAATTGTGTGGTTGACAAAAAGGTTTGTGCTGATACACCTACTGTTAAGTTTGATACTGAAAAATGGATTGTGATGCAGATTATTAAGGCAACTTTGTTTGGAAGATTTTCACGTGTTCAATGTAAACTTTTTTCGAAGATTATGTGTTCTTTAATTGGGACACTTCATATGAAATAATGAAATGACCATATTTATATGAACGGTAAAGTCTAAACTCCCAATAATCAACAACTATAGTATTGTAATATATTTTGCCTATCTGACTCTTAGTAACATATTTAACGTTTTCTTGAAACCCAACATTTATAAAGTCAACTAAATAAACCCTTTCACTACACGAATAGTTACATACTAACTTGTTTTTTTCTTTTTTAAAATTTATGTTTTTTCCAACTTAAAATTAACTAGGATTTAATCCGCGCTAATTATAGCGCAGAGTAATTTTTTTAAAATAAATTGTTTTGAAATTTAAGAAATTTGTTTTTATCTGAATTTTACAATAAAGCTAACTATTGATTATTGATTATAGATAAATCTGTTAATTTGTAATAATGTGTCTATTAAACCAGCTTTGCAGTGAACTAAAATATTATTCGGGCTAACCCGTAAAAACTTATAATTTTAAAAACATAACTCTAATATGCATCGTTAAATGACTATAGTTTTTGTGGTTAGTCTACGAACTCTTAAAAAATATAGTTTTCTTGTGTCTAACATTTTATAAAATTAGTAAAATATTTTTCAACTTTTGTTTTGATATATATTCAAATAAAATACAATAAATTATAATGAAAAATATAGCAAGATTTTGAATAATTTTTTTTTTTGAATATATATGAATTGATTATTATTTTAAAATATATAGTATTAAAAATAATTAAGAAATGAAATAATAAATAACCTTTTTAATACTAAATATATACTTTCCATATTCTAATCAATAATTTTAAAAGATTATTATATCATTTCCTATTTCAATTATTATTTGTTATTTGTAATGACATTTCATGTAATAACTTACAAAACAAAATTTATTTTTAAAAATGTCTTCTTAAATAATATTATAGAGATTGACAATGAATTGAATCAATTCAATTCATTGTCAATCTTCTAATTTTTGATGTAAAAATTTAACACACTACTCTAATACCATATTAAGTTTGATGGATTTTCGATTTAAAATCAGTTAAATAACTAATTAATTAATTTAGGTCTTATATCTTACTTTAATTTTTTCTAATTTTCGATGTGAAAGCCTAATATATTTCATTCCTATAAGTTATAACAATAATTTACGTAGCAAAACTCTTATCGGCGTTAGAATTGTAAAGAGAAATAAACCATACCTATGTTACTATTGTAAAATGGATTGTCAAGTGGTAGTGTAAAAAGCAATGGGCTAGTGGTGGTGGAAAGACATCACCAATTGCGACTATCTCTTTCAAAAAAGTTAATTGCAAATTTTAACTTATTCTTTACAGATTTTTTTTGTCAAGATTTTTCATGGTTTATCCGAAAATATTTTAATTTACAAAATATTACGAGAGAGTAATGATATCTTGTTGTGACATTTGCCACCAGTGGCGAGCAGCGGCGATAGTTTTCTGGTTTGTTGCGGCTTTGCAAAAATTCATGTTTCGTGCCACTTCAAGCTGAAGGTGAATAGTTCGCGGCGGAGGTTTTTTGTTTGCGGCGACGGTGGTTACCCAAGAGACGAAAGTTTTATGTTTTGGCTCTGATTAGGGTTTCATTGTCTCGGTTTAGGTTATCGGGTTAACACCCAATTTCTTGTTCGGTTTATGACTTCATACCAAATTCAATCGAGATTATGATTAGGTTTAATTTCAATATTAATATTATATATTGTAATAAAAAGAAAAAAAAATAAATACAAACAAGTTTTTTTTTTAAATTGTCACAATTTATGACTGATCATTTTACCGCAGTGCCACAAATTTCCCACATGCACTTTAAGAATTTATGGTGATTTGCTGAATTTTTGTGTTTGTGTCTGTGTGTGTATGAATCTGTATAAAAAGATCGCAAATTTTGAAAAAAAAATACCGCATATATATATATATATATATCTATACTATTAAAACAGAAACACTTTTTTGTGTTCAAACATATATTAATATATATATTTCTATAATTGATTTGGATTAGTTATACTTGTTGTTAAACACGTTTTTTTTTTTTAATAATCTACATGATATCTTTTATTGTTAGATATGAACAATCTAATTAATTATAGTATCTATAAGTCTATTGGACGCCAAAGGTAAGTTTGCAATGATCCAACTAAGGAAATATTTGAAATTGGACAATTTTGGATCACCCGGTTTGTGATCTCGGTTCTGGTCAGGCATGAACCGTTATGGGTCGATTCTTGCTTCTTCGTGGGTCCTTGTTGGGTCAAGAATATGGAGCAAGTCGGGCCTTAACTAAATTCCTCATGGTTGGGCCAAAAAATTTCAAAAAATGCGCATATGTCTTTATCGGACCATTAGAATGATTGTACATTTGTAGGTTTATATGGGCTTGTCTTCTTTGTGTCTCCATTGTTCTGGGCTCTTGCGAGATTGATAAATACATACCAAGGTGGCTCGGACCTGGGCTGCTTCGTCCTAGGCTCATAATTTTCGTCTTTTGGACCATACTTGCATTCAAGTGAATTTGGTGGTTTCGTTTTGATTTCTTTAAACTCTTCTTTATTGTTTTTTGTTTTTAGGATGTAAAAAAGTTTTCCAACACATAGAACACCTCCTTAGATTTATTGGTTGGATGTTTGCATCAAAACTAAAATAAAATTCATATAAGTTAAGAAAAAAATTGTATAATTGTATACAATTTTTGAGGCGAAATCAGAAAATGGTACTGCAAGTGAAAGTTCATCCTCTGTGAAAGGAAATGCTTATTTCCCAAATTAAAACTGTACAACCTTTTGAATGAAAAGGATGGTTTTATTCCAATTACTAAGACTCTCACGCTTCATATGCATTTGACTCTACCAACGCACTTATCATATTCATTCATATATACCTTAATTAGTAAATATATATAGCAAATTTTATATTTTTTATTCAAACTCCATTTTTAAAACAAAAGTACATATATTAATATATACTCCATTTTTATGCATGAAGGATGTTTGACATGTATTTTTTTTTAAAATCACCAATAAATATTATCCACTTCGAGATTTCAATCTCTGCCTGTCAGTCTTTTTGCTGTGTTTGCCGATGATTTAGTATCTTAGTCTGATATATGATATCGTAATTAGTCATTGGTTTAATCATGGATCTTCTCCAATAAATTATTCAGTTTATGTACTTGTCACTATATTTTATAGGGGTGTCTCTCAATGGACTGCAAAACTGTAGTCACATCCAGATGTGTACGTACGATGTTAGTAATATTAAAAGTAACTTTTTCGAAGATCCATGGAGGAAATAAATAGGAGATCCTATGATGCCATCCTAATTATTTAAGCTAAGCCACGATTTAATTCGATAATTTCGATTTTTCTTAATAGAAGCAAATGTTAAGTGACCAATAAAGTTGATTTGATTTTGAGTTTTAATTAGACGAGTCAGTTTAACCTAATTGACACTTTGGTTTGATGGGAGCTATTAAATAGATAAGGTGTAATATCAATAAAGTAAATGACATTTAATGACCCCTTAATAAGCAATAATTGCGACCATGGTTTTCTATTTATTTCCTAATGCAAATTTTATGGTGCTAGTATTTAAGTATAAATATGTTAATAATATATTTAAGCAACCCAAATTTAATTTATGCGAAATATGGTCTCCGACCATTAATTTAAGTATCAAAAAATGGTTCATCAAATTGTGACCATTGAGTTCGAACTTTATTTTGAACTAACCCAAACTAATAGAAATATATATCACTATATAAGATTTGTGTAGGAGTTACCATTCTACTTCTTCAAATTTTATACATGATTTTCTTATATTTTATATTTTACTAACAATAATATTAGAAATAGAAACTTTCTTAATTTTGAATCTTGATGTTGACCAATAAAATTGATTGTTTAAAATCTTAAGTGGACAGTTTTAGAAGTCTATAGCATCAACTAGCCTTGGGAAAAATATCTGGATCCGAAAAAATTAACCGAAACCGATCCAAAAAGAGAAACCGAACCCGAACCATAACCATTAAAATATCCGAACAGATCATAGATTCCTATATCCGAAAAACCGAAACCGAACCCGAACCGAACCGAGAACCGAATGGATACCCGAAATACAATTATATACCCAAAATATTAGTTATATTTAGACTTGATAACCCAAAATTATAATTATAAATCCGAAGATATGAGTTATTTTTATACCAAAATGATTGAGAGACTCAAAATAACCAAAATATATGAAGTTTTTAGTTATATTTGTTAAGTTTTGTCCAAATTTTATTTTAATTTAACCAATTTTATTCAAATTTAATCAATTTTCATTTTATTTTTATGATTTTTCGGATATCCGAAACCGAACCCGAATAGATCCAAACCGAATCCGAACCGAAATTCTAAAATATCCGAATATACCTTATAAAAAGAGAATGGATGCTCTCCAGTTTTGACACCTCAGCACATCCCTATTGGTCAATTTTTTTTTTTCATTAAATTAATTCTATATTAAAAATTAATTGGCAATTAATAAATTGATATATGTCTCGTATATATTATTTAACGTTATGAGTTATTATTTTTAACATTCATTTTCAATATGTTGGCTCGTCTTATTATTGAATCATCAATTTCAAATTGGATCGACAAAATCAATGATAATGTAGAGCATCATGAAACCGAAAGAAATCATGAGATTCCTATCAACTACATCCAATGTTCAAAAAATCACCTAGGCGGCCGATTTTTTGAACAGAGAATACATCCATAATGGAAATATATGAAATCGAAATAAAATTTCACAGCAACGTTCCGTCAGTCACGACGTGGTTATAACGGAGCAACCGATGAAAACGCCGTCGATCAATTCCGTGACTTGAACGGCGAGGATTGGTCGCGGACGTGGTCGGATTTTGCGTCGGTGAAAAAGAAATTCGCACCGACGTCATTGCAGAGCCGGCGAGAGGAGGGAAGTGAGAGAGGGTGACAGAGAGAGAGTGTTTGAGGTGAGAGAGAAGCACGTGCGTGGGGAGGTGACCAGGACGCGTGAAGAGACATTCTTTCTGGATTTTTTCCAGTTTTTTTTTAATTTTTATTTCAAGTCAAAGAGAGAGACGATCATGTCGGGTCCGAGAGAGGCACGAATTTAGGCCCGTTGGACCCGGCCGGAAAGATTTCGAGATTTAACTCCGCCGGCGTGCATTTCTCGGCGCCGCTCGGTAGCGTATACTTGAAGAAGAGCCAGAAAAGGAAGAAGCGCATTTTCTGACACCCGATTTCCAGGGAGAGGAAGCAACGGCTCTGGGTTCTTCCGGTGTCGATTTCATCGTGGTTCTAAGAGGGAAAACACTGTGAGACCCGACAGCGGCAACGGCGTTATCGTCGAAGCTGCGTTAGCGGCTGCCGGAGTGAAGACAAATGGCGGAAGGGAGAACAATTTACAATGGGCATTGGGAAAAGCAGGAGAGGACATAGTGCAATTAGCGGTTTAAGAGAAGAAATGATAGTTTCTCGTTGGGATCTACGACGTTTTCAATAGATCCGACGCGCCAAAATTTCTGATGGCTAATCTTTACCGTGATGTACATAGTGAGTTAAAAGAAAATCCACGCGCGGGTGCTCTCTTAGTGGATAATAAATCTTAAATCCGAAAATCCGAATGGATCCGAACCGAATCCGATCGGATATCCGAACGCTCAGAACTAGCATCAACTTTTATTAGTAATATAATAATAATAATAATAATAATAATAATAGATGTGACAAAATTTAATTCGAAATTGAAATATTCATATTTAGGCGTGTAAATTTAATTATCCCCAATTAAATTAGATTTGGATTAAAATTCATGATCCATGGAAACCGTCGAGGCATGCCCCCCACCCCTAATCAATTTTTGTATAAGCAAATCGAGATTTGGAAAAAGTATAATTAAACAAGATCACTCTCAACATTTTCTTCGAAGAATATTAAAAATTTGATTACACAATGCAGCCAACCAAAAGTATCTAACAAAAACCTAATAAGTTTACAACCTCGAACAAATATTTTCTCATTCTTATCGATATATTTAAATAAAAACCGAATATTTATTATTTTACTCCTTCCGACCCAAACGTTTTTTGTTCCCACGTGCCAAACGCACGAAAACCTCCCGCTGTGGAGTTGACGCGTGTACAGTGTTTAAATGGAGCCCACACGCGCTGGCTCTTTCTCCTCCCTAATATTTCCAAAAAAAACTTTTTTATTTATTTAAATACTTTACGCGAAGAAGATTCGTCCTCGATAGTGGGCCCCGCATCCCAATCAAAAACTCTTCCCGCTTTTTCAAATAATCCTTTATAGGGGCCGTGTAGTTCCACAAATAGCAGGGTCCCACGTGTCCCCCTTTAAGTCAAGAAAGCAGCCAATCCTACGCTTGTTACAATTTTCCACGGCTCTTTCTCTCCTCCTCACCTTTATACATTTATTTTCTCCATTTATTAATAAAAATTCCCCACATTTTTTTTTCTAAAATAACCAAAATCCAGTTTAAACTTTATTGATTTAGTATATTAATCAGATATATAGTTTAGTAAATTTTTAAAAAACTTTTGTGAGAAGATTAATTTCTTAAATCATGATAAAACATCTTATGTTTGGCATGGCAACAGAGAAAACATACAACATATTTTTAAAAAATCAAGAAAAATGATCAATTAATCAATTAATCACGATTAATTAATTAACCACGATTATTTGATAATAACATTAATTAGGCGATCGAGTTTGGTCCCTTTAATGCCAGAGATATGCGTGTATCTCCGACTTTTGTCTTTGTCGGTTTATGTAGACACGTGTCAATTCTTAGTACCACTCAACGTTGTCCCGCATTTTCTAAACCAATGGTCGAAGATCACCTGGACCCATCCTTTTAAATTACGCTTCTACCCTTTCCTCTGTATACCGTCCGTTGGTTTTGATCGGAAGGCCGAGATTCGTTCCGACACGCGCGCGTGGAATATTATTCTCGAAGTTGCGTGTTGGGAGAGGGAAATGGCGCGTGACGTAAGTCCTACGCAGTTTCAAAGAGGACAAAAAACATTAGAGTGATCACTGTGACATCACAGGGCTATGACAAAAAAAAAACCAATAAGTTGTTGGTTTATCTCACGCGTTCTTCTCTCGCGCGTGTATATCACGACAAACGAACCATAAAAAATAATTGATCTGCATTAGTTATGATGATAAGTTTTTTAAAGACTAGAAAGACTTTTCACAAAAGTGTGCCTAACATCATCCCTAATAATACGTGTGTATACCAAAAACATGCAAAATTAGAACAAGCCCATAACCCGACCAAAGAGCCGGTGGACTATTAAAAACATTACAGGAACAGTCCAAATTTGCTGTCATCAGGTAACCAATGAGAATACGACACGTCATAGTCACATGAACCATGCTGAGATAATGTTGTGAAAACCCCAATCATAGAGATGGAGGAGCTTTGAGGGAGTACGAGCAAGTGGCAACCTCTCTAGATTTATTATATTTAGCATTAAAGATTAAATATACTGGTAGGTCTATCCGCAAACCACATATTATATCTAATATTGTTATTAACACATATAAACCCAAAAAGAGTGGTTGGATATATATATTTTAGCTCGTGAGATCTTCCATTTTTTTTCTTTTTGGTAGAGCTTTCCAATAATATAAGAGTAGTTCTAATATATTGTAAATTTGCATGCTTACAAAAAGTAAAAGAGGAGTATTTCGATGTGAGATTTATAACATTAAAAAGCAATACCACCTGCATGAGTCTATATATGAACTTATATGTTGTCACAAAGTGGAAAGAGTTATGAAGAATCAGTCATTATTTCGGCGGCTGTATATGGGAATGAAGCTTTGGATTTAAAAGAAAAAGAGATATGATCACATTTGTATAATTGTGCGGTCAAAGGGTAGGCAAAGCCTGACTTTTGATTATTGACTTCCATTTTAACGCAATCCAATCGATTTTTTCAAGGCCTACCCGCATCGGGGTAATGTAAGAAGTTTAAAGAAAAAGGAATTGCACTAGGTTATTCATTATTTGAAAGTGACCGTGAATAATGATTCTTTATGTTACGAAAAAAACAAAATTTAAGGCTCGGATATCTAACTCTATTGTGAAAACCTATGGAAAATTAGTATATTCTATTCTATATGAAAATGAAAATCACAAATAAATGACTTTTTCTTAAAGTTTGCATATATTGGTGATAAATGGTATACCACTTATATATTAAAAACAAAATAGTATATCACTTTTTAATATTTTTACATTTACGCTATTTCTTATCATCCACAGCATTCATCACGTTTTCGAAAAATGAATTTTTAATATATCTAAACATGTTAAAAAAATTGTCATTAATCAAAACAAGTTTTAGTATTTTGTGATGATTATGCGAAAGCTCTACTCAGCCAAACACTGTTTATGCTTTTAATTAGATCATTCGACTATTCGACTATTCGACTATTCATATGATCTAACAATCAAACCCAATTGTAAATCTGGATATTTAAAAACTTATGTACTATGCGAGTTAAGTTTTCTATCTTTAGTAATTAACAATTACTAAAACGTCTTTTTTTATAACCGGCTTTCCTTTCCCTTATGTGTGTCCTTTTGACATATCAACATATGATGATATGAATATTAATGTATCACGGTCAAACATCATAATATCCGAAACAAATATTGAGAAAGATAATAATTACAATTCAAAGTTTATCAACGAAAAAAGAAATGCCCCCATCACTTGTTATCATCAAATTAAATATGAACGAAGAAAAATATCGTAGGAAAAAGGGTTGTACGTACCACTTTATCATGCATTCAAGTCTTGAGCAAAGAACCCTTCCACTCAAACCCCTGACCACCAAAAATCCTTAGGAAAACTGAGGTCTACCATAAACACAATATATACTTAAACCAGAACATTCAGAATGAAATAAGAATTTGTTTATATAATTTAGCAAAAAAAATAAAAAGAATTTGTTTACATATTTTATCGATCTCCCTAATTACTATACATTTTATATATAAACATATGACTGCATTAGTCAACATCAACAGTTTTATTATAATTCTTCGTATGCGCTTTTAGCCATTGTATAATGTATATCATATTGAATTAGTAATACGTATAACCTTATATTGAATTAGTAATACGTATAACGTATAACTTTTAAACCAAGGACTCGTGGACTAGTGGTAGCAGCGAATTTGCTGGCGTGGATATGTGCCCCGCTCCCTGGTTTCGAATCCCTTTGGCCATCCATCCACGTTTAAATCAGCACATTGATGTCGTGAATTCCGGAGTTGGACCGCCAGAGATTAGTCTGGACCTAAAAAGCCTAAAATCACTCTGATTTATCAAAAAAATAAAATAATAATAACC
This sequence comes from Eutrema yunnanense, assembly GCA_002933935.1. Lineage (NCBI taxonomy): Eukaryota > Viridiplantae > Streptophyta > Magnoliopsida > Brassicales > Brassicaceae > Eutrema > Eutrema yunnanense. Next base: position 323,109 of record PKML01030184.1, read on the forward strand.
TTATAAAAATAAAGTTAACTTTCGTATATTATCGTTAAAGAACTGCTTGTTATGTATTGTTCAAAAAAAAAAAAGAAAAAGGAACTGCTTGTTCAAAGTTTTACAAAAAAAAAAAAAAAAAAATTCGTAGTTTCATAGGGACAGCATTGAATTTTAAGAAACAGAAATTTGGGTGAAAGACAAGGCTACCATTGGTCCTTTAATAAATAGGTCAAGACTCAAAAAAGGCTAGCTACACCACAATAATTGCCTAATTCCAGTTTATTGATATAGTAAAATTTAATGCTTTTATAATTATAAAATTCCTAAGCTATTATTTAAATAATGTGATATACTTTCATATAATCAAATTTGCAAATATTTTTAGTTCCATTTCAAAAACGGCATGTAATAATAATATTGTGGATTCTTGTCAACTTATTCTATTATTAATAAAGATGTGTTCTTTGATTAAATTTTGTATTGATAGATTGAAAGAAAAATCAATTATTGGTGGAATAACATTTTTTTCAGTTAGGGTGAACTGTTATGGAATTATTTCATGATGTATGTTCGTAGAAAAAAGAAGAAGAAGATGCAATATTTAGATAAAATGAAACCACTAAGATTTATTTTAGTGACCCTTTGGCATTTTCATTAAAAATATTGATACTATTTATATATATGATGATATAATCACAAGATTCTGAATATATATATATATATATATATTATATATAAAAGGAGACTAGGAGAGAGAGAGATAAAGTATTCACATACCTACATACATACATTTGGTAAAAGTGAAAATTAGATCGTTCTTGTTTGTTTATCTTTTATCGGATTATAATTCTTAGTGCGGAATTTTTAATAGTAACACATATGAAGCATGGTATTTGGTAAACATATTCACATACCTACATACATACATTTGGTAACAGTGAAAGTTAGATCGTTCTTGTTTGTTTATCTGTTATCGGATTATAATTCTTAGTGCGGAATTTTTAATAGTAACACATATGATCGGATTATAATTCTTAGTGCGGAATTTTTAATAGTAACACATATGAAGCATGGTATTTGGTTCTATAGGGATCGAAGGGTGTTTGGGTCCCTCATAAAAGCCGTATATATCTACACATATATTGTCTTATGTAATTCTGGGACGTATGTGTGTGTATATATATAGGTGTACCAATGCATGTGTGTGCATATAATATATGAAATATTCACTTCACTATCAGAATCACATTGTTATACATAACTCTCATATCATCAGTCTTTTGTTGTGTTTCATTTTGTCAAGCACAACACTTCTAAAATAATACTTAAATTTATAAAGCAATGAAATTTGAAATATGAACTTTTTCATATCATTAGAAGGAGAAAACTCAATAAAGAATATCTAATGAGCAAAAGACAACTTATCTGATATTTCGAAAACTAATAGAGAAATACATTTCGTAAAATAAATAATGTATAGTCATGGTGTTTTTCACGCGTAACACTAATAGTGGACTATATATTGAAGCAGTGATATTACTTAATGCAGAGCCCATCCTACGAATTTAGAGTCGCTACGCAAAATGCCAAATTTCACATTTGTAACTCCTAAAAATTAGTCTTCTTTAACAAGTTAATAGAACATATATATATATATATTTTTTTTTTAAATTAAATATTATATTAATAATCATCCCAAACCGGGAATTGGAGCTGGTTTACAAAGTCGATAACCGAAGTAAAAGAAACCGAACCAAATCAGAGAGCAAAATGAAAGAAATTGGAATTCGAAACCCGTCGAATGAAAGAGAAATTTGAGCTATTTCCCTTGCCTTTCAACGACCACACCGGCGGCTACAAGATAGGAGCTTTGCGGTTCGCCGCTAGTCCGTCATAGTCAGTCCGAGAGCCGACCTCAGCCGCCATTCCGAACTGGCAAGCTACCTGATCCCTACTCCTTGTCTTCCGGCTGAGTCAAAGCCCGAGCAATAGAATATATAGAGAACCAACTTTTTTAGATATCTAATATGTGATTGTGATCCTATGTGTAAGATTATTCTCCTTAGACTTAGGATTGGTTTCTACAACATTTTCAAGTAATATATATATATTACTACGATAAAGAAGAATCCATTTAGGAAGCAAGGGTTCGATCCCATGCATGATCGAATAAGGGGTTTTACCGATTTTTTTGAAGAGTAAAGCGATATATCTAGGCGTGATCTTGCCATCATGTCATAACCAAAAAAATGTTATGCATGAAACTATGAGTAGTTCCAAAGTTGTGTATGAAAAAAAAATATATGATAATGTTCTATCATATAGAGAATAATTAAAATAAATTTAAAATAAGAAAACTAGAAAATGAAAACATGAATGGGGAATAGTAGGGATATGGGGCCTTAGCAATTACTTTTTTGAAGAGCAAGTTGTAAGCTTTTTTTTTTTTTTATGTTCTTGTTCAATTATGAGATTCCAACTTTCACATTACTACAACATAGTGTGGTATCCTACATGTCTCTTTTTATTTATTTTTATTTTCTTACCAATTTTTTGAGTTAATTCACATTAAAATAAAATGCAATGTCTATTGCAATAAACATATCCTCATCCTCTTTCCCCTATCTTTTCAATTGACTGGGATTATTAAGGTACATAGAAAACAACACATGTCATGAGAGAGTGAGTAGCATGTACTAAAAAAACTAAAATAGAAATCTCTATATATGAAAACTAAAGTTGTATTCACATTGATGTAACTTGTGCTTCCAATATTTTTATAAACTGTAAAAAGTCAAAGTTCTTTAAGCCTCAGGCTTACATGTCGTACGAATCATAAATTCTACTGAATTATGCCAAAAAAAAGAATTTTGCTTGGAAGTTTGCTTTGCCAGAAAAGAATTTTGCTCTTTACCTAAGAGTTCGTCTTCTTCTTTTTTTCTTTGTATATACCGTTATATTGACATGTTAAATTATCGGATACCTAGTTGTGTCTTTTAGGCGAAAGTGAAACAATTCGTACATAGGAAAAAAATGTTCTAACGATGTCAAAAAGAAAGAAGAGGAAAAAATGTTCTAACAAAAGTGTACACATGTTTTTTTTCCAGCCCATGAGAAATACTCCTTCTGTTTTTGATTAATTTTTTTTTAAAGTTTTTCACTTATATTAAGAAAACACATTAAAATTTGATTATAAATACATCATTTTTTGTGATTAACAATTTTCTATAACTCTAAATCAATAGTAATTCAATAAACTTAATTTTTTTTTTTAAGTTTACAATCATTAACTAATAAAAAATGCATAGAAAACTTAAAAAATACTCCTTCTGTTTTTTTATATAAATGGTTTTAGACATTTTGTTTTGTTTTTTTATAAGGGGTTTTCTCACTTTTTGTCTCAGTACTATCATGAAACATTAATAATGAACCAAAATTATGTAAACAGTCCAATAAACAATTCTTTTTTAACAGCATCATTTAATGTTTAAAGTAAAAAAAAAAAAATCTTAATTCCCGTGATTTTAGGAAAAACCCCTTATAAAAAAAAACAGAGAGAGTATATCTTTTTGAAACAATTTTTTTTTCTAAAACATTCAACAATTAGAAACGGAGGGAGTATAAGGTTTGGTTATTATATAACTCACATTTGATGAAAAAGAAATCAGAATAAATTTATGGATTGAACATTTTAGACCTACCCTATCCTCGGAAAAGTTTGGCAAACAATTCAAAGATAAATTATGCTGATGTATTGGGCTTTATTGGGCTATTCAAGAACTGCACTCTTGATTTGTCTCCCCTTCTGATTGGAATATTAAAAATGCCAACACAAGGCGAAGGATTTTTTTGTTTGTTGGGTCTAAAACAAAGTACTTTCCACGTTAGTTTTTGTTATTTTCAACATCTTCAAGCAAGTTTTTTGTTTATTTTGAAGAGTTAATTATTGTAGTGTATTATCAACTTAAAATTCAAATACTGTATTACTAATAAAGTGACAATTTTCAAAAGTTGTTCAAGGCTACGGAGAGTATGGGACGAAAGTTTTATATTCCATCTCTTATAATATAAGTGATGTTTAAGGTTTTTGAACACAGATTAAAGATTCATTTAATTTTTTTTTTTTTTATAATAAAATATCATTTATTATCTATTTAAAGACAATTCAACCAATAAAAACAATCTGCAGAATATAAATAATCAAAAACAATAAAAAATATTTAATTTTGTATTGAAAACTGAAAACATCACTTATTTAAGAACCAAAGAAACCCATTTCCCGAATAGACACGAACGGTAGTACTATGAGTAAAGAACCGTAAAAAAAATCATTCACTTAATTACTAATTATGGTTGCTGACAACTGTTTTACTAATTTTGGTTATTCACTCGATCGACGTTCTTTTTTTCAACTAATGTGAAAATATATCAAAGTTGTGGACTTGTGGTGGCATAGTGATTAGTGCAAGGAGTTTCCAAAGCAAAAGATACATCAAAAAGGTTACATCGTTCTATTTAAAAATAATATTCCTTCTGTTTTATAAAGAGTGTCACTTATGACATTTTTCACACAAATTAAATTTTTTTGAAATTATACTAATATGCCTTTATTTAATATACCTATAATTAATTCAAAATGATATAAATACAAAGGGTTTTAGCTTTGGGTAAAAGGTAATTATGAGAATTAATTTGAAAAGTTGCATTGAAAATGTAAAATGACAAACTTTTTGAAACAAAAAAATTACTCTAAAATGACACTCTTTGTGAAACAGAGGGGAGTAATAATAACATCTAAAAACAGATTTAATGAATAATTGATTAATGTTTTGAAATTTGAACTCCAAGTCAAACCATCTCGTCTTTGAGTTTTACGAAGAGAACTATGAATGAAACCAAACTTAGATCAGGGTTCTTCCTAATAAATGTATGTCTTTGTTAGAATTAATGATTTCTTCCATGTGTATTAACACAAAGCTTATCGCAGATTCCATCAAGATTATGTCTAAAGGGATAGAGGACATCTTAAGGATGTTGAGAACGTTGTTCAAACTCAAAGACGAGATGATTTGGTCACTGCAAAGATCTTGGAGATATGGTATGTCATACTTGTCAGCAGCTAGATAGAGCGCTTCATTGTGTTTGTTGTCATGACTCAAGATCCCGCTGTAGAAGAACTCGATCGAGGAAAGCTAAGAGTTCTTCATAACTCAAGTCGTGAATAATGATTGATTTCTCTACTGAAATCTTGCATTCATCGGAGTCCAACATGTACTTAAACACTTTTGACTTCACTGTCTGAGGTATAAACAACAAAAAATACTTAAAAAGTGCATAAAATATACTATATTTGTTTTGCAAATAGTGTCATTTTGACACATTTCATGCAGATTAAGAAACTTTTAAAATATACAAATATACCTCTAATTAACATACTAATAATTCATTGTAATTGCTTTAAACTCAAATGTTATTATCTTTAAATAATGGACAAAACATGAATTGAGTGTAAAAAGTTAAATTGAAAACCTAGAATGACATTCTTTTTTAAACAAAAAAATAAGTCTAAAATGACATTATTTATGAAACGGATGGAGTATTGGCTAATCAATAAAAACATTTATACCTTTCTAACACTTATAATTGATATTGTTGTTTGCAATTGATTAGAACTAATAAAAGGTATATAGGTTCTTCAACGCCTTCAATTTAACAGATTCAAATTTGAAGTAAACATCGTTGATACACTCTCCGACCAGTTCTGATACACTCCTCCCAAGGATGCTCACTCTACGGTTTGGGTAAGAACGGGATAGGCTTTGCAAACGACGAATCGCTTCAAAGTGTGTGGATCGAATGGTCTCACAAGGGGTGCGGAAAGCCCTTGATATTCTTCTTTGCTATTTTCGGATATGACTCACCAAAAACAACAAAGGTTTTCGATTGATATGACTCACAATCGAGATTTTGATCTAGAGAGAAAAGGAATTTTGATAAAAAGTCTAGATGAATTTCGAAAATGAGAGTACAAGGGATTATAAAGAAAAACAAGAGGGGTTGCATGCACAGCAATTAACCACCTCGAAAATGATAAAGAAATAAAGACAAAGACTTGACTAAAAAATTAAAACAAAGTTTGAATGCCCCTTGCTCTTCCATGCGAAAATGCCCTTTGATTTTCTTGATATTTTGTTGACTTTGGACTTGTGATTTTCGTGGGATTCATGGGCTTAGATCAACAATTGGGTTTTATTGGAAGTGACCTACTTGCCTCGTTAAAAACCTTTCTCCGGAAAACCCATTGGGACAAAACCGAAGAGAAGGAAAAGAGCACAAGTAAATCACTTAGCCAAATGTTGATCTACTTGGGCCTTGTTTCCATATCCAGTGAGGTTGGTAAACAACTTCTTCGTCCGAGCCCAAGTGCCTTTATTAAATCCGACTTGATGAAATAACCTCCCAAAGATTCTCTTGAATCGTTTTGCTTTAGCTCCGTTCCTCGAACTAACTTGATCACTTGATTTCCTTAGCATTCCAACAGGTTCATGCATAGCTCCAAGCTCGGGTTCGAGCTGCTCATCAAGGATCATATCAAGTTCTCTTCGCTGTCTCTTCTCCGTCCTAAACCCACACTGATTGCTCCTTTGCATTCGAGTCTCCATGTCCTTTCTCTTCTCTGTTTCATTCTGTTGTCTCTCTACTCTGTTTTTGTTAGAATGGTTTGTCTACGTTTTGGCATTCTTATTTTCGTGTGGTTTACTTCAGCCTTTAAGACCACACAGTCTCTCTTCAGTGAATAACATAAGCGATTGTGGTCCTAAAGCTGATCAGAGATTGGTACGGTAACGGTGAAAGGCCCAAGCTGTCTCTCGGCATCACCGATCCGTTTTATAAACTTCATCATTCAAGGTTTCACAAAAACGAGGTACTAAAATATGCGAACTTTGTCTCTCTCTCTCTCTCTCTCACTCTTGGCTTGGCATACATCGTTTAATGTTTCTTTTGAGTGGTTGCAGCCACATCAAGATAGAGCTATGGTTTTACAGAGACAAGAGTCACGGTTGCACAAGTGAGGTCTGGACCATCTGGTTCATAGAAACGGCAACGTTTTGAGGGAATATGTGGGAATCGGCGTTTTCCACCCTCTTCAGCGTCCAATGTACAAGACTGCTAGCTCTCTGAAGAAGCGTAGTAAGACCATCTCCAATGTATATTTCTATTTTTTACTCCAAAATGGAGCAACTCCAAAATAGAGTTGTGTTTTGCTCCAATGTATAACTCCATTTTTTACTCCAAAAAAGAATATTTTAAATATTTTTTTTTTGTATTTTATTAATAATGCCTTTTATTTCTAAAAATTACAAATTAACCCATTTTTTTTTAATTTGCAATCTTTTTAAATAAAAATTTTAGTGTTTAAATAATTATGATAGTCAAATACATTTTATGCATTTAAATATTAGTATAGTGTCATATGCATATATATTGATAGTTGATAATATGTACGACAAATACATTGCTAAATTAATAAAAAGTATAAAAATATAAATATTTAATTTTTAAAGGATAAATTGCAATTAAAAAAGTTAAACTCCATAATGGAATAGAATATGGAGTTACTCCAAATATGGAGTTACTCCAAATATGGAGTAAAATATGGAGAAACTCCATTTTGGAGTGGAAAATGGAGTGATGTTGAAGATAAATTTACTCCAAAATAGAGTTTGGAGTAGAAAATGGAGTGGAGTTGGAGATGCTCTAAGCAGCTTTAATTTTGTAGCTATAGGACATGATTGGTAACAACGGTAGCTTTCGGTTTTATGCTGTGGTTTTTTTGTTGTAGATTTTTAAGCTGTAGGATTTTGGCTGTGGAAATATAGCTCTGTACAGACAAAAAAAGATACAAAGGGCTGTAGGTTTAAAAATCTGTAGAAATCATGATTGGAAAAAAAATTAGCTTTTAAAAATCTGTAGAAATCATGATTGGAAAAAAAATTAGCTGTAGAAATAAATATGGCTGTGTGCAGCCTCTAAAACTCCTTCCAATCAAGCCCATAAACTCAAATTTTAACGAGCTTTATTTCAACATTATAGATTTGCAATTTTTTAGAACTATTTTTAAATTTTACTATATATTAAATTATCAGACATATATGTTAAATTAAAAATTATAGATTTCCTCATCAAAAATAGTTAAAAATGATTTAATATATTTTTCAGTAAATAGACATTTTTTTAAAAAAAACATTAAAAATGATTTCATATATTTTCAGTAAATAGTTAAAAATAGACATATATTTTTTTTTTTTTGAGAAAATGATTTCAGTAAGCCTCAGAAAGTGTTTTAGTGATTTCCTTATCAAAATCGCGAAGTTAGCAAAGATGAGAAAGTTTTGTTTTGTCGTGATTTATGAGAAAGTTGTTTCGTGGTGCATACAGGGATGCCTACATATACGAGAAATATTAGGGCAACAGATCATATTACGGGCCTTAAAAGGCCAAGATGGATGCAAAATAGCCAATCCACAGCCCAATAAAATTAAAAAACAAGAAATTCAGATTGACATGGACATGAAAATGTGGACAGAAAATCAAATTGTCTATGAAAATCTGTCTATTATTATTCTAAAAATAGCTAATGCTATCATGTCCATGACACTACTGATTCATTTTTTGTCTATGAAAATCTGTCCATTCTCGTTTGAGTTAATTTCAAGAACAATAACACGATTAATCAGTGCATTGACAAGTTTATGTGCACCAATTGTAATTGACATTTGTGTAAAAGGTTTATCCACGTCGATATGTCAATGAAAACTTGTCCACGCTATCATGTCCACATCAATCTGACTTTCTATCTACGTTTTCATGTCCATGTCGATATGAATTTTGGCATGACCAAATTTTTTGTTTCACACCTAAACTATAGTAAAATGAGTCTAAAAATATAAAAAAATAGAATTATCATCCATTGTAAATTTTTTTTTGATTGATGTCTTTCAGATTAAAAAAAAATAGAAAACAAATCAGGTGGGGAATAATAATTAATTTACTCATATTTTTAATTTTGAACCCATCCATGCCATTGCATCCACCGTTCTAGTGTACACACGGAGTAATTTCGGATTTAAAGAAAATGAATAGTGTAAAAAGTGACTCAGTAGCACAAAGTGCCTTATTTTGTAAACCAAACTCAAAAAGTGAATTTCTATCTAATTCACTCTTTTTATAATAAGTGTCATAACCACCGTACATCTTAATTTCCGATGTGACTTTCAAGACACAGATATTTGTTCACTTTTGAGTAACTTATGTTTGTTTTTTTAAAGTAGAATTATAACATGTGTGAAAAATATAGATTTTTTTATTATATGGATGATGTGATGATTTTTTTTTTTTTTTGGAAAATAAAATCAAAAAAATATGAGAGAAAAACTAATGTTTAAGGAAATAATTAATATGATATACTAATTTTCAATAAATATTTTGGTAGAAAACGGAAGATATAAGATATTTTTATAAATTAAATATTAAAATTAAATAACTAATTGATATAAACTATTTTCTAACTAAATCAATGTGAGTGATATAAATTGTAAATAGTTTAGTTATGTAAACCTATTTTTATATTAATTTTAGAAGCTCTCTTTTATGATAACACAACAACATGACAATACAATATTGTAAATCACATTTCAAAATCAATTTTTATTTTTATCAATGCTTCTCAATTGATATATCTCTATAATATTATTTAAGAAGACATTTTTTAAAATGAATATTGTTTTGTAAGTTATTACATGAAATGTCATTACAAATAACATAGAATAATTGAAATAAAAAAAGATATAATAATTTTTAAAAATTATTGATTAGAATATGGAAAATATATATTTTGCATAAAAAAATATTTATTATTTAATTTCTTAATTATTTTAATACTATATATTTTAAAACAAGAATCAATTTATATATATTAAAAAAAAATCTATTCAAAATCTTGCTATATTTTTCGCTATAATTTATTATATTTTATTTGTATATATATCAAAACAAAAATTGAAAAATATTTTACTAATTTTATAAAAAGTTTGACACAAGAACTAGAGTCATTTAATAGTGCATATTAGAGTTATGTTTTCAAGATTATAAGTTTTTACGGATTAGTCCGAATAATATTTTAGTTCATTGTAAAACGGATTAAATAGACAAATTATTATAAATTGACAATTTTATCTATAATTATTAGTTAACTATATAGTAAAATTCAGATAAAATCAATTTGTTTAAATTTGAAAATAATTTCTTTAAAAAAGATTACAAATTCTAGTAGATTCTTGAGTTAATTTACGTGTGCACATGCACCTTTTCTTGTTTAAATTTATTATTAGCTTAATCAATCATGTCCACCTACCAAAAAAACTGGTGGGTTAGATGAAGCCACACTAAAGGTTAAATACCATTTCCTTTTTCTTTTTTCTTTTGGTCGAAATTACCATTTCCTTTTTCTTTGTTTTGGTAGAAAATACCATTTCCTTTAAGAACATTGATTTATGTCCACACCTTTGTTACCCTACAAATTTTATATCCATACATCTGTTATCGAGGTAACACCTAATTCACCCGCACCCGTTTACTTTCTTCATGTAACTTTTAGAATGCAAACTATCAAATTAGAGATAAGTCAAATAACACACACATATATATATATATATATATAACTTACAGGATATCTATCTATAAAATTCAATTCAAGTATAGATTCATTTTCTAATTAAATCCTAAGCTATGTGTAAATTAAGGTGCACAAACATTACGAAACTATACCAATTCTAATTATTATAATAAATATAAAACGCAAACACAAACACAAACCACATTCTCTCTCTCTCACTCACACATACATCTTCTCCATTCCCTACATCACACAACAACAAGTAACAAAACTAAGCACAGTGGCAAAACCGTAAATACAACATACCAATGTCCAAAGACTGCGAGAAGCACGGCGGCGGCGGCGGAGGAGAAGCAGCCGCCAGTCGAATCTGCGGAGCGATCATCGGCTTCATCATCATCGTCCTGATAACAATCTTCCTCGTCTGGATAATCCTCCGGCCAACAAAACCAAGATTCATCCTCCAAGACGCCACCGTCTTCGCCTTCAACCTCTCGCAGCCTAACCTCCTCACCTCAAACTTCCAGATCACAATCGCTACACGCAACCCAAACTCAAGAATCGGAATCTACTACGACCGTCTCCACGTCTACGCTACTTACCGGAACCAGCAAATCACTCTCCGTACGGCCATTCCTCCGACGTACCAAGGACATAAAGAAGACAACGTTTGGTCTCCTTTTATCTACGGAAACGCCGTCCCCGTCGCTCCTTACAACGCCGTCGCTCTCGGAGACGAGCAGAACCGTGGGTTCGTCGCGTTGATTATACGCGCGGATGGGCGCGTGAGGTGGAAGGTTGGGACTCTTATCACCGGGAAGTATCATCTTCATGTTCGTTGTCCGGCTTATATCAATCTCGCTGATAAAGCTAACGGAGTTTCTGTCGGCGAAAACGCCGTTAAGTACACGTTGGTCACTAAGTGCAGTGTCAACGTTTAGTTAGATGACGGAATAAAAGGACACAACTTTGACGCCGTTAAAGTTTGCTTTTTTCTTTTTCTTATTCACTACTCATTTTTACTCTTTTGCTTCTGTATCTTTTAAATTGTCTACTCTTTTGCTTTTGCATCTACAATGATACAATTTATGCAATCTATTAGTGGAGAGAAAATTCACGAAGAAAAAGATCCAAAATAGATTTGATTTCTGTTATTAACACTCCCGATCGTACAATGTGTAGAAGATGAAGCTTAAATACAAATGATACTAAACCAAAGACAATAAAAATGTAAACCAGAATAAACCAGAGAGATACAATCTCTAGCTAATACAATCGATATCAGAGATTGTTGTACATACCAGTCAGGCAGTTTGTGGTTGAATGTTAGGAGATTGTTGTGTCAAAAGAGTAGCGTGTGCAATCATGAATGGTGAATTCGTGGATTAATGTTTGATTGAGCATGATTTGTGTGATGTGATGATCATCATGAAAGAATAAAGCACAGACTTATAGAAAATGTTAAAAAGGATATTTCACTCTATATATGTTGCAGAGTCGCGTGGGTAAATAGCAGATAAATACAGATCACAAGGACCAGACCTATATTGGGGAAGACAATAGAAGAGAGAGGAGAGGTAGAGAGCAATGACTAGACGGTGTGGCTCGCTCTAACACTGATCATTTTCTTGGAGAAGCGCTTGACGTGTATCATAAACGAATACTTGGCTGGAGATTTTGTGAGTGAGTCTAGCTGATTCAAAGAGTATCATCGAGTCGAGGTTTTGAGAAAAAACAAAGCTGCTGAATAATGAAAGAAACAAAAAGCTATCAATAAACCTTTTAGCAAAAAAAGAAAAAAAAATTACAAAACAATAAGCTTATTTAACTCGGCCTAACAAGAAGCCACGGATTGACTTTGGAAACAAAGTAAAAGTCTTCTCTAAGATATAAAAAGTAGTATAGCACTATCTCAACGATTTCCTGATTGGCCAATCATTATAAGACCGAGGGTCGCACCCCAGCACACTAGTAAAGTCCCTAAAATTGTCCTCACTAAATCATCCTTCTTCTCTTCTTCTCTCTTCTTCTTCTCTAAATCTCTCTTCTTCTTCTTCTTAGGTTCCACGGTGAGGGCCTGTTGATGTGCTTCTGCAAGAGTGAGAGGGTTCCACAAGTTAAGTTGGTGTCGGATCTCGTGCCACAAGCCGCCAACAAAACGCGCCACAATCTGTTTGTTCGACTCCTGCAGATCAACACGCGTCAATAGTGAAAAAAATTCGGTATAATATTCTTCTACTGATCGGTCTCCTTGTCGCAACATGTACAAGCGTTGGAGCATCAGTTGATCATAGTTGAATGGTAAGAACGTTCTACGCATCTTCTTCTTCAGCTTATCCCACGACGAGATTCTAGGTTTACCCAAACGTGCCCGCGAGGCCTTTAGTGACGACCACCAAGCTGCGGCTCTGCCGCGGAATCGCATCGCAATCATGGGAACGCATCGATTCAAAGGTACATGTCCGAACTCAAGAGTCTCCTCGACCGTGACCATCCAATCAAGGAGCTCTTCCGCCGATTGTTCGCCATGAAATTCCGGAATATCAAACTTGGACCCTTGTTCAATGACAATGATAGGGTTTTCGTCATGTTCTGCAAACGGATTGTAATCCTCCTGCTGGGGGGCGAGAGCTTGCACCGCCGTTGTCAACTGCTGGATCTGTTCTTGTACACACGCGAGTGTCTGTGCGTCTGTCGGAGCCGGAGGGGCCATGGCGAAGGAACGTGTTAGCGTTTTGAGAAAACTCTCTTTCAAACCTGAAAGAGAATGAAAGAACTAAAAGCTATAAATTAATAGGGCTCTAAATCTAGGGTTTCAATCGACCTAGAAGGTTCCGATAGACAATTTCGAAACACAATAAAGTCTAGCTAAAAAGCCTAAAATAAGTATTTTTTGTTGCACAAAAAAAAATGGAAATTTTTTTTTTTCTGGCAGCATAAAAGTAATTAACTATTATTTTCAATGAAAATAAATAAATCGTAAAAGTAATTAAGTATTATTTTCAATAAAAATGAAAAATGTATAGGAAATAAAAAGTTAAATTCTTAATCAAAACCTCTCTCGTTGACACCCAAAACATTAGCAGTCTTCATTACGCTTCTCGTTTTCTTTTTCATTGACTTTTGCAAGGTGAGTTAGTCTTTCTCCATATTCTCAAGTTTATTGCTCTCTTTTTTTTGTGTGTGAAATATTATTACGCTATATTTATTTCTACCGTGAAAAAAGGTTTCATCGTCTTGTCTTTGATCTAGTTCTCGTATTCTTGATTTATGGAATTTCATGTATCCTCGTATCACCAATTTAGCTTCGATTAAATGGAATAAGAACGGCTGATTCGGCATCCTAATTTTAGGGTTTTAGGGGCATTATAATTTGACGGTTTTATAGGCATCGTAAGTTTAGGGTTTTTAGAACTTAGATTTAATGTATATACATGTACGATTGGTTACCTACTAGATATAAACTCACTCTTTCCTATTTTACAATATAACTTCCGCTGAAACTAGAGTACTGTATGTTATAATGATATGTGTGTTTCTTATTGGCATGTACGTAGAAGAAGAAGGAGCAATGGCAGATAGCAGAAAGAGGAAACTGGATAGAGAGGATTTTCTTTGTGATTCTATTATGGCGTTTAAATTTGGAATACTCACTGATGTTATTGTTAAACCTGGTGGTGGTGGTGGGCCTGGAATTCCCGCTCACAAAATTATTTTGGTAACATCTCTAAACTTGAATTTTGATTCTGATATTATCTCATGATGAAGTATACATAAAATAGAAAATCGGTCTATGGATGTTTACTTCATAGTTGGCTATGTTAGATTGAGGGTGTAGAAGAACCTATATATATACCTTTTATTACTCAAGTTACTAATTATAAGTATTAATGTTTCGTCTCATTGTTTATATGTTTGTTATAATCTGATAAGCATTGCTATGTTGACATTAGTTGGTAAATTGCACTCTCTTGAAATTACTATGAATGAAATACACATTAATTAGGTATATTTCTTAAGTAATATATGACTCCAAAAAAAAAAAAAAATATATATATATATATATGACTCCAAACCGATACATATATGTAATCCGCAACTTGATTGATCATGGTTATAGCATAATGCACATGCAGTTTGGATCTTGATTGCTCTATCATATTCATGTGTAACTCCAAATCCATGTGAAGTTCATATGCATAGAGCAAATGCTCATGAAAACTCATATGTTGAGTTTTGCTAATTAAGTCTATGGACTTTTAACTAAATTTTGTTGTTTATCCCACAGGCAGCGAAGTCGAAAGTGTTTAGCTACATGTTGTACTCCGATGAATGCAAAATTTCAACAGAGAAATCAATCACTGTTCCTGACTTGAGTTATGAAGAACTCAAGGCTCTCCTCGAGTTCTTCTATAACGGGATTCTGAGTCCCGCCAACAAACACATTCGAGCGCTCTACATTGCTGCTGACAAGTATGACATACCATATCTCCAAGATCTTTGCAGAGACCATTTTATCTCGATTTTGAGTTTGAGCAATGTTCTGGACATCCTTGTGCTGTCCACGATCCCTTCAGACAACATTTTGAAGAATCATGCGGTATGCTTTGTCGTAACACACATGGAAAAAATCATTGAGTCCGACAGATACAAATCATTTGTTCAGCAGTATCCTGATCTGAATTTGGTTATCACAAAAGCTTTAGTGACTACTTTGAAATTCACTTTTGGTCTAGTAACAGGTCAAAAAGGTGAAGAATGCACTTCTGCCTAAACCATAAGTTTGATTACTCTCTATGTGTTAGACTATTGTTGCTACCACTTAATTATTTCCAAACAATGTTAGATAATTATGTGTCGTTTTTTAATTACTAGAGATTAAACATTGAAATGTGCGAGCATTTGGCATTTGAAAGTTTTTCGAATTAGTTTGATCGGTGTAACATTAGATTGTTGACTTCATACGTCGTTCTCTTGGGAACTCGATTACATGCCTCAGATTTTTGGGGTGGTGTTTCTCAAACTGTTACTTGGATCATTATATCTGTTTTTGTGGATTTGTTTTTTTTTTTACATAATTGGAAAATGCCAAATCCAAACTAATTCCAGAAGTCTATAGTCGCTATATAAAATCTCATCAGTCAAGAAAAACATACAACTAGCAAAAACCAATCAGTGGTTTAGATTAAAATGGCGATGAGATCAATTACTTACTAATTGAATACAATTCGACACAAGCGCCCCTAGGTTCTAGAACGCTTTCATCATATATATTGAGTATAATGTATAAATGAGAACCAAGTCAACCAACGTACGACGAGAGACCAAAACGTAATAACATATATGTCTCTTACATAAAATACTCTTTATTGGAAGTTATGGGGCAACATCAGAAGCCTACAATTGCAGAATATTCTCTGGTCAAATATTCAATCAAATCACCGCGTAACGTGACAATACTTTAACGAATAATCTAAGTTGACCAACGCATAAATGAAAAGTGTATATAAAGAGGACTTGCATTAACCTCTTAGCCATATATCCATTCGTTCAAAACCTCCACAAACTAAAACATGGCTGAACAACCTCTCAACGGTGCCTTCTACGGTCCATCAGTCCCACCGCCGGCTCCCAAAGGCTACTTCCGCCGCCCTGGGCATAGCCGCGGCTGTGGTTGCTGCCTCCTCAGCTTCTTTGCCAAAGTTATCTTAGCCATTATTGTCATCCTTGGCATAGCCGCTCTCATCTTCTGGCTCATCGTCCGTCCTCGACCCATCAAGTTCCACGTGACCCAAGCGTCCCTTACCCGCTTTGAACACACTTCCCCTGACAACATTTTAAGGTATAACCTAGCCCTCACTGTCCCTGTCCGTAACCCTAATAAGAGAATCGGAGTCTACTACGACAGGATCGAAGCTCATGCCTACTACGATGGAAAGCGGTTTAGTTCTACCACGTTAACTCCTTTTTATCAAGGACACAAGAACACGACCGTCCTCACACCCATGTTCCAAGGCCAAAACCTTGTAATCTTTAACGCCGGAGAGTCACGTACTTACAACGAGGAGAGGATCGCTGGAGTTTACAATATAGAGATCAAGTTTAGGCTTAGGGTTAGGTTTAAGCTTGGGGACGTGAAGTCTCGGAGGACTAAGCCTAAGGTTAATTGTGATGACCTAAGGCTTCCTTTAAGTACCTTCAACGGAACTACAACCTCGGCTACCGTTCTCCCTCTCAAGTGCGACTTCGATTTTTAAGTCTTTGCTTTCATCTTGCATCATATATTTTTGGTTCGTTTATTTTTATTTTTTTTCTATGCAACACTATTATACTTATCGTTTATTGATTTTGTATACATTGATTCATCTTTCTTGTTCATTGTTATATATAAATAAAACATTATTTTATGTGATTAATACTTTGTTCAAATATAAAGCCGTTTATTAGTTATGTTCACAACTACCGCATTTATGGTGGTTTATGTGATTATGCGTTTTAAGAATCTCACAATTGCATAATTAATGGTTTCTGTTAAAGTTCAAATAAACGCCTCACTTGGTCATGTCCGGCATAATATAATCAGGAGTCATAGGGCAAAAAAAAACAAAAAAATTGGGCATTTTTATAAAAAAAACTACACATTAATTTTCTTTTATTATTTGGATTTTGGACCCTTATTTATTATAAATGTTTTTTTTTCCAGGATGGGTTATTTTGTATAACAAATGGCCTAAACAACTTACAATAATTGATTTAGCAAAAATTAGTAATCGAAACACACAAAAAAGTTTGTGGTATTCTTAAATATGGATCAAGCTATCTTGGCTTCCAAAGGAAACTATGAGCCTGCCACTACATATTTGCGAATTATATGATTTTATTATATAAAGTGGTTTTACTGTTGAATATTATAATATTATAATATTGAGGTCGTCGTGATAATTTCGAAAAATGCGTATACTATAATATTCAACAGTAAAACCACTTTACGACAAAGTTCCCTTCTTTGGCCATAATGTTTTAGTACACTTAATTCATGTTTTTTATATTCTAAAGCATAAGATGCCTCTTGTTTCCTACTTAACCCTTCTTTTCATGGGCTGACCTGTTGCTTTTAATTATTTTTCTTAGAAGAATTATATCTTACTTAGCATAATCCCATACCTTTCTGAAGTGAGGAACCCAAAGAAGTAAACAATTTCTTTTTTTTGCTTGCTCTTTGTTTAGGCAACCGAAAATTATTCGAAAATGAGAAAAAAGTATTGATCCTTTGATTTTCTTCGGTCTGATCTACTTCAGTTTTATTTGTTCCTTCTAAAAAGTGACTTCCCCTTTGTGCAACTCTTACGTCATGGATCATTTTTATAACATGCTTTGATCAAGTATAAAAGCTTAAATTTAACATTAAAATCAAAAAAAGTATAAAAGCTAAATGTTATAGATATTGAATATATTACTGTCATATTTATCAACCTTTTTTTTCCGGCGGTGGCAGTATAAAGTCGATATTCGAGGACCTTAGTACTATATATCAGTCGGGTAATATATGAATTTTATTAGGAAGTGGATAGATAAGCTAAAACAAGAATATTGATCATACCATTAATTTGACATCTCAAATACTATATGGATATTGGTACATGTTTTTTTTTTCCACCTTGAGGTTTTTTTTTCTTTTCTGTGTTAATAAAACTAAAATAGAGTGGACGAGCTTAATTTGCAATCAATCCACCATTTGAAGCTAAAGAGAGGTATCTGATAAAAAAAAAAAATTGTATGATCAAATGTTCAATGCAAACTTTACTAATCTTAGTGTTCAAACCGTCGATTTAAAGGTGCAGCCTAATCAGTTGGATACATAAAAGAGAATTTAAGTCATACTTTGGATAATTTTGTTAACATACCCCTCTACAAAGTTCCTAACTACACGATTGACCATGATGGGACCATGTCATGTAACAGGATCATGACCATGGTGGTGATATTACATGAATCATGTTGAAGACTCGCTGAAAAGAATGCGTGCATCTACAGCGTCAAGTAATCCAATATGATCACTGGCATCACCATCATTATCATGATGATCAAGAGAGAGGTTTAAATCGAGAGATATACAAGGGTCTGGAGGCAAACATGCTCTTGATATGGAGCTGAATCTTCCACAGCTCAAGATCACAATCGCGTCTCTAAGAAAAGCTTCTTCACCGCGTCCACTTTGAAGTCTTCCTCTCTCAATGGCTCTCTTGAAACCCATCTGACACAAATAGTCAGCTTCGTCTATATCTTCCACGAAGAACACTCTGTGTGGATCACAAGACACCGCTTCAAACAATCTCTGAGTGTAGCTCCAGCTATCTTCATCTCTCCTCCTCCTCTTCCTGAGATATTCCATGGAAGAGGAAGAGAAGCTGCTCAAGCTGATTGAGACGAATCTGTTCTGCGACCCAAACACAAGCTTTGCCAACTCTCTACCTATCTTCTCTTTGGCCTCAACATCCACACCTTGGAAAAGAAACCAAGTTTCTTCTTTTCGATTCCCGCTCCTAGGTGTTGATCCCAATCTGCATTTCAAGATTGCTTTTGCGATCTCTGGGATTACATCCTTCTGCCTTGGCGCCTTGCTTCTCAAGGCATCACATAGAGTTCCTAGATTCTCATCATTCATCTCCTTAAACCTGGAGGCGTATTCTACGTCTATTGCATCACTAGAAGAGGCCGCAGATTTCATCAAGAGCTCATTGTCATGTTCGAGAACAAACAGTCTTAAGTTGGGTTCTGTAGGAGCATAAGTATTGGAAGAAGAGGAAGAAGGAGAAAGAGAAGAAAGGTCGAGGGTTTTCTCAGATGGTCTTTCGTGGATTGAGTTATTTGAATCCTGCCAAATCCAAAACGATACCTAATCTTAGGAAACAACAAAAATACGAATAATGAGAATGATGAGATCATTACTCACAGTGTCCTTATTTTGATTCTCCTTCTTGTAAAGCTGAAGCCAAGCTGGGAGAGCGGTGATGACATTTTCAATCTCACTATATGGAACAAAACACAGTGATTGAGAAATTGAATTAGAGCTCACAGTGTGTGCGAGTGTCATGACCAAACCTTAGTAGTTTCACAATAAGAGACGTTACCTGAAGTTCTTGACCCCCGAAGTTAGAACCTTGCTAGCTTTTGGTTTACTGGAGCAGATCTTCAAAGACACAGCCTGCTCCACCTTGCTCTTTACTTGAGGACTTGAGAAACCAGCCTCTTTCATCACTCTGCTCACACCAGGATCATCGAGAATGGAAATCACGAGCTGCTCAGGCTCGATCTTGATGCCCAAGATTGGTTGTTGCTGGTTCTCGATGGAACCACGCCGCAGGTGAGCCTGCGCACGCTTGAAAGCTGCAACCAGAGCGTTAGATATACAAGGGACCAACATAGGACTCACTGTGGAAGATGGGAGGCGATTTAGGGAGACGTTGAAACAGAGCTCGAGTGCTCTGCATTGAAGAGGATGAGTGTGGGATTGGAGGCAAGCTGTTCTGAGTAAACCCGTCGAAGCAGAGAGCATGGTGCTAGCCACATGGAGAGGCGTAACCTGAGCATGCCCACGTCGTTTAGCCAAGGCCATGGCTTGTTTCACCATGTTTGCAGCCCCATGCGTGAGGGCTTGCTGGACACTGCAACCTCCACTCCTCATACTCAATATATAACTATGTATGTCTCTTTCTTTGGATAAGAAAAACACCAAAGGAACTAGCCAAAAGATGTTTGTGTAAGTATATGGGGAAGAATATACAGAGAGAAGTGGGAGTTGAAATTATATGGAGGAGGAAGGAATGTGTATGCTTTTCTTGTAGGAGAGGCAAGAATTTGAGGGTCCAAAGTGGATTTTTTGTAGTGCAAAGTGGAATGCATGTGGTGACAAATCAGTATCAAAAGCCAAAGGCAACTCAGCTTTTCCCCCTAATAGTGTTTTTCTATCTCAAATATGGATTACTGCTTGCTAAGTGGGTCTTTCTCTTTTATGCAAAGTGTACAATATCTTTTCTATATTTATAAGACCTAATTAAAGATGCAAATCATTATTCTTTTATATATTCAAAGATAACATCTCCAATTATATAATCACTACCTTTTTCAGTCCCTTCAACCAACAAATAGCCAAGTCCCAACACTTTTTAAGACAACATTCAATCAAGCAAGCTAACCCCATATCACAAGCATGTAATAAGCAACCAAAATTAGCCACAAGAAAAGGAAAAAAACAGAAGACATTGGCACACACATTTTTTAAAAATAACACTAACAGGATTACGTATGTTCCAAAAGATAATCAAGACTCATAACTGATGATACTGTTTTTAACCCTTCAGGCTCTGTAACCCAAAAGATTCTCTCTCAAATTTAGAATCACTATTTTGGTCTTTGTATCTTCTTTAAATTTTGCAGCGGACCCATCATAAGACATATAAAAGGTATTATATATCATTCTCTTTCCCTTTCATTACTTTCAGAAAAGTGTGTAGCTTTTTTACCATATCTTTCATTTAAAAAACGAGATAAACGAAGACGAAGACGAAGAAGAAACGAAGGGTGCTTACTATTTAGAAAGATCAAAGATGTATGCATCAACCAATATCACACAAGGCAATGATATACTAATTTTAACTTGATAATACATTTATAAACACTCAAAGCTATATAGCGAACAGATGGAGATGCATCTCAAATTTGAGAAACGAGACAAAACTCATTTCCTATTCAGTGAATGTTTCATAAAATCCAAGATGGAACTATCATGTTGCAGTAATTGGCATGAGAAGCTTATCCTATTACACTTCTACTTTGATGAATAGGCCTCTCTCTTATGAAGCATGCCACTGCATAGAAAGAAGGGAAAAGAGAGCACTACCATTTACCTTCCCTAGGAATCTTCAAAACAAAATTATACTTTGATAAGAGAATAATGTGTACATATGTCCAAAAACGTAAATGAAATGTAATTATTAATTTCTGATGAATTAAAGAAAGGAATGTACAAGATATCTTCCTTTCATTTCCCATCATATTTCCAGCTTTTACTCGTTTCTATTTATTGTAAGCATTCATCCATCAATCAACAAAATCTCTTACACTCACTGCCTCTGGCTCTTATTACGTACCAAACTAAAGGGTCATTACTCAAATTTTAGAGAAAAAGAAGAAAAACAACAAAAGAAGAGGGAAATGATCCGACAATCATTATTGAGGAAAAGTAAAGATGTGAAATCTATCCAAGTTATCAACGTTGAGTTGGGCTAGTGGTTAAAGAGGAGTGGGTATGTGCCTCTCCTACCGACCCTGGGTTCGATTCCCGTTGGGAGGGGTCTCCTCCGAAGGAGTGACTTTAACAAAGTTTGGGCCCCGCTCTGAGGATGTACGGGTCTACGGGCCCAGAACCTCGGCGATTCAAAAAAAAAAAAAAAAATCTATCCAAGTTATGCTCCAACAGAAAGAAATTTCCATTTTTCACAATGTCTCCAAGCTCATGGGAAACAATATCCAGTCTTGTTATATTGAATAAAAGTGCACAAATTCATGCTTAGGACCAAAGAGGACAGTATAGAGACTAAAGAGTAACTTACCAAATGTTGTATATGAGCTTAGACCCAAAATTCATACAAAGAGAGACAAAAAAAAATGAAGGCAAAAGTGTTTTGAACAAGAAAAGAAAAGGAATAGAGATGGTTGCTTCGGGCACACCCAATAGCAAACCCTTTTTACCTCTAGTCCAAAGTGATCAACTTTGTTTCCCTATGAAAAGCATTCATCCTCTAACACAAAAGAAAAACCACTTGCATACACCAATCCTTTGAAGAAAAGTGTATGACCACGACAGTCATATGCGGATGCTTTAAACAGGACAAGGACGCAGATGATTCAAGATCATATACGCAAGACAAAAAACATAAAATCGATCCTTCTCTCCAACCAACTTGCTAAATTTTTTGTTTATGTACGTAGATGTCATATTTTGAACAACAGAGAGTGTAATGCATCAAAACCGACACAATAACATGACAAAAACCCGGAAATCTTGGTAAACTACAACAACTTACAAAGCGTTTGCTTGTCTCAAGTTAAGCTGAAACTGGTTCCACGTCTCAAATGAGTTTCAACCTAAGTTTGTGGGTGTTGCTTTCAAATCAAACCCCTTTTCCAGAAATTTCATGCGAACACAAGAAAGTTGTATTAAAAAAAAAAAAGGCTCTTAAGAGTTTCTTTTCTTTTCAAAGTAAAGCACATATATCATAAAAGTGAAACCACAGAGAGAACAAATAGAATAGTTTATGACACAATTCTCCATTGAACGGCCTAACTTTTAAGAAATAAAGATATAAGAGATTAAAGGAGGAATGGAGAAAAGTTGTCCTAATTTTGAGATAACATCCTTCTTAATCTAAAAGCAAAGGTGATGGAATCAGATACCACATAGCTTTTTTTACTCACAGAAGAAGATTTTTCTGCCTCAACTAATTCCACACAACCTATATAAGATGGGGTTTGCATAGTTTCAAAGGAAATAGAACCTAAAACAGTGGCATGTAATCACCTGTTGACACTCAAAACACTAGAAAAATTATGAGAGAAACAGACAATCTGTGTTTGATTATCAAGATCGATGCAAACTAATATGATCCTCATCCAAAAAAAATCAAATTAAATGATGCACACACAGGAAGGAAAAAGGAAGAAGTAGCTAGATAGTGTTCTTAAACCAGTCACATAAGTGACACTGGGATCGATTATAGCTTAGCTCTGGAAGATTAAACGGAAGTAATTATAAGTGAACAAAATAATTCATAGTTTCATACTATCTATCTTCTTTGAATCAAACACAAAGATGCAGAACATTCAGGTTTCTAACTTTAGGGTATCCCTAATAATAATAAAAAGAAAAAAAAAAGTCACTTACCAAAGAAAAGTCATCACTGGAGCCAAAACTCCGACTCGACCGGTTCCTCCTACGACTCAGGGCTGTTTGTATGGTGAGTGTAACAGATTCGGATCCCTTCCGGGTCGGGTTAAAACTCTAGAGCTGGAGCCTGTTTAACTTTAAAAATAATAATGGGTTTTCTAATCTTAAATATCCATAGCCCTACCCATTTGAATAACTAATGGGCTCTCTATATTTATATTTCTAACGTTGGATTATTCATTCCTTCACCAATAATTTTTTTTTAAAAACAAATGATTCAGATATTGCTTGGTTTGACGTGGCCTTTCGTACAGTATATGAATATCAAATGTATGTTAATTTCTGAACAAATTTGTTGGAGGTGGGCTTAGCACCTCCAATTAGCTAGGTCCATTTCAGCGAAAATCCTTTCTCGATTAAACCAGCCAAAAGCCAACGTGTGATCAAGGAAGACGCCGAGCTGATATTCCGAGCTCCCACCTCAAGTTCATCCCGAGCTCGCGCCGATACCACACCAACTTTGCGAAGAGAGACCGAAGGGGAAGATGACACGTGGAGGGCAGCTCGCTGAACAGTGTGCTATCTTCGTAGGAGCATGGCGCCGGGCTCAATATGTGCGCGATCCCAATCAGAAGGACCAACGCTCCGACGAGCCGAAAGACAAGGAGCCCCGAGCTAACAAACAACCAAAATTTGATGCATTCACCACGCCTCCTGCCACCGAACTAGGGGGGCCAACTGTTGGACGTGGGCTTAGCACCCCCAATTAGCTAGGCCCATCTCAGCGAAAGGCAATTCTCGCTGGCCGTTCGTCCACATGCATGATCCCACTCTTTTCTCCAACCCCGCGCCAAAACTGCCCTGGAACAAATATGTGCGCGATCCCAATCAGAAGGACCAACGCTACGACGAGCCGAAAAACAAGGAGCCTTGAGCTAACAAACAACCAAAATTCGATGCACTCACCACGCCTCCTGCCACCGAACTAGGGGGCCAACTGTTGGAGGTGGGCTTAGCACCCCCAATTAGCTAGGTCCATCTCAGCGAAAGGCAATTCTCGATTAAACTAGCCAAAGGCCAACGCTTGACCAAGGAAGACGCCGAGCTGATACCCCGAGCTCCCACACCTCAAGTTCATCCCGAGCTCGCGCCGATACCACACCAACTCTGCGAAGAGAGATCAAAGGGGAAGACGACGCGTGGAGGGCAGCTCGCTGAACAGTGTGCTATCTTCGTAGGAGCATGGCACCGAGCTCGATATCTCACCAATTCTGTATAGAGACCTAAGGGGAAGATGACACGTGGAGGGCAGCTCGCTGAACAGTGTGCTATCTTTGTAGGAGCATGGCGCCAGACTCATCATGACCTATCTGCCAAAAGAGCTGGAACACGCCTCTCAAGGAACTTTACCCACGAAAAGCGCTGAGAGCGCCACGTTACCCCGGATTTTCGGGGAACAGGGAGTCAACCCATGCTATATATACCCTTTGGCGTGCTTTCATTAAGGAGGAGGATCTTTTTGCTTTCTCTCTCACTAGACTTTACACCCGACCTCTCTACATTGTAACTAAGAAACGCCGTTTAGAACACCGAACTGGATTCATGTCGGAACTAATTCGTAAGTCTAAACCGTTCACCTTTATCGATCATTAATACAAAGAATACGGTCTCCGACCTGTTCGTTATAATATCTGATATGTTTCTCTCCTTCCCGACCTGCTCCGAAATTAAGTTTAACTCGTTCCATTAACGGAAATCTCGCATTCCAGTCCCCTAACCTACTTCTAATCATTGTTAGTGATCCCCTGGATCATCAAAACTGTAAAGAGTTTTTTTTAATAAACTAAAGTTAAATGTGCCAACTGTCTTTTAGAGATACTGATATAGGTAGAATATCCAAAGTATGAGTACTGATCAAATCCTTTGATTTTGATTTAATAGTTTGAATATGAATGTAATTCGGAGGGTTCACTGCATAACACTTCCCTCACTCATAGAACCTAACTATTTCTCCTCTAAACTATTTAGTATTTACCTCTTTATTAATCTCCCCAAACTTATAATTTTCAACCTTAAATCACATAATCTATTTTATTCTTCTTAATTATACATTTTTAATCAAAATCATAAAATCGAATTTAAATAAACGAAAGTGCGTTTAATAAACAGTAATTGCCCATGGTAAAAAAACTCGATCTAACTTTAAAAAAAAATGACCCGTTTTTGAAAAAAAAAAAAAAAACTGACCCGGCTTGAGCTACGTTTCACGACAAATAATTGGGAAAAACTTGATTTTGAGTTTGGAGTACAAATTCGGTATCGTTGAGATAGAAGACGTGAGATTGGAGTTTAGATTTGAGTTTGGGAAAATTGAAATATGAGTTTCACGACAGTAAGAATATTTATATGGTTTCTTGCTATATTCCTTTGGATTTTGGGTGTGATTATCTAATTTCATAAATCTATGTATGGAATCTTGGTTTTTATGAATAAAATATCGTCATTCTCATTGATACCAAATTTGTGGTTCTTTGATTTTGATCGGACCGAATTGACAAAGAGGTAGAAGACGAAGCTGTCGTGAAACTCAAAATCAAGTTTTCCCCAATTATTTATCGTAAAACATAGTTTAAGTCGGGTCTGATTTTTATTTTTCAAAAACGGATCGGATTTTTTTATTATGGGCAATCATTGTTTATTAAACGCGCTTTCGTTTACTTAAACTCTATTTTATGATTTTGATTAGAGATGTGGAATTAAGCAGAATAAAATAGATTATGTGGTTTAGGCTTGAAATTATAAGTTTGGGTAGGGATGTCAATTAGGGCCAAAGCCCGATGGCCGACTCGGCCCGACCCTGAAAAACAGCGGGCTCGGGCCTAGAAATATAAGCCCAAAGAAAATCGGGCCTTTCGGGCTAGTGTGTTTTTCGGGCTTAGCCCGACCGGACTCGGGCTAGTCCGAAAAGCCCGGAACTTTACATTTTAATTAGTTAAAGATTTTATTTAAACATTTATCTTTCTAAAAATAATAATTTGACATATTTTCTGTATATTTCGTGATCCATGTACCATTATCATTTATCCATATTTACTTCATATTTTTAAAATCATTATCTATAGACTTTCAATGATATTTCTATATGATTTATACAGGTCAAAACTTAATATTATTTTACTTTTTTTTTATATGTACCTCTTGATGGTGATGAAGATTTAGAAGACAATGTAGGAGATTCTAATCTAAACTCTACTACCTATATTTGAATTGTTTTGATTTTATGTTTTATTTGGTAATACAATTTGTTTGAATTTTATTTGTTTTTTGTCAAAATTTTGCTTTTAAATTTAATTGGATTTGATATAATACATTTCAATTTAGATTTATTTTGATAAATATTTTGTTTTAATTAATTATCTGAGAATTGTGAATTTTTGTGTTAGTAAATAAAAGAACGAAAAAGTCCGAAAAGCCCTAGAGCCCTGTCCGGGCCGGACCGGACTTTGGAATATAGACCCGATTTTTTTCGGACCAGGCCGGACCGGACTCAAATATATGCGGGTTTTACGGATTTCGGACCGGACCGGGCCAGGTTAGGCCGATTGACATCCTTAATTTTAGGTGGATTAATAAAGAAGTAAATAGTTTAGAAGAAATAGTTAAGATTCAATGAGTAAAGAGGATTTTACGCAATCAATCCTAATTCAGATCTTAATTGTAGATAATAAAACACTGATTTGTCGAAGTTGGATTACGATCATGATATGTTGATTTAGTATTCGGATATCGCGATTTATGTTCTATTACATGTAGAATTTTTTTTCCATATACGTGCATTGTGTATAAATGCGTTTTATTTTTATAAAGAAGTTTGGGGGGGGGGGGTTAATAAAGAAGTAAATCTTAATCTTAAAAAGTAAAATTAATAAATAAAATAGAAAATTTTAAATTTATCCTTAAAGGTAGAGTTAATAAAAGAAGTAAAAAAAATCTTTAGTTTTTCCATTTAAATTTATGAAATTAAATAATAGATTACTAATCTTAAAAAGAAAATAATTATAATTTCTCACTTCTATATATACAATTTGGTAGTCTCTCAATTAGACACCAAAAAATCAAGAGTCCAATAAAATTTTCCAGAACTATAATCGTCAATGTTTAAAAATATATATATATATAAACATTTAAATAATAAAAAGTAAACCTATTTCAAATATGAATAGAAAAACATAAATATTTAAATATGTTATGATAAAATTTAATTGAAAATCAAATAATAAAACACATAATCAAAATAAATAAATAATAGTTAAGCTTTTCTTTTGGTGATTTTGCGTCTACGTTTTTAATCTTTTTTCACGGATAATCAAATTTTTTTTCCACTATATCATTTTTAGTCTTTTCTTTACAGATTATAAAATATTATATTATAAATTCGCATATATGTAGAACTTAATCTAATTAATATATAATACATTAAAGTAGGGATGGGCAAATGGTTATTCAGTTCGGTTCGGTTATTTCGATTTTCGGTTACGTTCGGTTATGTCTTTTACTATCCATTCGGTTAGTAACAGTTTTCGGTTCGGTTTCGGTTCGGTTACCATTCGGTTCGGTTCTGTATGGTTATCAAAATTAATAACCGTTTGGTAACCAAAATATTTCGGTTATTTTCGGTTTCGGTTATTTTCGGTTATTTTCGGTTAAATTTCAAATATTTTCGGTTATTTCGGTTAAATTTCAAAATATTTTGGTTATTTCAGTTACATTTCGAAATGTTTCGGTTATTTCGGTTAAATTTCGGAAATATTTCGGTTAGTTTCAGTTATTTCGGTTAATTAGAGGAAATAAACATAATTTTTTTTTTTTTTTGATATCCATAGATACCCATTAGTTATCGGTTAATAACCATTCGGTTATCACAACAATGGATATCAAAAATAAAAATCATTCGGTTATTGTGAAGTGGAAGGTTTATAAAAAAATGTGAGGTGGATATGGGACATTTGAAGAGTTGCTTGAAGTCATCACCTGGTCTCAACTTGGGATTCACACCAAACCGGTAGTTATTCACTTCGTTTAAATATAAAATTATTAATACCTTATTCGGGCCGGTATATATCCTACAAAACATAGTTAAATAAAGTAGAGATCCATGTTTGTTATGGATTTATCCTAGTGAACATATACAAATACGGCTAAATATGTGTCATGTGTGGAAAGAGAATCTAAGCATGTGGGTTGAAGTCATATAGTCACATGGAATAATGTCTCAAATTAAGGTTATGAAAATTTTATTAGAAGGTAAACTTAATTGTGTATATAATGAAAGAGTACTAAAAATACTAACGGCTAATGCATAATAAAATTGATTAACAAAGGTAAACACATACACGAAGACCCTTTTACACATGTTAGAAGAATGAGAAAAACTTTGAATAATATACATAGAATAATTTACATAATGTGAAGTTAAATGCAGGTGGGACTATTAAATGTGGATGGATTCTACGATTCACTATTGACATTTATAGATAAGGCAGTGGACGAAGGCTTTGTCTCCTCCACCGCTCGTCGTATCATCGTCTCTGCCCCGACCGCTCCTCAATCGCTCCAACTTCTTGAGGTCTTTCATTAATTTCCGATTGTTCCATTTCTATGTAAAAGATCAAATGTTTAAATCCCATAAGAGGATGATCGATATTATATTAGTTGAATTCTTGTTTGTGATTGCAGGCGTATGTTCCAAAGCACGACGACTTCGTGTCCAAAATGGTGTGGGACGATATTACGGACGCTCGCACATCCGAAGGCGACTCGTGTTAGATTCTGCATACGTGTTTTAGTCTACTGTTTCTTTTGTAACTCGCTTTTTAATTGGCCATTATTCAAAAGATTGATTTCGTGTATTAATGTATTTATCCTCCTATGTCATATTTTGAACTCTAATTATTCAAACCGAAGATTTAATAAATTACGAAATTTTGTTGAATAGATGAACATCTACCTTTCCAAATTTTCTTCTTGTATTTCAAACAACTAATAAAACTAATTAAAAGAAATAGTGATGTAATCTTTGATCTACCACAGAGACATACCACTGCTATTATCAAGTTCCTTCTGCATTTAGCGTGAAAGAAACGCTCGGTTCTTCACCGCTACCTTATTACCTTCAACTATTGCCACTGCCACTATTGACATATGCATAAGGGACTGTCTATTCTTATATTCTGCCACGCGACGCAAGTTCTCCTTCACTCTTTGAATTGTATTAGTTTACCTTTTGATTAATCTGTTTGTCATTCTATAATTCCATGGGTGTTTTTTTTGCTTTTGTAAAGGGTAGATTAAGTTGTACTAATCAGAAGAAGAAAAAATGATATAAATCTTCACATTTAGTGATGATATAAACCACTTTGCAAATTTCCCTTCACGAGATAAATAGAAACGGGCCAGTGGGCCTGGCAGAACCCAAACCCAAAAAAAGAAAAAAAGAGAAGCATTTCACATTTTGTCTTAAGTGGAATAAACCGGTGAAGTGAACCGGGTCGATTCAGATTATGATAACATCCCCTTGTCTTCTCCAAAAAAAATCCCCATCTTCAAATCACAGTTTTTTCCGTCTTATCCTATCATCATCATTTTGTTTGAGAGAGGGAGAGAGAGAGAGAATCCATGTAGTAAGAGTGATGTCTCTTGAACAATGCAACAAGAAGCTCTCTCTTTCCTATCCTCCACTTTCCCTTCCCGTTACCACCATTTTCCTCCGTTTTCTCGCCTTCGCTTCCACAATTTTCCCGCATTTTCCTTCAAACCAAACACCTCTTCTTCATCACTCTTCTTCCCTCCCAAATCCCCAGGTTTCCCCTCTTTCCCTTCCACCACCGAAACCCTAGAAACCGACATCCACGAGAAGCTCCTTTACCTCGATTCCCTCGGAATCGACTTCCTCACTCTTATCAACCGCCACCCTCCTCTCCTCTCCGCCGCTCTATCCGCCGTCAAATCCGTCGTCGATTACATGACTACTCCCCCGATCAATTTCTCCTTGCCCGATTTCCGCCGCCTCGTCTCCATGTGCCCCGAGCTTCTCACTTCCCCTCTAACCTCCCACACAATCCCCGTCATCACCTTCCTCCTCCGCGAAGTCGGCGTCGACGGCGTCTTCGATCTCCGCCAAGCCTTACGCCGTCGTCCTCGTCTTCTCGCTTGCAGCGTCGATTGCCAGCTCCGGCCAACGCTCTACTTTCTCCAGAGAATCGGAATACTCGATCCACACAAACACACTTACCTCCTCTCTTGCAGCGTCGAACACAAACTCCTCCCACGAATCGATTACTTCCAGAAACTGGGGTTCTCTCGGCGGAGCGCCGCCTCAATGTTCAGGAGATTCCCGCAGCTGTTCAACTACAGCATCGCCGAGAACTACGAGCCGAAGCTGGATTACTTGATGGGAGAGATGGGGAGAGACGTGAGAGAGATCCTTGAGTTTCCTCAGTATTTCTCCTTCAGCTTAGAGAATCGGATCAAACCGAGACATCAGGCTTGTGCGGCGAAAGGGGTGAGGTTCCCATTGCCGGTGATGTTGAAGACGAACGAAGCTGGGTTTCGGGATACATTGGAGGTATGTTGTGATTCTTCTCCGCCATTGAAGACCTCGCCTTTCTTCTGTACAAATAAAGATTCTTGATTTATAGAGTTTTGCTAGGACAATGGAACTTGGAAAAGCAAGTGGTGAGAGTTTCTTGCTTTTTTTTGTATTATGGGTCAGGAGAATTGGGTGACAACTCTTTTTAAATTCATGTGGTTGCTTTGTTTCTAGGTACATTTTGTATTCAATGATTCAGAAGAACTCAAAGATTGAAGAAACCAAGTCTCTGCCTACATTTTTGGTCTACTTATTGTCAAGTGGATGCAACTCTGGAACCACTTAGAGATCTGATTTGCACAGAATATGGTTCTAGAATTGGAGGCAGGAGGATGAATATGTACTGAATTAACCGGACAATCGGGTTGAATCTTGATGATCCAGAGCTTTAGTCCTTTGATAATTGGTGAATCTAGCCATTGATTGGTCTATAATAATCTGATTCTCTGTTTTACATGTTTTCTTTCTCTTATGATATTTGAAAGGTATAGTCCGTTTCTTTTCTTAGAACTTGAATTTGGGCTTTAAGAGCAACTCCAAGTACACGCCAGATTTGGTGTTTTGCAGTTCCACTTTATTTTTTCCGACCACAACACCAAATCTCACACTAAAAAAAATATTCTTTATTATTATATTATTAAATTAAAATTTTCTTTATTTNTTTTCCCGCCAAAAACGTAAAATTCTGTTTTCCCGCCAAAAACGTAAAATTCCGTTTTCCCGCCAAAACAAAAGATTATGTTTTCCCGCCAAAAACGGAAAATCCCGTTTTCCCGCCAAAAACGGAAAATTCCGTTTTTCCGCCAAAATTTTCCGTTTTTTCGTCAAAAACGTAAAATTCGATTTTCCCGCCAAAAACGTAAAATCCGGTTTTCTCGCCAAAGAGTGAAATTATGTTTCCCGCCAAATACGTTAAATTTTGTTTTCTTGCCAAAACATTAAATCTTGTAAAATCTCGTTTTTGTTAGAGAATCAATCTCATAAGTTTATCCAATTTTGACGGGAATGAAAAGTCAACTTTAGTGTCAACTTGAAGGTTTTTTTTTTTTTTTGAATTCTTTCTTATGGGAAAAAAAAAAACCATTTCATGGTTGGGCTAACCCTGGTTTAGCCCATTTTTATATAAATTACAGGGTTAAAAAAGGGTCAGGGCTCACCCAGGGTTGGGTTATAACATTTAGGGCTGAGCTGGACTGAAAACCCTTAATTTAACATCCCTAGTTTCTAGGTACATTTTGTATTCAATGATTCAGAAGAACTCAAAGATTGAAGAAACCAAGTCTCTGCCTACATTTTGAGAGAGAGAGAGAGAATGTTCATTTACAATGTGGATGGTGTTGTTATAGTCCAGTGGAATGGAATAAAATGTTTTTTGGTCTACTTATTGTCAAGTGGATGCGACTCTGGAACCACTTAGAGATCTGAATATGGTTCTAGAATTGGAGGCAGGAGGATGAATATGTACTGAATTAACCGGACAATCGGGTCGAATCTTGATGATCCAGAGCTTTAGTCCTTTGATAATTGGTGAATCTAGCCATTGGTCTATAATCTAATTCTCTGTTTTACATGTTTTCATTTCTTTTTGGGGGGCATTTCTTGAAAGGTATATATAATCCGTTTCTTCTTCTCTTAGAACTTGAATTCTGGCTTTAACTGTACATTATCTTTGCTCGAATGGGCTTTTATCGTACGCTCGTAACCTAACACTCTCCTGTAGGCTAAGTGGAATTGTGATCTCAGTCCTTCATATAGTGAATTTGGATTATGAGTTTTTCTTCTTCTTCCAAGTAACAAAATGATCAACACTTCTGTACTACGCCTCTGTAGCTGTTTCCACTGCCATACAACAACCACTAATCGATAAAACATTATAATAAAAATAAAAATTCAAAACGAGTGTGTTGTTTTATAATATTAATAAGACTAACGGAAACACCAGCACATGTACTATAACACACACTATATCTCAATCTCTTGCAGAAATCTGTGTTACCGACTACCTTTTAAATAAAAAATAGATTCAAAATCAATCAGATTCAAACACAAGTTCTAGATCAAATATCTGATTACACAAAAGAATTTCGATTATCCCGTTCGTTACTAAGGAACAAAAAGAAATTTACGTAAAGTAAGTGGGGTCAATCTGAAACAATATAAAATTCTGGGTCATAAATGGAAACAAAATTAAAATGCTTATTTTCTTTCTTTTTTTTCCTCGCTGTAGGCTTCCCTCCACATCTATCCCAACATAAAATTCCCTCCTTCCCTCGTTTTCTGCTCTCTCCTTTTTTCCTCTTACTCCTCCTCTCTCTCTCTAAAACCCTCGTTTTACCTTCTCTCTTCTCCAATCGCCGTCCCTTTTCTCGCCGTCGGAATCTTCCCATCTGACTCCGCTTCACTACGATCCATGTCCGGCGGCGTACGATCTTCTCCCGGTCCTTCTCAGCCGACGCCGCCGCCACCGCACCATCCGCCGTCATCTCCGTCTCCGGCAGCATCTGCCTCGGTGGTACCACCCATACGTCGGCACTTAGCGTTCGCCTCAACAAAACCGCCGTTCCATCCTTCGGATGACTACCATCGATTTACCCCTTGTGCCCTCACTAACAATGATAGAAGCCTCGTTAATGGCTGTGGAGCCGTAGATCGGGAGGAGGATGCCGTCGTTGTTAGATCTCCTGTGAGTTTGCCTCGGTTTGAGTGATTTTGATTGCTCGATTTTGAATTTACCACTGAGATTAGAATTCGTGGGATCCCCCTTGCTACATTTCCGCTACATGTTGCCTCCAAAACGATTTTCAGTCTCATCTATATGCTTCTCAGCGTCAGATTTTCGTCTAGTCATGTCAATTTTTGTTCCCGTTTAGCTTCACGATGGTACATTTGCCAACATTTTGTCTGACAATTGACGCGAATCTTGAAACCAGTCAACAATTTCTCCAATCGCTATGCCATCTTCGCTTTGATTGCACAATTTCTGGGCTGGGGTGTTGAATTGTGTCTCTCTGTGTGTGTGAAATTGCACTGAATTGCTCTCCTTCAGTGATTAGTGAATTTGCCAATGTTGTTCTTTATACCACCCATCTAGTTCTCTTACATTGTCGTTCACTCTTGTTCACATTCTGTTGATACCATAGTGTTGAGCATATGCTAATTGGTATCAACGTAGTGGTGCAGGAAGCTTGACACATTTGTCATGTATAATGTTTCAAGTAGATCTAGTCGTTGTGAAAGTTTCTGATGAATAACATAGAGAATTATGAGTAGATGCTTTAAAACCTTTTGGATGATATCTCTTTGCCGTTTGTGGTGTCTGGTTTGGTGATGGACCAACTTCTTTCAAGTTAATAACAACTAGATTATCTGCAGTCACGGAAGAGAAAGTCGACATTGGACATGGTTATTGCTCCATCTAATAATGGATTCACGAGCTCTGGTTTCACTAGCATACCCAACAGTCCCTGTCAAACACCTGTTTCAGCAAAAGGAGGCAGAGTCAACATCAAGTCAAAGGCCAAAGGAAATAAGTCAATTCCCCTAACACCCATCTCAAATGCAGGTAAGAAGAATTGCTGATTGTCTGTTTTACCTGCAGGAAGTTCTTATGGTTGGAGATCTTGACTGTCTACCCCTTTTGGCTTGCTGTATAAAATTAGATCCTTAGTTGAAATATCTTTCATGTCTAAAGCAACAAGTAAGGCGAAGAGCTGATTATTTTCATGGTAAACTTGCAGATTCTCCTGTCACACTTACGCCTTCTGGAAGTTGCCGTTATGACAGTTCTTTAGGTAATTAACAGCTTTTCATATATCTATATTTGTTACATGTTTTAGCGGATAAGAAGATGCTGACATAAAGCTGTACAGGTCTCCTTACAAAAAAGTTCGTCAATCTAATTAAACAAGCCAAAGATGGAATGCTGGATCTAAACAAAGCTGCAGAAACATTGGAGGTGCAGAAACGACGTATATATGATATTACAAACGTTTTGGAGGGGATAGATCTCATTGAAAAGCCTTTGAAGAACCGAATACTTTGGAAGTGAGGATTTTATGATATAATATTGCTTATGTTGTTCGAACCATATCTTTCTTCATATCTGCGTCATGTAAACTCACTTGTGGATCAATAAATTTGACCAGGGGAGTTGATACTTCGAGGCCTGGCGATGTGGATGCTGACGTGTCTGTCTTACAGGTGCGGTGAAACAGCATTCAGTTAAAGTTATTGTGCACGTAAATCTTGAAAAAGACTTAGATTCTGGCTTCGATTGATTAATGATCTTGTTTTCTCCTTGCAGGCAGAAATTGAACACCTTTCCCTCGAGGAGCAAGCCCTCGATAACCAAATCAGGTTTCATAGCATTCATTTAGTGTGTTTTTGGTTGTTGTGATTCATCTACTCAACCAATGCTGACTTAAATAACCATTTTCAGAGAAACGGAGGAAAGATTAAGAGATCTGAGCGAAAATGAAAAGAATCAGAAGTAAAAATCTCCGTCTATCTATTGTTTTCTAGGCTAGTTTTTTCTTGCAATGAGATGGTCCTATTCTTATGATGGACACTTAACCAATCCGTTCTTAATGTTCAGATGGCTTTTTGTAACTGAGGAAGACATCAAGAGTTTACCGGGGTTCCAGGTCTGTCCTTCCTATTCCATTTAGTCGAGTTTTATCAATTGATGAACCTCGTATGTCGATCCCAAGACTGTCTTGTTCACTTATATCTTAACCCTCACTTCGCTGCTCCTGCAGAATCAGACTCTGATAGCCGTCAAAGCTCCTCATGGCACAACTTTGGAAGTCCCTGATCCAGATGAAGTTAGTCTCTTTCAGCAACTTTGGAAGACATCTTCTATTCATCATTAGATGCCAAAATGTTATGATAATATGTTTCTTATCTACATGACAGGCGGCTGACTCCCCTCAAAGGAGATACAGGATCATTCTTAGGAGTACAATGGGACCTATTGACGTATACCTTGTCAGGTATTTATCCATTCGTTCTATCTTTTTTTTATGTATATATGTCAACGAAATTTTTATATTTTAAACATGATTAGTAGTCTCTCAATTTTTTCTGTTAGCACCACATAGAAACGTTCCACTTCGAGTGGCTGTTAGTTGCGAATAATAGAAACTCTGTTAGACATTTGCTTGCATTCAATGTACTCTACTCATGGAGGTATACAAAACAAGAAATCGAAATATTTTTTTGTTTGGGAAGGTACTTTTCCACTTACATGTCTTTTACTCTGACTTCATGTTCAGCGAATTTGAGGGGAAGTTTGAGGACACAAATGGGAGTGTTGAACCACCAGCATCCTTGCCTATTGCATCTTGCTCAGGATCTACAGAAAACCATGACATTGAAGCCTTAACTGTTGATAACACAGGAACTGCCATTGAGCATCAGGTGTCTCATGATCATGCACATGCTCAGCCCGGCGATACCTCTGATCTAAATTATTTGCAGGAGCAAGTAGGAGGAATGCTTAAGATTACTCCCTCTGACGTTGAAGTAAGCCATCTTCCTGCTTATTTTAAGATACTGGCCAAAAACTATAGTAGAATGGCAGGACAAATAACTAGGAAGATGCTATAAACAAATCTCAAACAGAAAAAATATGAAAATGATGTTGAATATACTTTTGTTATGCACATGAACTTACCAAGTACGTATAAAGTCTTAAGGACTTCACTGTCAGAAAAAAACTTTAACATGGCTCTTAAAACCTACATTATAAACGTGATTTGATATTGGTCTTGTATTTTGCAGAATGATGATACGGACTACTGGCTTCTCTCCAATGCTGAAATTAGCATGACAGATATTTGGAAAACGGACTGTATCCTTCCTTTGATATATCATATATCAAACTAAACTGTTTCTCTCTCATAGATGTTCAATGTATCTGCATATAAATACGCAATCCTTAACTCATGCAAAAGCTGGTATCGATTGGGATTACGGAATAGCTGATGTGAGTACTCCACCACCAGTAATGGGTGAAATCTCCCCAACCGCTCTTGACTCAACCCCGAGATGATGCAAGTAGATCCCAAATGTGTTTCTTCACAACACTCTTAGTTAGCGCGGCCAAATCAAATCCAAGCAAGGAAGGAGCAAATACAGAACGTGTGTGAACCAATGGCAGGTGCGTTCCATACAATGTACCATTAAATTATGATTCATTAATCGGTAGAGAGTGGTGTAACGAGTGACAATGTAGAGGAGTGTACTGGTTAATGTAAGTTTAAGAGAGATATACTTCATCGGCTGCATTAGTACACTAGTTGATTATAATTTTTTGACCTTTCAAATGCATCGTTACAATCAACAAATGATCTCTATACCAGGTTGGTTAACCGAAGTAAGAACTAGGAAAATCCAAAATAACTAAATTGAACACCCTAGCTCTGATGGTAACATCAAGCGAAAACAAACACAAATATTCTCGCTGTATTAATACCTCTGCTTCAATTTACATAATCACAAGAAATCAAAAAATCAATCTGTTTTGTTTTTTTTTGTGATTCATTCACTCAAATCACAAGTTCTTTCCCTATATATCTTTTAACAAATTTGAAAGGGTTATCGCGAGTCACGTTTATGTACGTTACTATGCTGAGGCCTGAGATCTGGAGTTAGAACGACGAAGCTTAGCTCGAGCATCGGTGATGGGTGATCCTGGAATCGTATCGGGAATGTTGACTCCTTCTCCGTTGAATGTTCCGGCTGAGTCCCGGCCTGGTGTTGGTGGTGGTGTCGGTGGTGGCCACTTCTTCCCTCTGCTAGTTTGCTTCTCTAACGATCGCAGCCCAGACAGCGATTTGTTCAACGGTCTTGGAGCGGGAGGTGAGTGCGGTTCACTTTCCGTCTCCACCGGTGACCTCGTTTTCACGTTCGGCTTCACCAGTAACACAAAAGTGTCAAAGATTATTGTTGAGTAATACAAAAAATATGAAGTGAGACACATTTTTTTATGGTAAATAGAACATTTAGCGTTTGCATTTACAAGAAAGCAATATGGACGGATCCAATGAAACAAACAATCGAAGCTACGCAGTAAGTAAATGTAAATGAAACAAACACTCGAAGCAAATATGGACGGATTCTCCACTATTGGTTCAAGTCAATACCCAAAACTTGAATCTAGATAGTGTTAAATATTTATAAGGAACAATAAAAGTGATGGGTTGGTACCGGTTGGTTAGCTGCAGCAGAGAACCGAACCGATTGGGCGAGTACGTACTGAAAAGCCTGGATCAAGGTGGATTGACCAGCCTGCGCATAGATAGTTATTGTTATAATGATGTCGTTTAAATAATAATACTAATAGTAAAAAAAAAAAAAAAAAAAAAGACCTGCGCAAAGTTATGGAAGTAGAAGATGAAGAAATCCCAAGCTCGAGCTCGCAACTCCATAATCTTTCTGTCAATTTCTGTCTCATGTTGAGCTATGTATGGCTTCAACAATGTTTCATACACATGTCTCGTTCCCTTCATAAATTTTTAATTGGTTGATAAATGATAACCATTTGTTAAAATACTATCCAAATAGTGATTTTGTCGGTGTTGTGTTAGAGGTTACCTTTGTTTTGGGGTACCAGAGATATACGAAGAAGACCACTTTCATTTCTCCATACAACGGTAACCTGCAATATCAATTATTTAATGAAAAATTTAAGATGATAAGGAAACAGATGAATTAACAACCCTAATGGTGGATCTTTCTTACCATGATATAAATATATCGCCAACCCTCTCAAATGATGAAATCAGCGCCAACAGTATCCTAATTATTCAAATACAAATGTTTCATAAATTAATAGTTTCCAGGATATTATATAGTACATTCAAACGTGCATCACATACATTGACATCTCAATAAAATATCCTAATAGAATATATAATAATAGTTCAAAACCAAAGACTTGTAGGAATGATAATTTGAAATTAATTAAGGATATTTTCTAACAGACAATACCAACCTTAACCGAATTTTAAAATCAAACAAGACAAATCTAACTTTCACCGAACTAACTAGAATCAATTTGCCCATTACAACAAATTTACGCACATACATACAGTGGTTGGATGTATGAATGTTAAAAAAAAAGGATGACATTGATAAATACCAGTATTGGCACCAAAATCTGAGTTCCTCGATATCAACTTTGTTCTTCTCCACCGTTTTAAAGCATTCGAATGCTGGGTATGTGTACCCTAATATTAATCTGCGAGTATCACTATTTTTTAGTATATACATTAATCTATACAAACAACAAGATATGATAAACCAAAGGGAATATTATTATTATTATTTTAGGAAAAATTATAAAAAAGAATGAGATATTGTAGGACATACACAAGGAGTCTGATGATGAAATCTCCCAACATCTTCGACCAAATTAATCAGAATTATTTTCCTGTTTTGATTATCATTACAAACATATATATCAGAACCGATATTCAACAATCATATATAACCCGAATCGATATTTAGTTTAGCACATAACAAATACGAACGAACCTGTTGAAATAGATCAAAGACGTTAGGAAGATCTCGTCCTCGTATGGATTCTTGAACGTATGAAGAAGAATGAATGGAATTGGTTTTTTTTTTTTTTTGTTTCCCGAGGAACCCACAAGGATCAAAACTGCCAAATGAGATCAAACTATTTGTGTTATTGGTTATGGATTTTGTATATTACTAGAAATTAAAAAAAAAAATGTATAACTTAGTAACAAACCTAAATTAGAGGAGAGGGCGTCTCTCCGTTTTAAGCAAACACAAACTTTGAATCTCAAAGAGATGAAAAAAGCAATGTTTTATAAATATGAGATGATTATGAAGACGCGTGATTTCTATAGTTGGAATAAATCGGGATTTGAGGTTTTTTATAAAATCGTTTAGAAAAAATCAATAAAAAAAAAGTAAACGGTTTTAAATTTCTTGCCACAGACGCTACTTGAATTGTGGGGGTACGAGGAACGGGTTTACCGTTTGACCGTTATCTCCGATATTTGTTGCTTGAAGGTTATTCTCGTCATTTATATCGTCCGTAACTTCATATAAATTTACAAATACATTCTTCTACTCTCTTTTTTTTTGACATATAATACATTCTTCTACTATATATATCCTTCAAAAAAAGAGTTGGAATTCTATAAAATACTAGTACAAATTTGAAACTTATGAAAATACATAAATTCTGAAATCCATTGAAATTCCATCTTATCCAATGGATAATTTGAACTAGTCTTTTTATTTTTTGGCAACTAATTAGTCTTCTTTTAATTTTGTTTTTCAGGCAAACCTAGTCAAAAGGGGAAAACTTTGTAGGGAGAGTCAATGGCGGAGCCAACCAATTTAATTTATAATAAAATATAAATTAAAAATATTAAATGATATAAATCAATATTATAAAAATATTAAATATATTATTCAAATATTAAAATTTTAAAATTGTTAATATTTTTTTTTNCTTTTAAAATTTTTAATATTATAAAAATATTAAATATATTATTAAAATATTAACTTTTTAAATTGTTAATATTTATTAATTATTAAAGCATTAAATAGTAATATATTTTTTGTCGATAATTAAGTAGTAATCTAAAATGGTTATGAAACTGATTTTACAATATTTCACCGATTTTTCTTTTCAAATTACAAGTAAATATTTTTGTAATATAAATCTATAGGGATGGTTTGACCCTCTCCCTAAGAGCTACCTCCGCCACTGATCACAACCGCGAAAAATAATAATGTTATAAACTGCGCCGTTTAAACGTGGTCAACAATCCTAGCGCCGTCATCAAAGTGAGTTCCCGATCTCCTTTTCCGGCGCGCGTGGTGGCGCACCGTCGCCGGAGAAGGGACCACGGCATTTTTCTCTTTCGTTTGTTTAGGTTTTCCGGGCAGTTCTCGGCCGTGGATGTGGTTGTCGCGGGTGATGGTTTCTTCTTCGGGTGCTCTTAGTTGGCGAGCCAGCTTACTCCAAAGCCTCCAAATGTGATGCTGGCTACACAATTGGTAAAAGATTATCAGAGATATTTGTACAATGGATTCACAAATGTATTATTGAGATTTTCCGTGCTATGGGCTTCCCTGAGATATTTATACAATGGATTCACAAATGTATTTCCACAACCTCTTTTTGAGTCGTAGTCAATGGAGACCTTGAGGGCTTCTTTGCTAGTACTCGTGGCATCAGGCAAGGCTACTCTCTCTCCCCATACTTATTCGTAATAGTGCAAAACATTCTATCTAGGCTCCTGAATAGAGCGTCTGAACTTGGAAGGATCGAAAGTCACCTTCGGTGTGAACAAGTTTATTTTACACATTTGAGTTTTGCAGATGATATTTTGGCGTTTACTGATGGCTCACCTACCTCGCTCAGAGAAACTATTCAGGTATTTGATGAATTTTCGAGAATCTCGGGCCTTCACATTAATGCAACCAAATCAGCATTGTTTCTCTGGGGAAGACATGTGCAAAACATTAGTAGCACAACGGCTGTGATGGGGATTCCGGTGGAATCTCTACTAATACACTACCTCGGGATTCCTCTAACGATAAAGTCAATGACTTTTCATGACTATGGTCCTCTCATTGACAAAATCCGATCGCGAATGCTCTCATGGACTAATAAGAAACTTTCATATGTTGGCCGTCTACAACTTATTGCCTTAGTCATTACGAGTATCTCAAATTTCTGGTATTCGGTGTTTCGCTTACCATCCCGGTGTTTGGATGAAATTGAGAGGCTGTGCAGTGCGTTCCTTTGGTCAGACTGTATATATAGGAGAGAGGCTAGGGTTTTTTCCTGACAGAAAAGAAAAGGAATATTCCTCAGAATATTCTAGCGGCTGCGATTTTTAGGTCGGCCTGTTGAGTATCGATCGATACCAAGGGGTATCGATCGATACCTCTAAAAGTCCACGAGACCAACAAGGTCCAATGTGCGATCGACGCACGTGTGGTCTTTTCTTCTCTCATGTTGTTCATTATTTAAGTTAATGACACAACCATTCCAAAATATATACACGAGAAAACATTTCTCGGTCAATGAAAACATTTCATTAGAAAGAGCTTAACTCATTTCTTTTCACACTAACACAATTTTATCAAACCCTCAGGCTTTGACAAAAAATTAGTTCCAACACCATCTCCACCACGTGGACAGATGAGAGGATTTCCTTGTTCGTCTTCGTCTTCCGACCATGCTTATTGAGCCAATCAGGTGTTTCGACTTCCATTGTTTCTTTTTTTTTTTTTTCTATTGAGTCTGTTCCACCTTCTTCCGATCTAGAACCACCCTTAATATTTTACAAATAAATTTCTTCTCGGGTGGGAAGATTTATATTGTTCTCTCTAATCAATTGAACTAATAAGTAATAACGTTTGAATAAAAATTATGAATTATTTATGGTAACAACGATAAAATGAGCAATGTACCTTCTCCATAAGTAATGAGGCGAATGGAGCCAGGAGAGTTGCCATCGCCGGCAAGAATTTGGATGGTTTGTAGTCCTTAGGGAAAGGGATTGACGCCGTCCGAGGGCTCCCCAGAACTTTTCAGCCGGAAACTTAACCTCAACCGCCACATGAAGAACACCACTGAGTCCCATTTTCTAGTTAAATATACTCTATTATTATTTGAAGTATTTGTTTAGAACAATAAGCTTGTAAATGAGCATGTGTATATATATATATATATAGAAGTGAATTGCATTAACTATTTGGGGCAACCCATCCAACTAACTTTTCATCCTATGACTATGAGTCCTTCCAAATTTAACCAAAGGCTCGTGCATTTGCATTCCACACTGCTACCTCACCCAATCATGTGCTAAAGTTTGTTTTTCTCTCTCTCAAAAGAGCGAAAAAGTGAGTTCTTTTCACGTCGTTCGAAGGCGTCTCTCACGACGTCGGAATCCTAATCCGCCGTCGATTTCAGGCTCTCCCCTCCTCATGGGGAAGAAAAAGCCGCCCTTAAGCTCTCCTCCTCAAAAGCCGATACCCCCTTCTCCTAAATCCGCATCTATCCCCAAGTCGAAAGACCCCCCTCCGCCAAAGTCCCCGCTCATGCCGGACCTCTCCGAGGTGTTGGATGGGAATCCAACTACCCTCTCGTCGGACATTTCTCTTCCGAGACCCCTGAATGACCAATCGACTGTCAAAGGGACAGACTTGGACATTTCTGCCACACCAGCTGAAGCGGATGTCTCTATGACAAATGCTACGAAGCCAGCCGAATCTGTGAAAGTTGTTTCTACAGCCGAGCCAGATTCGTTAGTGAGTCAACCTGGAAATGTCTGCTCTGAGCAGACTTCAGAACCTACTGCGAATGCTGCCACTGCAGCGGACCCAATTTTAGCTAACAACATCCATGCACCTACGACAGACCAATGGGCTAATGTTGTAAAGGGTTCAGCCAAGCTGCTGAAGAAGAAAGGAAAAGCTTTCACTCTTGATTCAGGTGAAACTTGTGTTGAGATTCCGNTCATACTCAACCCATGCTTAGCAAATAATGAATCAACAGCACACTTCAGAGTTGAAGAGGATGTTTCTTGAACATGAATAAGACCAATGAATCTTTCTTTGATTATCCCAATTTTATCAACAAAGCGAAAAACCACAGCCATTTGCTCTTTATCAGAAACATCTGCAGATTCATCCACCAACAAGCAAAACACATCATGATCAAGCTCTTGAATAATATATGCAGTAACTTCCTCAGCAAAGCAATGCACTATATCTTTCTGAATTTTGTGAGACACCATTTGATTATTTTTCGGCGCATTCTCCAACACAACCTTACTTACAAGCTCATTTTGCTCTGCAGTATATTTTAGAAGCTCTACAAAATTTCCCCTATTAGCTGATCCCGCATTTTCATCATGACCACGAAAAGCTAATCCTTGTCGTAGCAAATATCTACAACAATCAATTGAAGCATTCAATCTGATCCTGTATTCATTTTTGACTGCATCATCCTGCTTATAAAAAGCATGACCGATTGATTGACCTTGTGTCATCAGATTATCA
Source organism: Eutrema yunnanense (assembly GCA_002933935.1). NCBI lineage: Eukaryota > Viridiplantae > Streptophyta > Magnoliopsida > Brassicales > Brassicaceae > Eutrema > Eutrema yunnanense. The sequence continues at coordinate 367,422 of PKML01030184.1, forward strand.
GCCATCTTCAATGCATTATCAATGCATTATTGTGAAAACTATTCACCGGTCCCACATGTTCTAGTAATCTTTTTGGATTTTTCCAAGTATCAAAGCCTTTTATCACAAATTCATCACTTCCACTTTTGTTTTCTGTGTAATCTCTAAACAAGTAGCAAAACAAACAAAAAGCTTTGTCTTTTTCACACTATATTCCAACCAACGACCATTGACATCAAACCAAGATGGATTGAATCGTCTTAATTTATTTCCTATCGCAGTTTTAGAAAAATCATGACTACGGGGTTGGCAATGACCTTTCATCAGATATTTGCGTCTTACCTCATCTCTTTCATTAGGATGATATTCCAATATTCTTTTCCTATCTGCTGGATCTGAAGGTAAATCATCCAAATCATTTTCAGACGTGGTCGATGCAAATTTTCTTTTATAATATTTTTCCATTGATACCTGATTAAAAAAACGACATTAGTATGTTTTTTGGTAGATTTGACATAGTATACGTAAGTTAATGAAACATCTCAAAACTCAACATAGTTTTTATCCCAGATTCCAAAACAAGTTGTAGAATTATAAGGTTTTTTCCAGACTGCAAAACAAGTTGTAGAATTATAAGGTAAGGTTTTTTCCAGATTCCAAAACATGTTGTAGAATTATAATATTTGGATTAAACAACTACAAAAATATAATAAAATAAATCGAAATAATTTCTAAATTTGTAAAAGAAATCGAACTTACTGTTGCTTGCTTGCTTGCTGAGAAGAACAACTTAATGTTGCTTGCTGAGAAGAAGTCAAAGAAATAATAAGAATAATCAATCGAATCGAACTTGAACAAAAATCTAACATGTAAACAGAAAGTTAAAACTAAATCAATTAAAAAAATCAACATACTGTTGCTTGCTGAGAAAAGTTTTGTTTAGCCTGATTAGTGGTTACGTGAAAGGGAAAAAAGAAGAAGAAGATTTGATTTAACTTGGTGGCTAGGTTAATCAATATAATTTTTAGTTCCAAATTTTGTTTTACTATAGATCATGAGATGGACCTTTTTTTACTTTTTTTTACTTGTTTTTATGTGGGCTAATTGGGCTTACAATAAAAAATAATTAATTTTAGTTACTTAAAAAAAAAAAAAACTATCGTAGGCAGCTTTTTTTTTTTTATATATAATTTAGTATGTGGCACTTTGACTTACAGTTAAAATAATACCTTAAGTTATTAAAATAAAAAAAATAGCATGGGGCACGTGCCCAGTAACTGCATACGTACATCCGCCCCTACCACTGGGGACAGTCATAAGAATTGGGGCGGATCAAATACCCTAAAAATTTAAGATATTCTTTTTTGAATCCAAATCCGGATCCTAGAAGATATTACCCAGATTTAGATTCGCCAATACCATGCAAAACTCCCCCTAATCTTTAACCATTAATTGGTGTATATAGACAGAATTTTTTTTTTTTTCTTTTTGGGAAAGATTTAAGGTTTTAAAGATAGTAAGAGAAATGTGAGGGTTAAAAACAAGAAGTTGTGAAGAAAAACAACTTAGAAGGGATGACAGAAGCAGGAGGAGCTACGGCCTTTGGGCTTAAATTGGTCTGGGTTCATGCGTACTATCAAGCTGATGAAGGCCCAATACAAATCCATTTAAACTAAATATTACCAAGAAGGTAGTTTAGATCTAAACTCTAATTGACTACTTTCGTTTATAGACATGGCTTCGGAAAATAAGTGAAACGAACCTAATTTTGTTGAAATCTGTGAAAATAAGTGAAACGAACCTAATTTATTTTTAAATGAAATAGAGGAAGTATGTATAACCTTTTTTGGAAGTGGATTTCGGACTGCGAAGGGCATATACTAATCTTCAACTTTTAGTTAAAAAATGGAGTATTTTTATTATTTAAGACGCATATGTTAACCAGCTATAATTGAGCTATAGTTTTGAGACACCTGATAAATTACCAGATATTTGACACCATAAAATAGTTAACTCAAATAACCCTATCTAATATTATTTTATAGAAACAGTAGAGTAAGTAAATGTCGAATCAATGCGCATGCTGTCATGCATATGTAGACATATATATACTGATGTTCAAAATATTGAAAAGATATTACAAATTGTTTTTGAACATCAAATTAAATATTAATGCTAACTGCTAAGAGTTTACTTCTCATTAATCCATCTCAGTCCCCACATGCATCCTTTAATACCAATCCCAAGTAGACTCTCTCTCTCACTATATCTCTCTCTCTCTCTCTGAAACCTATTTCCTCTTGCAGTCAGAGATAGAGTCACAAAAGAGACAACAATGGCGGGCAAAAGCAAGAAGAAGAAAATGGTCCTTAAGGCAGTCTCTGTTGTAGACATCGGATGCAGCAACTGTAAGTTCCCAAACTTGTCTTCTTTTTTCAACCGTTTCCCCAAAAAGCCCCGCCTCTACTCCTCTAATTACGGCCACTGCCACTCCTCCTCCACCACCACCACCACTGCCTCCTCCTCCTCCGCCATTCCCTCCACTACCCACTGGTTCTCCGACAACACCTCTTCCTCCTCCGCCACACCCTCCACCGCCGCCGTCGCCGTCGAGAAAGACTCGGACGACCCTTATCTCGATTTCCGGCAGTCTATGCTTCAGATGATTCTCGAGAACGAGATTTACTCCAAAGACGAACTCAGAGAACTTCTCCACTGTTTCCTCTCACTCAACGAGCCTTACCACCACGGCATCATCATCCGCGCTTTCTCCGAAATCTGGGAAGGGGTTTTCTCCGCCGCCGTCAAACGCCGTGGCGGCGTTCAAGAGTCTCCGCTCGTCCGTCGTCACGGGCCATCACGTGATTACCATAATCACTACCACCGATCGATGTAATGTATCTCCGTTTGTTAGTTAGGGGATGCAACTCTTTTAACTAATACGTATCATGCCACGTCACCAATAATGTATTGACACGTTGACTATCCATTTCACCTACTACCGACGTGTCAATATATTATTGGGTTTGTGCTTTTTAACTTCTTATCTTAGCTTTGGGATTTTCTTCTTTGTCTCTGAACCAAGTGTAACAACAACAATGCTAGAATATTTATGCAAAATGACCTTTCATTATATAAATTTTATAAAATATTCTTCCGATATTGTTATAAATAGATATACTCTTCGGATATTAACTACAGCTATATACATTTTTTTTGTTTAATTATTACAAATATATATACTTATAATGCATATTTGTATTCGTCAAGTTATCTTACAGTTTTTTTTTTTTTTTTGGGTACTTACAAATACTTGCAATACAAAGAAAAGTTATATATATCTAGATCGATGGTTAATGTACGATTATATATTTTTTTCAAAGATAATATACGATACGATTATATTATGAAACATGTATACAGTATACCTAACATGATAAATATTTTCAGATGCTAACTAAAAATAATTTGCACGAAGATTGTCATGTGTCGAGTTTCGAATTCCGACATTTACACGACAATATGCTTCGAGATTAACTATATACGAAATCGGATACATGAGACTCGGTTATGAAAATTAAAGACTATATATCAAACTGAAGCATTTTATAGGAATGATTTCTTAAAACTACGCCACATAATTATGATTATTATCGCAACAATCTTCTAGCTCTAGCAGCTATACTGATGATTATGATACGATTTTGTTTTCAACATTATAAATATCTAAAACGATTAAAAAATCTTACAAAATTTGCATGTGATATATGGAAAGGGTAAATACGAACACTCTTTGATTATGATAGAATATTAATAATATCATTTTAGCAAAAATAAAATAAAATATATCACTATATGTTTCTTTGTTGATTTTTGTAGTAGTAATCGGCCACAGATCGAACTCAAAGATCTTGCGCCACTCGTGACTCTCATTATGATGATGACGTGAAGTTTCCGAAAACAAGTCCACGTGAAATCATTAAAGTACGGATGTGCGGAAAGCCGGAAATGTATGATTTTAGTAAAAATTATATATACATATATATTTATTATACAACATATCACGTAAGATTTGGTCAAAAAAAAAAAAACTTATCACGTAAGATATTGTCAAAGAATGATGAATGTACGCAATAGGAAATAACTAATATTTTTATAACTAAAAAAATCAGATTTATAGTTTTTTTTTTCAGACATGAACCATGCATGTCTTGTAGACTATCTATAATTGATCCATTACGACGAAGTTAATTCTTTTATCTCTCAGACAAGTTTATCGAGACAACCCTAGATAAAAATCAAACGCTTTCTCTCTTCGGCGGCTCCGCCGTTGCAAGTCCACTGCTCCGCCGGTCATCTCCTTCCGATGGAACACCTCTAGACCTCCCCCTCTCCCATATCATTCCTATAAAATGCTTCAGTTTTTGTTTGTCATGGCGTCTCCTCAACAACCACTGCCGTCCCGGATATTTTGAAAGCCTAAAACATATCAATGAATATGTGGCTTTCATTTTTGTTTTGTTTTAATAATTTTTTTGTAACTTAATATATATATAATAAAACACAATTTGAAAAAATCATACAAATATAACTAGTGACTACAAAATTTAAATTGTGTAATACAAAAAAGGTGTTTTTCTATATATAATTTACTATGTATTTTGCTTAGTTTTATAGAAAATTTATATTATAGTATTTGTTTAGTTATTACATTTGATTTTTATTTAAAATGATGAAAATGAAATTTAGTTTGAAAGTATGATTACTATGTTATGTTATGAGAAAGAAATATGATAAAAAATATTCTCTGAATAATTACAAGTAGAAAAATAAATGAAAACTATTAAATATAAAAAAAGAAAAAAAAAGAAAATATAGACAAAATATTTCGAGTAAGAAGCGTCTTTCCAAAATGAAAATGAAGTCAACAATATGCCACTTCACAAAATGTGGCATCAACTTATGTAATATTTAAATATGGCCTAAAACAACATATGCTTCATATGCTTTATAGAAAGGACGGCCCTGTCAAGAACCCATAGATCCTTTCAAAGTGTCTTTTCTCTCCTCTCACGGTGGATCCTTATCGGGTGCTCCACCGACGTCACCATGTCCTTCTCCGACGAATCCTCTCTCGTATCCCTTGACTCACGTCCTCCCTAGTGCTGTAGATTCAGCCTCGATTACAGACTCACCACCAAAATCGAAGGTTCATTCTAGATTCCAGTCACTACTGATGCCGTTGTTGTAGATTCAGATTCGGTGATAGTATCTCCATCCATAGTCGATGACGCTGCATATATAGTCTATGTGGATAAACCACTGGCTCCCTTTGTCCATTCACTAGGAGTGTGAGTGAAGCCTTTGAAAATTAACCCATAGCTTAAGGATCCAATTCCTCAATATCCTCCTTCTCCTGATACTCCAACCAAGGGTTATGCTTGATGTTGGAGGTGGGCCTAGCACCCCCAATTAGTTAGGCCCATCTTAGCACAAAACCCTCCTCGATTCGGTCAACGTAAAGTCAACCTTTGACCAAGGATGCACCGACCTGAACGCCCCGCGCTGACTCGAATTCCCCAAGCTCTCAAGGGAACATCAAGGATCCGCATTCGACCAAGGATGCACCGACCAGAACGCCCCGCGCTGACATCCGTCCAAAACTCCCGAGCTCTCAGGGACCCACCTCGGGATCGCATTGACACTTCGGCAAACAGGGACATCGAAAGGATAGAGGACACGTGGAAGTTGGTTAAACATTATGCTGTCTGAACAGAGGTATGGATGCGAGTTGACACCCCACCAACCCTGCAGAGCGAACGAAGGAGAAGGAGACACGTGGAAGGAAGTTGGCCGAACAGTGTGCTGTCTTACAAGGGCATGGTGCCGAGCTCATCATGATCCCTCGCCCTAAAAGCCGGGACACGCCTCCTAGGGTACCTTACCCGCGAAGCAGGGATTGGGCGCCACGTGGCCCCGGAATCCAGGGAAGTAGGAAGTCAACTCCCCCTATATATACCCCTTGGTGTGCATCAAGAGAGGGGGTCAGACTTTAGAATTCTCATTGTCTCTTCAAAATAAACTCGACCTCTCTCACTTGTAACGAAATAGCACATTTAGAACACCGAACTGGATTCCCGTCGGAACTAGTTCGTAAGTCTAAATTGCTCACTCCTTTTTATCATCAATACAAGAAATACGGTCCCCGACCTATGCGTAATAGCCCCGACCTGCTCAAAGTTCCGGTTAATCCGCTCCATTTAACGGAAATCTCGCCTCTACCCCTTAATTAATCTCTAAACCGCATTAGTGGTCTTTTGGATCAACAATTGGCGCTAGAAGGAGGGGGGTTTGGAGATCTTTCCATACGCAATGAGCAGTTCAACCGAGACGTCAACCGCAGCTATGGCGATCCCGCCCCCAAGAGTGCTATCGGAACAGGAGACCCCGGCCCAAACAGCAGCCTCACCGTCGACACAACCAACAACAGTCGCCCCACAATTAGCTCAGGTGACGGCTGACGAACCGATCCCTCAAGACAAGTCCCTCGGGACTCCTCACCCGGCTCCGGGACCAACTCCCCATGACGGCTCCGCCACCCAGAACACGTCTCGAACACCAGTCGGGCCGCCGGAGAACCAACCTACCCTGTCCGCCGTGATGCAGACCCTGCTCGCCAGAATAAACGAACTTACGCGAACCACCGATCAACGGTTCGCCACGTTAGCAGCCTCACGCGACCGACCAGGCAACGCCGGATCCCCCGGCGTCCATCTCGGAGAACCGACTTCTCGGGGAGATACCCAACGCATCCAGAGGAACCTATTCGGGAACTCGCCATCAGGATCCGAAGGCCCGGGTGGACGTTTCATCCCGGCAGCAGGCGGCTCCCCAGGCGACGATGCTCGCCTTCACCGGCCCAGCTCGGAACGCGACATGGATGCCGAATTCGAAGCCATGAAAGAGACAATCCGTGCAATGTCCTCCAAAATTCACCAGGCCACCAACGCGGCCCCGGAAATAGATCGCGTCCTCAGAGAGACGCAAAACACGCCGTTCACCCCTCAGATCGCCTCCGTCCCGCTCCAACACCTCGGAAAACTCAAGCTTCAGCCCTACGCGGGAAACACCGACCCAGCTCAGTACCTAACGGCGTTCACCATCGCCATGGGCCGCGCTCACTTCTCCCCGGACGAGCGTGAAGCCGCCCACTGCCAGCTCTTCGTAGAAAACCTCACCGGCCCGGCCCTCACATGGTTTTCTCGGTTGAAAACACATTCTATCGATAGCTTTATAGATCTCTCGACCATCTTCCTCGAGCATTACTCCATCTACATCAGACAGTCCACGTCCTGCGCAGACCTTTGGGCATTGAACCAAGGAACAAAAGAGTCGCTCAGATCCTTCATCGAGCGCTTCAAAGCCACGGCCTCGCAAAGCAACGTGACAAACGAATCAGCGCTCCCCGCTCTGAGGAAGGGTATGCGGGCCAATTCGGCCTTCAAGGACGATATGAAGCTCAACAAGCCGCGCTCGTTAGAAGACGCTTTGTACCGCGCCGAACTATTCGTCGAGTTCGAGTAGGAGAAGGCAGCCGAGTCAAAGAACAGCACCTCACACAAGGTCCCAGTCCCGAGGGACCGACCTCAGGACGGGTATCAAGAACCTCGTCAACACTACGATGACGAATATCATCGCAACAGAGGGAAGCAGGCCACCGCGTTCCTCGTCGACGAGTCGCCGACCGTCCTCCACATGCGTGACTCCGCTCCTCCCCCCCAATCCGGCGTCAAAACTGCCCTGGAACAAGTATGTGCGCGATCCCAACCAGCATGATCGGCGTCCCGAGGAGCCGAAAGACAAGGAACCCCGAACAGACGAACAGCACGACAGGATGGGTTTCTGCGATTTCCACCAACGAAAGGGGGCATTCGACCTCCCAGTGCCGTGCACTCCAGGAAGTCTTGCTAAATCAATTCAAAAGGGGAGAAATCCACGTACCTGACCGGTTGCGTCCAACAGCCCGGGACAACGATCGAGGCCAGCAGCACGACGACCGAGGTCGCGACGACAACCGGGCCGGACCCGGCGACCCCGCCCAGAACGACGACCGTCGCCGGCGATCTCCCTCCCGAGACCAGGAAAGAGGAAGGTCACCTCCCCTGGCCCGGACTTTAATAGGAATGATCATGGGAGGACTCCTCTCATGTAACGATTCAGTACGCTCCATTTAGCGTCACGAAAGGAATACCGATGCCTCCCTGAAGTGGCACTCCGGTCCGGAGATCGACGCGCAAAACACGAGTAAGAGGGGGATATGCTTCTCTGAGGCCGACGCTGCCGGGGTCCACCATCCCCACAACGATCCCCTTGTCGTACAAGTACGCGTAGCTGATTGCGATGTCAACCGGGTCCTTATCGATACGGGCAGCTCGGTTGATCTCATTTCCAAGGACACCCTCGCCAGAATGAATCTAAGCGGAGCCGCCATCAAGCCGTACTCTATCCCGCTGACCGGCTTCGCCGGAGCCACCGTCAGCGGAATCGGCACCATCGAATTACCGGTCTACGTAGGCCGGGTCACCAAGATCGTCAAGTTCGTGGTCTTCGACACCACCCCGATCTACAACATCATTCTCGGAACCCCTTAGCTGCATTCGATGAAGGCGGTCACCTCGACGTACCATCAGTGCCTCAAGTTCCCCAACCAGGCCGGGACGTATACTCTTAGGAGTAACCAGAGGGTCTCTCGCGCTTGCTTCGCCATAGAACATAAACTGCGCCACGCAGCACCGGCCTGCCTGACCATCAATGCGCATCAGCCCGGCGAGCCGGCTAACCGGGACACATGCGATATGCCCGGCATCGACCCGGCCACATGCAGCCATGAGCTCAACGTGGACCCGACCTTCAGACCAATCAAGCAGAAGCGGCGAAAGCTAGGCCCCGAGCGAGCTCAGGCCGTCAATGACGAGGTAGAACGGCTAACCGCAGCCGGCTCGATCGCCGAAGTCAAATACCCGGACTGGCTGGCCAACCCGGTGGTTGTCAAGAAAAAGAACGACAAATGGAGGGTCTGCGTAGATTTCACCGACCTCAACAAGGCGTGCCCAAAAGACAGCTTTCCCCTCCCCCGATTCGACCAGGTCGTCGAAGCCACCACCGGGAACGAGCTGCTCTCTTTCATGGATGCCTTTTCGGGATACAACCAGATCCCTATGCATCCCGACGACCAGGAGAAAACCGAGTTCATCACGGACCGAGGGAATACTGCTACAAGGTGATGCCCTTCGGGTTCAACAATGCCGGAGCCACCTACCAGCGGCTCGTCAACAAGATGTTCGCCGATCAGATCGGCCGCACTATGGAGGTATACATAGACGACATGCTGGTCAAGTCCTTAGTGGCAAGCGACCACGTCGCTCACCTCCGGTCTTGCTTCCGAACGCTGAACGAGTTCAACATGAAGCGAAACCTGGCCAAGTATTCCTTTGGCGTCACGTCGGACGAATTCCTCGGATACATCATCACCCAGCGCGGAATCGAGGCTAACCCAAAGCAAATCCGGGCCATCACCGACCTCAAATCCCCAGATTCATTTCCCGTTCAACCGACAGATGTCTACCGTTCTACCAGTTGCTCCGGGCTAACAAGCGGTTCAAGTGGGGCGATAAGTGTGAGGAAGCCTTTCGGCAGCTAAAGGAGTATATATCCACTCCTCCCGTTCTGGCTAAGCCCGAAGAGGGTGAAACCCTCTATCTCTACATCGCCGTGTCTACTTCGGCAGTCAGCGGGGTACTAGTACGGGAAGACCGACGTGACCAAAGACCCGTCTTCTACATCAGCAAATCTCTGGACGGCGCAGAGAGCAGGTATCCGACTTTGGAGAAACTCGCCCTGACAGTAGTCGTCGCAGCCAGAAAACTCCAACCTTACTTTCAATCCCACACGATCGCCGTCCTGAGCACCTACCCCCTCAGAACCATCCTCCATAGCCCGAACCGATCTGGCCGAATAATGAAGTGGGCATTCGAGTTAAACGAGTACGAGATCGAGTACCGAGGACGGACTGCGGCCAAATCTCAGGTGTTGGCCGATTTCCTAGTCGAACTGGCACCCGAGCTAGCCATCGACGAAACCCCCGAGGTGGGGAGCCTGCACGTCGACGGGTCGGCTTCCGAGCACGGATCCGGCATCGGCATATGCCTCGAGTCCCCGACCAAGGAGATCCTCGAGCAGTCTTTCCGTTTGGCCTTCCCAGCGTCAAACAATGAAGCCGAGTACGAAGCTCTGATTGCCGGTCTGCACCTGGCGAGAGTGATCGGTGTGAAGAAAATCCGAGCCTACTGCGACTCCCAGCTCGTCGCAAACCAGTTTAGCGGGGAATACGAGGCCAATAATGATCGCATGGATGCTTACCTCAAGGTGGTCCAAGACTTAGCCGCAGACTTCTCCGAGTTCACCCAGACGAAAATTCCCCGAGGTGATAATACTTCCGCAGACGCCCTCGCAGCTCTGGCCTCCACCTCGGACCCGGCTCAACGACGGGTAATCCCGGTTGAAAGTATCGATTTCCCCAGCATCGAACTACCAAAGGGGGCCTACATGATCAATCCTCAGATCCCAGACCTCGACGAAGACATCCCGCCTCCCGAAGACCTGCCTCCGCCCCCAGCCGAGCCCGAGCAACCGGACTGGCGAGTCGACATAATGCTGTACATCGCAGACGGCGTCCACCCACCAGATCGATGGGCCACCCGCCGTCTAAGGAAGAAGTGCACCCGATACACGATGTTAGACGGCAATCTGTTCCGATGGAGCGCCTCGGGGACCCTGCTCAGCTGCCTCCACGGGCAGGAAACCTACGACGTGATGAAAGAAATGCACGAAGGCGCAGACAGTAACCACTCCAGCGGCCGGGCTCTCGCCCTGCGAATACGAAATCAAGGACACTACTGGCCAACAATGCTTCAGGATTGCGAAAAATTCGCAGCACGGTGCGAGAAATGTCAACGCCACGGTCCACTCATTCACTGCCCTACCGAGCTCCTAACCACTTCGGTGTCACCCTACCCATTTATGCGGTGGGCCATGGACATGTCGGGCCCCTACCCCGATCACGTCAAAAGCGCTTCATCCTCGTGATGACCGATTTCTTCTCCAAGTGGGTCGAAGCTGAAGCTTACGCAAGGATCACGGTGGAAGACGTCCGAAAGTTCGTCTGGAACTTCATCATCTGCCGGCACGGCCTATCTTACGAGATCGTGACGGACAACGGCGCACAGTTCACATCGGTCTTCTTCGAAGACTTCTGCGCAAAGTGGAAGATCAGACTAAGCAAGTCCACCCCGAGGTATCCGCAAGGAAACGGACAGGCCGAAGCCACCAATAAAACCATTCTCGACGGCCTCAAAAAGCGACTAAACGACAAGAAAGGCTCGTGGGGCGACGATCTAGATGGAGTTCTCTGGTCCCATCGCACAACGCCAAGGACAGCGACGGGTCGTACACCGTTCAGCCTCTCTCATGGCATGGAAGCAATGGCCCCATCCGAAGTCGGGCTCCCCACTCCTCGCCGTGCGATGCTCACCCAACAAGCCGAACTAAACGATGCCGTGCATTTGAGCGAGCTGGATTTTCTCGAGGAACAACACGACCGATCCCTCCTCCGAATCCAGAACTACCAACAGCTCGTCTCCAAATATTACAACAAGAAAGTTCGAGGTCGGTTCTTCACCGAAGGCGACACGATGCTACGCAAAGTCTTCGAAAACACCGCCGAACTAAACGCAGGAAAGCTCGGTGCTAATTAGGAAGGCCCCTACCTCATCTCCAAGATCGTGAAACCCGGAGTCTACGAGCTGATGACGATGAACGGCGACGCAGTCCCGCGCTCTTGGAACTCGATCAACCTAAAACGCTTCTACTACTAAGCTCCCGAGGTCCGTCCACTTTCTACCTCTGTAAACAAACGAACTACGATTGGCTTGATCCCTTCTACTAAAGGGTACGTAGGCAACCCCTAACCCGGGCTCAGCTATAAATATAATATAACCTTTTCAAAATCTAAGGAAGACATGGTCCGCGACCCTTGCCAACGAATAAGGTCCACGACCAAGACAAACGAAAGAGGGACCAAGCCCAAGCGCTTGCACTCCCCAGCACACAAACTATAAGTGCTAAAAGCCGAGCTCCTATGCTCGCACCCCCACGGTACACAAGCTATAAGTACTAAAGCCGAGCTCAAGGCTCGCACCTCTGCCAGACACACAAGCACTAAGTGTCTTAAAGCCGAGCTCGCCACTCGCACCAAAAAAATAAGGTACACAAGCGTTCAGTGCCTTAAGCCGAGCTACACCTCGCAATAACCAAAAAATAGTTAAAGATACACAAGCATTAAGTATCTCAAGCCGAGCCGTACCTCGCACCCAATACACAGACACAGAAGCACGGTCTACGACCTGCACACACGATACCGGCAAAGTCATACGACCTGCAACCTATCCTACCAAGCACGTACAGAAGAAAAGACAAAGGAAACTCCAAAAGCACGAATTCATTCATTAAAAAGTCAGGCATAAAACGCCATTTTACATAGACGGCCAACGGCCTCATATTAAAAAAAAAAAAAAAAGAGAAGAAGAAAGAAAGCAGAAAAATGAAGCAAAGTTTTACAAAGGCCCTTCGGCCAATACACTTTCATCCCCGTCAGCACGTGTACCATCTAAATCCCCCGACCCAACCATTCTCAGATTGGTGCCGTGCTCACCGCGAAAAGGCTGCTCGACCTGCTCTTCTCCGTCCAAAGTCTCAACGGGAAGTAAGGCAGGATCAGCTTGGATGACCGCCAAGGAAGCATCCGAGCCCGGGTCTTGGGCTGTCAGCTCGCCCTGAACAATCCCCGCAGTATCAACAGGGACCGGATCCTAGGCTATCGGGCTGGTGGAAACCGCCAGCGCAGCAGCACCGCCTTCAACGCCCGGGGTACTTACGTCCGAAGCCAGGTCCGCAACAGACGGCGCAGAAGAGCCTCGGGGAGGATTCGAGGCTGAAGGGACCACGCTAGGCATGAGGCGCTCGAGCTGAACGCCATAGTTTCGGTCTAGAGGAATTCCCAGATCCTCCGGGGTCAATTCCAGAAATTCGATCCCGTCCAGCTGGGCACCGTACAACTCTTCGTCCTCATCCAGCTTCTTGTACCGATAAAACGGCACCGAAATCCCGTCCTCCGCCTCCATCCTCTTCAGGCATGCCCTTGTCCCGACCACCTGGCTATACAGTAGGTGAGGATCCCTAGCCCGGTCACGACCAGCAAGGTGGGCGCGAATCTTCTCCAACTTCGCGGTCCAACTCCTGTTCCTCCTCTCCCACCTCGCCTCCATCCGCTCGCTCTCCTTAGCCACATCCACCTTAGCCCGCTCGATGGCTCTCTCCAACCCCTTCACCCTGGAGCGAAGCGTTTCCCGCTCCCCCGTCATAAGCCCGAGCGCCTCCTCCAGAGCAACGGATCTGGCTTTCTCCGCTTCCAGTTCCTCGGCCAACCGCTCTGCTTTACCGGCCCTCTCCCGCGCCTCCGTCGCGGCTAACTCTAGAGCGGCTGACCGGGCTTTCTCCTCCTCAATCTGCTTCTTCAGCCCGCGGGCAACAGCGGCCGCGGCCTTCTCGTTAGCTTCCCGGTACTGCCTCTCATAGGCGATTGACCTCTCCCGATCAACCACCACCTTCTGGTACCGCTACCCGAGCAGGGCAATATGGCCCATCGTCTGTAAAAACACAACACAAAAAAAAAAAAAAACATACCCGAGCAGCAGACTTCGCCGCATTCCGGAAGACACCACCTTCCGCCATATCCGAAGGCAGATAGCGCGAAGCCTTTTGACCAAACGCTACCGCCTGAGCCAGCTCGGCGCAGCCATCCTTGGGCGTTCGGATATCCGATCGGATTCGGTTCGGATCCATTCGGATTTTTGGATTTTCGGATTTTCGGGTTTAAGATTTATTATCCATTCGGATATTTTAGAATTTTGGTTCGGGTTCGGTTCGGATCCATTCGGTTTCGGTTCGGTTTCGGATATCCGAAAAATCATAAAAATAAAATAAAAATTGATTAAATTTGAATATAATTGGTTAAATTTATAAAATTTGGACAAAACTTAACAGATATAACTAAAAACTTCATATATTTTGGTTATTTTGGGTCTCTCAATCATTTTGGTATAAAAATAACTCATATCGTCGGATTTATAATTGTAATTTTGGGTTATAAAGTCTAAATATAATTAATATTTTGGGTATATAATTGTATTTCGGGTATTTCGGATATCCATTCGGTTCTCGGTTCGGTTCGGGTTCGGTTTCGGTTATTCGGATATAGGAATCTAGGATCCGTTCGGATATTTTAATGGTTTCGGTTCGGGTTCGGTTCCTCTTTTTCGGATCGGTTTCGGTTAATTTTTTTGGATCCGGATATTATGCCCAGGGCTAGTCCGTAGTGAACGGGATGTCTCCGTCCTCATGACAGAAGTAGAAGCTGTGGTCGTTGGGCTCCGCGTCAGAATCGTCCAACGCATCATCGCCATCTTCACCCCGGGACCCTTCCCCGGCCGCCAACTCCAGGGACGCCCCGTCAATCACCCCAATCGACCCCTCGGTCTCAAGAGCGTCGGACCCCTCTACAGATCCGCGGGGAGGCTCATCCCCGGTTGCCACAGGCCGCTCCTCCTCCTGCCCCGGCCCCGATGAGCCCGCCGCATCGGTCCTGTTCTTTTTGGCAACTTTTTTGCCCATGGAAATGGCCGCCCTCTTCTGAATCTTGCCCGACCTGGTCCCGCCGAACTGGGATCTTGCCCGACTTGGTCCCGCCGAACTGGGAGCAGGCCGACCTGGTCCCGCCGATCTGGTCCCGCCGAACTGGGGGCTGAATCTTGCCCAACCTGGTCCCGCCGAACTGGGATCTCGATAACGGGCTAGGGCGGCGCAACAAACGCGTCTGCGTACAGCGGTACGCCAAACCTTGAACGACCTACAAAAGAAAAACGATCAGCTTGGTAAAAAAAAAATATATATATATATATATATATCCACCGACCTCCGGCCATCGCTGCTTCTATTCTCCCCGAGGTGAACGACTTCCAATCTCTTTCGACCACCGTCCTGAACACCGCAAGAATACCCTCGTAGTCCGGCAACTTGAACTTTGAGGAGTGAGGACCTGAAATCAAAACATGCAACATTAGTCAACAAAACCAAAGAGAAGAAAAGCGACCCGATCTACAAACCCCTACCCGGGGAGAAATTCCAATCCCGGGTGTATCTCGCTAGCGGGTCGAGCCCAACCACTTCGGCAACCCGGACGTAGAAATAGCTGCGGGACCAGTCCTCAACCTTGGACAGCTTGCTAGCCTTAGCCCCCGAGCTGCTAACCTCGATGATATTCGCCGCAGGCCGGAAAGCAGCGTAGTAAGTTCCCGGGATGCCAGGATTCGCCTTCTGCTGCGTGAAAGCCTCGAATATGGGGACTGTCACCTCCACATCACACTCTCACCCCAGGGTCAGCAGCACGACCATCCCCTGAATCGTGGACGGGCAGATCTGGGAGAAATCCAAACCCCGCGCCCGGCAGTACTAGACGAGCAGCTCGGGGAGGGGAAGACGCAGCCCGCACTTCAAGAAAAATCCTTCGTACAAGCAGACGAAGCCCGCCGGAGGATTCCACGGACACTCGTCCGGCCTGGGAAGTCTGAGTTCTGCGGCGACAGGAAAATCACACAACTCCCTCAACTGCACAAGCGACTCCGGCGTGCTCCAAGTCGGCGACCCGCCTTGATCATAGGGAACCAAAGGGGATTTTTTCACCCTGGTAGCCCGCGCTCTACCACCGCGACCGCCTTGACGCCCACCTTGATCACCCGTGCGCCCGGCTCCTCTCCCGATCTGGTCAGCACCACGACCACCAGAAGAGGACCTTATCATCACCTTTTTCCTAAGATGGGTCCCAGGAAGCGGCAAGGCAACCCCCGAAGTCGAAGGAACAGGTTGTTCCTCACTATCCCGCCGCGACACGGAGAAGAAACACGCTCGGAGCCACCAGAAGAAGAGCTCTCTGACGCAGAATTGCCGCGATTGTCACGGGACCCCGACTCGCCACTGGATTCAGCCCTGATTCCGTCAAGAATCGACGCCATTTCGCAAAGAGAAGGAAGAAGAAGCCCCGAAGCGAGAGAAGAAGAGTTTTAAAAAAGATAAGCGACAAAATCAGAGAGAGGATAAAAAGGATAGTTACCTTGAGAGTATGCGCAGAAGTTTTTAATCGAAGGAAGAAGGAGAAGTTAAATAGAAGAGGGAGACAACGAAGCGACGTCTAGACACGTGTCGGAAGAAGCGCGGCCTCCCAAATACCTAATGATGACGCCCCTTCGATTTTCCCACGCCAAAAGCAAAAGACGCCTCGATAAACGTGAAGCGTCTACCGTATGCACGCGCAGAAAAAGTGTTGTCGTTTCAGTTCCCCAGCGTGACTAACACGCGCCAGTAATCTCCCGATCTTCGGGAAGGCCGACACGTGTGAGCAAGGGCTCGAATCTAAACTATGGCGCCCCGTCCTCATCTGTCCAGATAACTAAAAACCGACCTAAGATGCGCCGAACTAATATCGAATCAACTTCGGTACACTCGCCACGCCTCATGCCACCGAACTGGGGGGGGGGGGCTATTGTTTGAGGTGGGCCTAGCACCCCCAATTAGTTAGGCCCATCTTAGCACAAAACCCTCCTCGATTCGGTCAACGTAAAGTCAACCTTTGACCAAGGATGCACCGACCTGAACGCCCCGCGCTGACTCGAATTCCCCAAGCTCTCAAGGGAACATTAAGGATCCGCGTTCGACCAAGGATGCACCGACCTGAAAGCCCCGCGCTGACATCCGTCCAAAACTCCCGAGCTCTCAGGGACCCACCTCGGGATCGCATTGACACTTCGGCAAACATGGACATCGAAAGGATAGAGGACACGTGGAAGTTGGTTAAACAGTATGCTGTCTGAACAGAGGTATAGATGCGAGTTGACACCCCACCAACCCTGCAGAGCGAACGAAGGAGAAGGAGACACGTGGAAGGAAGTTGGCCGAACAGTGTGCTGTCTTACAAGGGCATGGTGCCGAGCTCATCATGATCCCTCGCCCTAAAAGCCGGGACACGCCTCCTAGGGTACCTTACCCGCGAAGCAGGGATTGGGCGCCACGTGGCCCCGGAATCCAGGGAAGTAGGAAGTCAACTCCCCCTATATATACCCCTTGGTGTGCATCAAGAGAGGGGGTCAGACTTTAGAATTCTCATTCTCTCTACAAAATAAACTCGACCTCTCTCACTTGTAACGAAATAGCACATTTAGAACACCGAACTGGATTCCCGTCGGAACTAGTTCGTAAGTCTAAATTGCTCACTCCTTTTTATCATCAATACAAGAAATACGGTCCCCGACCTATGCGTAATAGCCCCGACCTGCTCAAAGTTCCGGTTAATCCGCTCCATTTAACGGGAATTTCGCCTCTACCCCTTAATCAATCTCTAAACCGCATTAGTGGTCTTTTGGATCAACACTTGACAATATGAAACTCTTCCTCCAGAATTGAAGGACGATGGCAATCTGCGATTTTCTTGGGCAGCTAAGATGGATCCAAAAATCTGCAATCTTCATCGCTCAACTTCGCCAACTTACTTGGATGATGGCACACCAATGGTGATGATTCCAAACCATGTTTTGATACATGGGCTTGAGAACCAAAAGGAATATGTGATCGAACAGTTATATCGTTGTTCCACGCCATAGGGAGGTCTCATCCACGCTATGATCCTAACTGGATTTGGGGTAAGAAGTGTAAGATCTTTTATCGTAAATTAGGGGACACCTCCTTTCTGTTTCATATTCCGGATGAATCTACTAGAGTTTGGGTATTGCAGAGAGAGCTTTGGCATATTGATGAATGCATTATGTTTGTTGCCCCTTGGACTCTTGTTGCTTCTTTAGCGTTACATGAGATTACTTCAGTGCTGGTGTGGGTCACTTAAAAAAAATATTTTGAACTTTTTATACTCAGAATGGAGAATTAGTTGGATAGCTTCAGGTTTAGGAGAACCTATGCTCACTAATAAGCCATGGTTACACCCGACTCAAATGGGTGAAGCTAAGCTAATTGTGAAAGTGGAACTAGATAAAGCTTTTCCGCAAAGGATTGCGGTTGCGGACAAAAAAGGCAATATCTCGATGGTGTCAGTTGAGTACTCTTGGATTCCGACTTAATGTGAGAGATGTGGACAATTAGGCCATAAGAAGTCGAGATGCCTCCTCCTTCATCAACCCAATATTAACGACCCGAATTATTCACGTGTCGTTGTCCCCATTGATGTTACTGATTCAATAGAAGTTGTGGATGCAACATGTATTGAGATAGCTAGTAAAATTGTTATCGCAACTACTTCCAGCCTCACTGCATCCCATATATCTCCTATAGAATTTGCTTTTCTTGATGCTCCTATGGAAGCAACCTATGACGTTTCAAGCATTGTTGTTGTTGCGCATGTTGTAGCTACATCCACTACAACCTCACCATGTGAAGAGGCAGAACCAACAACACCTACTGCCAATGCGATTAATTCCAGTCATACTACTACGTTAGCAAACGCCAACACTACTTCACCATTTGGTTCTTCTCTAGCTTTGGTAACATTTTCTACTCCCCTTATATCAGATTCATTGGCTAATGAAATTGTGCAAGAGAATATTTTTGGTAGCAATCATTTTGCCGCCTTAGACTTCTGAGTTATATGGTTTGAGATGGATGACTTCTCTCAAAAGACACGAGGAAGAAGACTAATAAAACTTACACCAAAGGTCCAAGAAGTGCAATGGACCATGGTAGAAGGTCGAAGAAATAGGGGTCGTGGTGGCCGAGGAAGCCATGAATCACCATCTTAGTAATCTCTAGAGAGTAATTTCTAGATCATGTTATCCTCTCTTTAGATTTCTACTTTGTTGTAGAGCTCTCATTATCTTATTCTAACTTTTTCAAAACTATATGGCGTCAAAATCATATCTTTGTAATATTGTTTCCTTGCATTTAAATTGAAATCCCTTTGTTTAAAAAACTAGAAAGTGATATGCAACGCATCGATATGATAGTTTATGGGGACCAATATTAGAAAAAATGCTTATTAAGGACTAGAATCCAAAATGTTAAAAATATATGTCTTCATGTATGTACATGTCTTAAAATAAGTGACGACATGTTGTGTGTTAACCTTATATATGTGCTAGCTAAAGATGTGTTAGCACATTGAGGCCTACTTAAGATGAGCATTCCCTATCAAGATTGTTACTAACTTCACATCAAGAGTTTGGCCGTGTGCTAGACTGCTAGTATATTGAGTACCAATTCTCGAATTGTATATCAAGCTAATGTTGCCAATTTCGGACTGTATGATATATTTTAGAAGCATATTGTAATATTCTGACTTATAGAAGATGATAATACAGATGATGAAAAGGTGTAAAAAATTAACTTGACTATTTATGTCATTAAAATCATTTAATCTTTCTGTAATTCATTGCTAACCTCATATCACGAGTGCGACCAAAAAAAAATACGCTACTAGTACATTACTAATATGTTATCCCATAACGATTTTTTACTACCCCATAAGAGTAATTTTTTCAAAAACTTCCATGTAGGAGTATTTTTTTATAATGAATACAACATTCACAGAAAAGGAGAGAACCTGTGGCTTTGGGCGTAAAAAGAAATGCGGGAGCATTGGGATTTGGTGTTCGTAATAATTAGAAAGAGAGGGAAATAAATAGTGAGGCAGACACTTAAATGTACCATTTTATTACAGCCACGATTACTTCTACCTCTGTGTTTTCTATTCATGATGACTTTTTGGCCTTCTTATTGATGATATTATACTTTGGACTTATTACAGAACTCTTCTTACAGAAGGATTTGTAATTATTAGTTTTTGTCTATTGGCCCACTCAGTTTTACAGACATTTTAAGAAATTGATTTTTGTTTTTCTTGAGATTTTTAACATTGGTTTCCTTTTCTTTCTTTTTTTGGCTTTTTGCTAACAAGATTTTTAACATTGGTTGGTCACCAAGTTATTTAATTCTTCATTGACCCACTAATTTATAGTTCATCGTCAGCTACCCCAAAAAAAAAAAGGTTAAGAACTTTAACTAGTGAAAAACATTTAACAAGCTGAAAAACTCAGCCAATAACTAGGCAATATTTTAAAAATCAAACCAAACATTGGAAGAGTAAAGTTTGTGAGTCACCAATAAGTATTGTTTAACCGAGTTTTTTTTGAAATTTACATATTAATGTGATAATTAGAATAGCTCTTATCCGTTATATAAAACTTGATCTTAATTAAGCTTTTTTTTTGTTAATATCGTTTTAAAATTTTTCATAAATGTTTAGACTAAGTTTAAGATAAATACGGATCTTCCTATATGGACGAATTACATGGTAACACGTATCGTTTATAGCTTTTTTATAGGTACGATCCTCCTGAATCAAATTGGGTTTTACTTGGGTCGTAAACATGACCTTCACAGGTTATTAGGAGCAGAAGACTCGAAGACTAGACAACCATGGCAACGTGATCCCTGGTATCAAGAGCTTCGGACCAGGTATATAAATTATTTAGGCGAAAATGAACGGTTTAATTCGTGTAGTTGTCCCTCCAATAGGCAATAAGAATATATTCTAATCAATGTTCATTCTACTAACAACTTACAGAACATGCAATTAATGTCTTCTGCTTACATCTGATAGGTGAAGGTGACTACACGCAAAGCATAGGGAAGAGCGACAGTATGGGAGACGACCATACCATCTCTGATCTGCCGCTTCCAAGTCGTACACTGAGAGAGATAACGATGTAGAAGAGCTTGGTCTAGCAGCTGGCGAATACGGTCAAGGAAAGTATGTGAGAAGTCAGACGAGAACTAGGTATGCAACCCATTCAATGGATCCAAAACCCGACCCGATAACCCGCCAACTAATGATCTGACTTGGTATCCTAATTCGGATCATGTAAAACTCTATAAATACTTCTCCTTCTCCGAAGAGAAAGGGGTTCACGATTTTTTTATTTTTTCCTTTAACTTGTTTAGATATTTCGTGCTATACACTCCTAAACACTTAGCTCTCATTCGTTTCCGGGACTCTAAGTCTCACTTTCCGGTCACCTTCACGGTTGCTCTTAGACCGTGAAGCTCTCTCACCAGAACTCATGTTTTCTTCTCTTTTACCACAAAAAGTCCAACATCTAAAACCTGTTGTGAATCTATCATTTGTTTCGGTACCCAACATGCACTCTTCCTCACCCCGTTTTCCGATCTCTCTTTCTGTTTTTCGACAATCCACTTCGTGATCTTTCTTTATCGTTTTCTAATTTGGGTGTTAGAGAGCTTTCGGAAAATATTATCATCGTTTATCATCGTGTTTTTCGGGTCTTGACTTCTCTTCTCGTTTTATATTGCCCCCAAAAGAACGGAAAATCCCCTAAACAGACTACATAATTTCAAAATATAAATGTCAATATTACTTTTGTGCAATTTTAATACTATATGAACATATTTGTTCTTTTTCATCATTCATTAAGTGAATATTTTTTATTCGTTAATAAGTGAAAAATTAAGCCAAAACTATTAAAAATACGACATCACTTGGTTTTAAAAACTCACTTGATCTTATTCGTTGTATTACTTCACTATTAAATTATTTGTGTATTACATGGAGCTCTTGTTTTATTATTATTTTTGGGCCACAACAGGCCGGCCCAATAGCCAAATACCCCACACATATAAGGCATGTGAAGTCGAACTCGACACCGGTAAGATAACAGCAGAAGTGTGGCAACCACTGGCCCACTTGCTCTTTCTTTATGGAGCTTTTAAATTTACAAACTTTGTACATATACAAATCAAGTTTAACGATTTTAAATCAAACATAGGATCTTTAACTATATTTGCGCGCAACCAAATTTTTTTTAAAAATAATTTATTTTCATTTTCACCAATAAAAAAAGTAATTTTCTTAATTATGTTTCAGTCTAAATGACAACAAAAATGTCAAAAATATCGAACTTGTTTTTTTGTCTCTCTTGGGAAATCCACTGTGTTCGTTTGAATCACCTGGTGGGTGGTACCAATTGGTACTATTACAAAAATCAAAGTTCTCCTTACTCAGATTAGAATTTTTTTTGGGTAATCACTGATCAACACTTTTTTAGGCCAAAGGCATATAGATATCTGAGTGAATACATATTTTTATCAACAGTTTTTAGGTCAAAGACATATACATACCTGTTTTTTTTTTCTTTCTCAACGTACTATATATGTGTTTTTACGCAATTCTTAACATATATTTATATTATCGGTGTCTGTGGTTAAACTGGTAGACTATTGTAAGGTTCACAACTTAAATCGATTAAACTATGTTTATGAATTTATTTGCATCAGATATACTATTGTTTTGTGGAATTAAACCAAATCATATATTATTTAAAAATTAAAATCAGAATTAGGCCGATTTGACAGGGTTGTTCCCTTTAAATTTATAAGGGAAATTTTCAAAAATACCACTTTTATGATACTACACTTCATTGATGTCCATTTTCAAAAATACCAAATTTATAAAGGTTTATAAAATTCAAATTTATAATGGTTTATAAAAATTCAAATTTATAAAGGTTTATAAACCTTATAAAATCTATAAAACATGTTTTATAAACCCTTATAAACATGTTTTATAAACTCTTATAAGCATGTTTTATAAACCCTTATAAATTTGAATTTTTATAAACAAATTTATGATGTTGTATTTTTGAAAATGAATATCATAAAATTGTACTTCTGAAAAGCGGTATCATCAAAGTGGTATTTTTTTAAAAATCTCAATTTAGAAACACTGGTTTACCATGTCAAAAAGTCCAAAACCAAAATCCCATAACTAAAATATGTAATTCCATCTGCACATTGCACTTGATCCAACTAGACTTTTAACTTGTAACTTATAACTTGTAACTATAATCCTTAAGATATACATATATATACATATATATTTATTTCTGGTCACTGTATAAGTATAAATACACACATTAATATTAATGCTGAACAAAATAATCAATGGGTGCTATAAATATATGACCCAACTACCAGAAGTAAATATGGTAATCAATAGTACTATTGAAGTAAATTTTAGATTAGACTAACAAGCAACTAGTAATAATTATAAGCTCAGAAATCTGTGAATATAAAAACAAAAAACAATTAAAGGAGCAATAACTATATGAGATTCTCGTGCTCCTCCATTAATGTCTTCAGAAGCAAATTTCTCAAAACTTCCTGAATCTTAACCTACAAATCTAATGAGTTAAAGGTTTTATTTTTTACAGGTGAATAATGTAGTTAAGGACTATATATATATGTGTTCATATGTTCTCAGTTCTCACAATAGCTATATAGTATATACTATAGCAATTAGGGAATACTATAGCAATTCGGGTTTAATTGTTTTAAGACTAATGTGTTTACTGATGGGGAGTTAACCATAATTTATCTGTTTATGTGGATTAGAACGTACGATGAAGATAAATCTTGTTTTGTCAATAATATGCATTATGCGAGTATTAAATTCGGATGATGATGCAATGGTAATACAAATAACTAAATTACATGTTTTGGTCGTACACTGTAGATAAATATATATATATTGATATGACTTTTTCGATCAGACATTAGTTTTTGTTGAAATGTTAAATTTATTGCTTAGTAAACAAAAGTTATGTACATAGAATTGTAATCATAATTTTAAAAATAAAAATGAAAACAACGTATAAGAGATTTAAAGCGATTTAGATTTGTGAACGCCTCAAATTTGGAACTATCTTTGGACAAGGTTTCGAAGTTACAGTTGATCTTGGTAACGAAGAGAGAGCATTCGATTACGAACTGATGTTTCAATGATGTAGATGAACTAATTCAATGTGGGTGAGGAGCTGTTATGACGCTTCTCATTGTGTTCCTTAATCCTTACAGACGTGGTAGACCAATCCCTTCATGACCTTAAGGGTCTCGTTGCAGGTATGTGGGTTCTAACTACTCTTATGATGTGATTTGTTGCATGTTTTATTTTTGGAAATATTGCTTGCATTGATTGGGTTTGGAAGGCCAAACGGAATTAGAAGGAACACAAAGATGATCATACGTTATTATGAAACGTTAGCGTATATAATTTTCCGAGGGTGAGGCCTAAAGTTATAAAATTGTAACCTATAACTGCAAAATTAAATTGGCCCACACTTGTTTAAGGGCTTGAATACTATGGGCTGTTACTTTAGACCAGATCAGGTCCAGAGGTGTATACGAGAATGGTTTTTTTTTCTTTTTAATTACCATTTAAATTCAAGTAAATTGTCTACTGTTCTTGTTCTTGTCAAATCTTTATCATTTGGTAAATTCAAATCTTTATTCCGACCAACGGTATTAATTAAAAGTCAACACACTTGACGGCGATACGTAGGTTAACCTGGACGAGTCCACCGTTGGAAACGTGGATCGGGATGTAGATTATTTGGAACTCAGACAAAGTAACAGACACACTGCAGGCTTGTACTTGTCCAAAAGTTTTAGAGAAACCCAATACATAATTTCTCACAAAACAATTTATTTGAGATTACAAACCCATTAATTGTATCTCCATTTTCCTAGAAATTTAACTTATGTCAATAAAACCATTTAAAAATAAAAATAAAGTTGAAACTTATTGGTTCAATAAATCGTTAACCTGTTTCGAATGAAGTGTCTAAAAAAATACTGAGAGCTTAGTAAAAAAGAAGAAGAGACAACACCAAGGAGGGAAAATGGTCAAAACTAATCCATACTAAATTTAGTGTGCCGAAACAAATCCAAACTAAAATACGGTGTCATTTACTATCTAAACTCAATAAAAATTTAAATTTCTTTCCCGAACTACTTAAACTAACCTGAATCCAACCTTGACCATAGAACCGTTAGTCAACCTTGACGGAGTGATGACCTGGCAGACACGTAGATGACACTGTGGATCCGGCTAACAAAACGACGCCGTTTCAGCTGTCTAAAGTTGAAAAGAAAAAAAAACCAAAACGACGGCGTTTTAATTTGGGGGAAAATTAAAACTCTCAAAATCGATTTAGGTTTACAATTCTTCTTCTTCTTCGTCGAGTTCTATCGTCGGAGATTCCATAATAGAAAATAAAACTCGAGGCTTCTCTAAGAGATGCAGGTGCGGAGAACATGTCATGATGAAGACATCTGGTACTGCTAAAAACTCTGGAAGGCTGTTTCATGCGTGTCCATTTGGAAAGGAATGAGTAAGAGCATTCATTCTCGTTTGAGTATAATTTAGTATGTTTTGTGCATTGACTTATGTTTGTATGTGACAAAATTGGAATCATACGTTCAAATGGACTGATACATGTATGGTTGAAGAGCTTGAGGACTTGATAGAGAAAGTCGATAATGTTGAAGAATCTTCGATGACATTGCAAAAAAGCTTCAACGCATGCGAGTCCGAGATTGACACTTTGGCAATGGAGACCCGTATGTGAGAGGCTGTGGTTGAGAAAGAGACCAGAGAGGTCAAATAGCAACTCCGTAGCTTGAAGAACCTTCTCGGGTTTGCTTTGGTGATGGGGTTGTTCTATATTTTTATGTTTTAAGCATGAGAGTAAGGTAGAATAAGTATGTAATAGAGGTATTTAAGTATGTGTTTGAGACAAATTTATGTATGTGTTTGAGATAAAACTTCTATCTCATGAATGTGTTTTAAGGAAGATTGACAAAACTTGAATTTGTTATTCAAACTGAAAGCTTTAAAAACTGGTATATGAGCAACCAAAACAGAGTAATAAAGGTAGATGGATACTCTTAAACCGCATTCAACAAACCATGAAAATATGAATGCGGTTTAATGTCAGAAATCTGAAAATTTGAAAAAATTATAACACATGCAATAGACATCATATCACAAGAAAGAAAAGAAACAGAAGCTATACCTTTTGCCTATCTGAAATGATGGTGTAACCTTGACCTTCTTGTAGATTGAAATCAACCTTAAGCTTCCTAAAAAACCAAGTCCAATTCTCTTCATTCTCCACGTCTACTACAGCCCAAGCAAAATGGTACATACCATTGTTAGCATCCCTTCCAACGGCCAATAACTGACCTTTCAGATTGCATTTCATAAAGCACCCATCAACACCAAAGATAGGCAGACACCACATAGACCATGTCTTTTTAAGAACTTCGAAGCACACATAAAATCTTCTAAATATCTCATTTCCATCGTCATCAGTCACCGTATCCAACTCGACAGTAGATTCTTTGTTTTGTCTGTAAATCATAGATATGCAAACTTCAGTAAATATTTGTAAACCTAGAAACTCAACGTAAATCAGAATAAATAAAGTAGGTACTTACTCAAGGATTGCTAACCGATAGTCCTTCAGTCTAGAAAACTGCTCTGCATGCTCACGTTGATGATTTCGATTGCTTTTGCTTTGGCTTTTTTACACTTATCATTGGTGGTTATGAGGTTATACCTCTGTTGAATATGTTGTTGCATTATCTTGGGGTTTGTAATCCGGATCAGTTCTAATGTCATCCAAAAACAGCTTTGCAATCACAGATTTCTTCAATATCTTACTTTTCCCATCCTTTAAGCAACTGTGTACATCTTCAAATGTCTTCACCTTCCACTTTCCAATATGTTCTTCATACGAGCAATAGATTCTCCAAGGACAACCATCTTCAATCCCACAAATAGCACCTGACTTTATTTTTCCCCATCTATTTAGCTTGATATTCCAGCCTTCCTTTAGAGCATAATCCACCAATGCATCTTTGAACTCTTCTAAATTGTCAAAAACCTGGTTCATTTTCAGGTCACCGCTCCCTTTTTTACATCTCACCAATTTCTCACCCTCTTCTTCACTATCAGAATTAGGAGTTGTGTTATGATAGTCCAACTCTGGATCTTCATCAAACAAAACCAAGCACATTTCTTTCAACCCTAAGCTTTTCTTCACATGGCTCGTGAGACTCATCATCAGCTGGATGTTGCGCTTCATTAACCATGAAAACCTCTACAATACCACACCATTTAGCCGCTTCAACCATATTCTGAAAACTCGTATCCCCATTACACAAAATCTTCTGCTCTTTGCTATCTTCAAAAGGCAACTTGTACCATATCTTCTGGCCATAAACTTCATCAGGAGGCAACTTGGTGAAGAACTCACCGGGATAACAATAGATGTTTGTGTTTTCACCACCCAAATATGCGATTTCTCCTAAATGATTCTTTACCCAATTCCCACTTCTGAAAATACTGAACGTTACTTCACTATCAAAGAAGCTGAAAATAAAAACATTACAGTTAAAAACTCTCTCAGCCATTACATCGAACACTTTGTGGCTAAAATGAAATATGAATCTGTTTTGATGAAAAAATGAATCTAGTGAAACTATAAACATATGAAAACAACTAGACAATCTGATTCTACACGAAATCAAAACGAAAATTACGATACACGGTTTCAATTGATTAACGATTTCAAAATCCCAACTAACCTCATTTTCGCATTCAGCCGAATCGATCTGGTAAACAATGAAAGAACACTAGATACTTCACCAGTATCGTCGGGATAACCTTCGCCAAACCCAAATCGAACTATTTTTCCTCTTAATCGCAGCCTCTCAAACAGCCTTTCAAACCTCCGACAATAGAACCCGACGAAGAAGAAGAAGAAGGTTTTTTTTTTCCCCAAATCAAAACGCAGTCGTTTTGGTTTTTTTTTTTTTTTTCAACTTTAGACAGCTGAAACGGCGTCGTTTTGTTAGCCGGATCCACAGTGTCATCTACGTGTCTGCCAGGTCACCACTCCGTCAAGGTTGACTAACGGTTTTATGGTCAATGTTGGATTCAGGTTAGTTTTAGTAGTTCGGATAGAAAATTTAAATTTTTATTGAGTTTATGTAGTAAATGACACCGTATTTTAGTTTGAGTTTATTTCAGCACACTAAACTTAGTACGGGTTGGTTTTGACCATTTTCCAATACCAACGATGAAGGATTGTTGCTTGGTAACATGAGCTTAAAGTTGATATCTAACTTGAGATTTGGTCTTTCCAATAAATGTGAACTTTGAATTTCGAGAGAGCAAAACACGGCCTGAAATTTTGGACTACCATCCATTTATTATGCTTATATTTAATTATTTCCATTATTCCTTTTAATGACTTTTTATTATACTACTTGTGGTGGTGATTGTGATGGTCGTATTTTGTATGCCTAAAATTCGAGAATCACCTAAACACTATATTGCATCTAGAAAAATGAAATTTGTTTTCTATGTTAACAGGTGCTAAGAAATTGTTACAAAAAGACAAGAAAAGTGAAAAAATATACTATTAAAATGGAGGGATGATGAGGTTGATTAAATATTATTTAAATGACTACTGATACAATAGTTCGAAGCTTCGTTGAGATTTTAATAATCGTTAATGCAGAAAGATTATACTATCACGAAGTTAGAGAGTTGACAATTATTTTATTTTCACATCAATTCTATCGAATTTTATAAAACAAATAAAATGATTTGTCTTTATCTTACCTTTGTCATTAACCGTTAAGTTATGGTTTTTTTGTTTTTGGTGTGCATGTACATGTGCTCGCTCTTTAACTCCTTTCTTTTCATTCAACATATGCGCTTAGGTCAGTCACACATATTCATTAAGTTACTAATGTCTAGATGATCTCTCGAAGTGAGGATTGATGAGTTACGGTTGAAGTCTCAACGACAGCAAAAAATACCACATTGGCTGAAATCTAATTGGTAGGTTGTCATTTATTTTTCATGCATTTGACCCATGAGTTTGAGTCTTCTTCATGTGTGGGGTTGTACACATCAATATGAGAGGTAGAAGAACCCGAACCAGAAGTGAAGAACATATATAGAATAACATATGTCCCATTATTGAGTCTGCGCATAGAAATTTTATGTACAATATCTTCTTCCTATTTTGTACGATCTTGCCTCCACGATCTCATATGCAATGTCCATACGAAAAGACTTGGACTGCGTCAAAGTGCCTCCACAATTTCCATTAGGCTTTTGATTCATGTCATCCACGGAATCAATTTTCTTTTGTTTTATCCAAACAAGTTGGATATTTGTAACGTCCCGACCGACGGTGTGAGCCCACATGACTCCACACTCGTTTGAATTCGGTTCTAATAATATTTGTAACGCCCCGATTGTCACCATTCATGGGCTCTCACACCCTCTCTCAGCCCGTGGGCTCCACTTTCGCCGACGGCCGGTGCACTACTTTGGAAGGCTCGAAATATTAGTTTACTGACTCTACAATCACCACGTGATATTTCTCCGTGTTTTGTCCTCACTCACACGGTATCGCAAAAATGACTTTCCGATAGATCATCAATCCTTAAATTGCTTCAGCTCAAACACGCTTAACTCTTGAGTTCTCTCTGGACAAGTGACCGAAAAGATAAGTGCACTATGGTGACATAGGTAGCCAAATTTTATAAGTCTCTTCACATACACCACCATATACCAGAAATCGGGATATTACAATATTTATCTCATGTTCGTCGTAGGGTGGTATTTCCATAAGAGTTAAGAAATAACATAGTAAAAGAATTGGTCGTGAAATAACTTGTCAATGGATCACTACTACATATTTCCTTTGATGTCAATATGGCTACGTTGGTTACCTTAAGTTGGATCGGATCGTTTCGTCGATGATCATGTCTGCAAGTCGAGAGAGAATTAGTTGTCAATGGATCGGTTTAGGCCGTCGGTTGCAAAAGAAACTATAATGGGGATGTTTAACATTTTTTAACAAAGAAATTAGACTTACTTTGGTATCTGAAATGATAAACTTCTAACTGTCGTTCTAATATTTTTCTATGGAAATTAAGATTATACTAATATATTTGATATATCGTTAATTACTACTAGCCTTTTTTCAAATAACAATATATGTTACTTTCTCTTTCTATCTAATGTAGTGTCTGTAACCTGATAAAATTAAATTTACATCAAAATGCTGTATTGAAGCTATAAATGGCCTGATTGGTAACAACTGTAGCTTTCGGTTTTATGTTGTAGGTTTTTTGGCTGTAGGATTTTGGTTGTGGCTTTTTAAAAAAATGAAAGAGAGGAAATATTTATTTCTACAGGGCTTGATTGAAAGGAGCTTTAGAGACTGCACACAGCCATATTTATTTCTACAGCTAATTTTTGTATCCAATCATGATTTTTACAGATTTTTAAACATACAGCTCTTTGTATCCTTTTTTGGCTGTAGAGAGCTATATTTCCACAGCCCATATTTCCTCTTTTTCACTTTTTAAAAAGTCACAGCCAAAATTCTACAGCCAAAATCCCACAGCTAAAAAACCTACAGCCAAAAAACCACAGCATAAAACCGAAAGCTATAACTGTTACCAATCAGGCCCATAGGCTGTGGACATATAGCTCTCTACAACCAAAAAAGGATATAAATGGCTGTAGGTTTAAAAATCTGTAGAAATCATGATTGAAAACAAAAATTAGCTGTAGAAATAAATATGACTGTGTGCGGCCTCTAAAGCTCTTTCCAATATTTCCAAAAATTACATCATATATGTCAGGATCCCATATCTGAACGTTTACAAAAATGAATCGAAATAAACGTATGGAAGGATCCTTAACGGAGTGAAGCCGACACATAATCTCATGGGTAATCACCGGATTATGGTCGGAGGAATACTCTCCCAAAAAGAGAGAAGAAACATAGGTCTTGAAGATGAATCACCAAGGAAATCTCTTTAGTAAACAATTTTTTAGACTTTATTTGAAAGAGAAAATCTAAATAACCTATAAGTAAAACAAAACAAGAGTGTGGCCGATGCCGGAACCGATGTCGGCTGGAGATTGTAGCAGAAAACGGTTTTGTTTTTAATCGCTTGTAGAATTGTCTTTTGAAGATTTTAAGCCATTCAAATGTATTGGAGGTGTATACAAAAAATGAGTTTCATGAAAAAAAAAACGTTATGTGGACCGGATTTGCAAATTAACCTTTCACTTAAAAAAAATGTAAGTCAATTTTTCACTTAAAAGTCAACCCGTAATATAACCCTGGTATATTTTACTGTGTAGGACATTGTGTATTTTTTTAACATAATTTAAAATGACATTGTTTTGAAAATAAATTTAAATCAAAGTGGTGATTAAATATGAGAATATAGACAGGTCAGCAAAGTGGCGAGTATATTGGAAATGATAGGAACAAGATATAGATTTAGACCATTTGGTTTAAGGCACTCGTTCCACTTTCTGTATTGCAAAGTCACTCTTCTCGTCATCTCTGCCCTGGTTCACTTTAAATTATATTTTACCTATTTTACTTTTGTTTTATCTTCTATCATTTATCTCTTTTTATTTTTTTTTTCTTTTTCATATGCCCCTTTTTATCGCACTTCCAAAGAGAGAAAGATTAAATGTGTTATTCTCATATCTTACTAAAGTGAATTACATTAGTCCCTTTATATACATCTTACTATAAGGGAAAATACATATATGCTAATACACCCCCTTCAAGCCGAAGTAGTCTTAGGAAGAAAGAGGCTTGATACATTCATACGACCAAGTAAAGAGTAAAATGGACCTGGATGCAAGGGTTTTGTAAGTATATCCGCTAGCTGGTTTGTAGTTGAGACATGAAGCACCTTCAAAAAACCATTCTTCACTTGATCACGAGTTGTATGACAATCCACTTCCACGTGCTTAGTTCTTTCATGGAAGACGGGGTTGTTGGCAATGTGCATTGCTGACTTGTTATCACAAAACAACTTAGCCTGGGAGGAAATCGGAATATGAAGATCAGTGAGAAGCTGAGAAAGCCAAATAAGTTCCTCTGTCACCATAGCCATGCTACTGTATTCAGCTTCTGTGCTGCTGCGTGCTACAGTTTCCTGTTTCTTAGATTTCCAAGTAATCAAAGAAGTTCCCAGAAATACACATAAGCCAGTAACAGATCGTCTAGTATCAGGGCAGGTTGCCCAGTCAGCATCAGCAAATCCATTGAGGCAAAGATCAGTAGAAGCAGAATAGAAAATGCCCTGACCTGGATTGTTCTTCAGATATTTGAGAACCTGATAAGCAGCTTGAAGATGAATAGCAGCTTGAAGATGAATATCCGTGGGACAAGACAAAAATTGACTCAGGCGGTGCACTGCAAATGTGATATCAGGTCTGGTAATGCAGAGATATAAGAGTCGGCCAATCAATTCTCTGTATGTAGTAGCATCATAAATGGGAGTTCCAGTAGTCTTGCTCAAAGGAATCTTGGGATCCATAGGAACAGATTTTGGGTTGCACCCTAAAAGACATGTATCTTCAAGTAAATCCAAGCAGTACTTCCTCTGAGATACAGAAATTCCATCTGTATTGCGAGCAATTTCAAGACCAAGGAAAAATCTAGCTGGACCAAGGTCCTTTGTCTTGAAATGTTTGGTCAGTGTCAATTTGACGGATCTAACAGCTTCATCATTGTTGCTAGCAATAAAGATATCATCTACGTATACCAAGAGGGCAATGAAAGATGTACCTTGCATCTTAACAAACAATGTATTGTCAGCATGGGATTGGTTGAAGCCATCATCAGTTAGAGCTTTGGAGAGACACTTTGTACCACTGCCTCGATGCTTGTTTTAGGCCATATATGGATTTATGTAGACGACACACTGGGTTTGAGGGTAGAGAATCAGTAGTGTATCCTTGAGGTAGGCTCATATAGATCTCCTCATCTAAGTCACTATGCAGAAATGCATTAGTGACATCCATTTGGGTTAAGCTCCAGCCCTGTGTTGCTGCCAAGCAAAAAATGAGTTTAACACTAGCAAGCTTGGCTACGGGAGAGAAGGTATCAAAATAGTCGACTCCCTCCTGCTGAGTGAAACCTTTGGCAACAAGTCTGGCTTTATATCTCTCAATGGAACCGTCAGCATGATATTTGATTGTGAAGACCCATTTACATCCGACGACATTCTTCCCCGGAGGTAAAGAAACTACACTCCAAGTCTTGTTCAATTCCATTGCATATAGCTCAGTATCACAAGCCTTGGTCCATTCTTTTGATGTCATGGCTTGCTTAAAGGTTTTAGGTTATGTCTCAAGGGAAAAGGAGAGAACAACATGCTGATATGTGGGGTGAATGTGAGAATATGAGAGATATTGTGAAAGAGGATAAGGTGTAGTACATAGTTTAAGGGGAGAAGAATGAGAAGGATTAGAAATTTGAGTAAGGGAGTAATGGTAATTGGAGAGATAACCTGGAGCTTTTATTTGCCGTTTTGATCTGACTCTAGGTAGTGACACCATAGCCTCCTCTGTGGTAACAGTTTCAGAAACAATAGATGGATCTCCAGAGCTATCAGTGTGTGTATGAGATGATGGTGAATGAGATGCAGTATGTGTATCAAAGACATCCATAACAGGTAATGGAAGAATAGTCTTAGGGAAAAAATCTTTATGATTAGTGACATGTGGAGACTGAAATGGAAATGTATCCTCATGAAAGACAACATTCCTAGAGACAGAGATAATATTGGACTCTAAATGCAACACTTTATATCCTTTGTATCCTGAAGAATATCCTAAGAAAACATATTTCTCAGCTCATGGACTAAACTTGTGCCTATCTTTCAACAATGTAGGGACATAACAGAGGCACCCAAATGATCTAAGCAAAGTATACTCTGGAGGTTTCTTAACTAGTAACTCATATGGACTCTTATTATGTAACAAAGAAGAAGGCATTCTATTGATTAGAAAAACAGCAGTCAATATACAATCACTCCAGTATATTAATGGTATATTAGACTGAAAAAGTAATGCACGTGCCACATTCAATAGATGTTGATGCTTACGTTCCACAACAGAATTTTGTTGTGGAGTATAAGCACAAGAGAATTGATGAATGATGCCATGTTGCTTCATTAAATCAGTGAATGCAAGTTCAGGAGCATTATCAGTTCTAATCATCTTAATGTTTGCAGCATATTGGTTTTTGACCAGACTAATAAAAGAAGGAAACATTTTTGAAACGTCACTCTTATTCTCATTAAGTAAATCCAAGTAACACGGGTACAATCATCAACTATAGTGAGAAAATACTTGTAACCTTCTATAGACTCAATAGAGAAAGGACCCCAAACATCTAGATGGACAAGATCAAATGGAGATTGAGATAGGTGATTACTGGACTTATATGGTAAACATTTTTGTTTAGCTAATGGACATACGGAACAGTGAGACTCGAGGGACAAACTAGACTTAGAATCAGAAAGAAGATGAGAAAGCAGTTTTAACTTGCCAGGAGATGGGTGTCCTAGGCGTTGATGCCAAAGGTGACCATCTACCATCAAGGATCCAGTGAAATGAGATGATGATGATGAATCTGGTGCTTGTAAAATGTATAGATTGTGTAGAAGAATCCCTCTACCAATCGTCAAGGCCAGAGTAGACTCCTGAATTAGACAAGAATCCATAAAGAAGTGAGCTGAACAAGTGCCATTTTTCAATAAACCACTAACAGATAGCAAGTTAAATTTGAAAGCTGGAACATGGAGTACATCATGCAAAATAAGAGATGATGAGATATGGACAGTGCCAGTGTGTGTAATAGCAACCCGAGAACCATCTGGCAAAGAAACTGTTACTCCAGAGATTGCAATAGGGTCACTAAAAAGTTTCAGATCAAAACAAACGTGACAAGTTGCTCCACTGTCAATTATCCAAGAACCATGAGGGATATTAGAGTATAAGGTGGATAAGCATTGGTGTTGGAATGTGAGAATATTGTTCTCAAACCGTAAAGATGTGGAAGGAAAAGAGACATTACCCGATGATGATTGAGCAGCCATGACACCATTTTCAATAATAGAAGAGATTGGTGTAGATATTTGACATTGAGCAGCTATAGGTGCAGAAGCTTTGACCTGAGCAGAGAGTTGTTGAATCAAAGATTGCATTTGATCATTTTTCATCTGACTAACATCCAGATTTACTGCTTGAGTAGCCGGAGGAATATAAGGATAAGCCTCAGTCATGACATGTGCAACAGTTTGAGGTCTGAAGTTTTGATCCATCTTGCCTCGAGCTTGAAAGGTGTTCTGAACTTGGCCTCTTGGTTGATAAGAAGGCTGAGGAGATGGTCTTTGATTCTGAAAGTTAGAGAAGTTGCTCTTATATCCAGGGATATAACCTGGGGGATATCCATGTAGCTTAAATCACTT
Organism: Eutrema yunnanense; assembly: GCA_002933935.1. Taxonomy (NCBI): domain Eukaryota; kingdom Viridiplantae; phylum Streptophyta; class Magnoliopsida; order Brassicales; family Brassicaceae; genus Eutrema; species Eutrema yunnanense. The sequence goes on from PKML01030184.1 coordinate 402,810, forward strand.
TTGCACCACATGACCCATTTGTCCACAGTGGGTACATAGAGGTCGAGATTTTGGCCTGAAGTTATTTTGCATTGCAAAGGCTGCATTATCCATGTATCCATTATATCCAGAACCATCTGCTGGTTGAACTGGAGCTGAACTCCGAAACATAATGTTCTCAGGTCGAGTTGATTGTGTCATATTCTTCTGTCTTTCATCTTGAGTTATCATGTTGAAGGTATCATCAATAGTAGGAATAGGCTTTAGCATCAGGATATATCGACGAGTAGATTCATAGGACTCATTCAATCCCATCAGAAACTTTGTCACACGACTTCTCTGTTGCAGTGATTCCCATAACGTAGCTGCATTACATTCACAATGTCCACATGTGCACACCGGCAATTCCACAAAATTCTTGTATTCTTCCCACAATGTGACCAATTCAGTGTAATATTCACTAACATCCAGAGAGCCTTGTTGAATGGAGCTAAGACGTTGTTCAATCTCATATACTCTAGGACCATTATCTTGCTTAAACCTAGACATTAGACTATTCCATATACCCTCGGAAGTGTCTATGAATAACAGACTTTGGCCAATCTTCTTCGAAACAGAATTGATAATCCAAGCTGTGACCATATCATTACATCTAGACCACGAACCATAGTCGCGATGATCTTGAGAGGGTTTAGAAATAGTACCATCGATAAATCCAAGTTTGTTACGTACATTGAGAGCCATTCGTATGGATCTGCGCCATGAATGGAATTCTGCACCAGTGTCGAGACGATCCGAGACTAAGATCAAGCCTGCGTGATCTGAACTGTGCAAGAAGAACGGATTATCATATTGATCAAGCGCCTGTCGTTGAGAATCTTGATTCGGAGCCATTTGAGAGAATGCAGATAAGATTCGAGCAATTCGAGGTGAATATGAACGATTTTGAAGAGAAGAAAGTGCCGAGAAAGATGAAATCAGCAACAATCGGAGGTCAATTGAAGGAGAGAAAAGAGATGACGAATAATGAAATCGCCAATTGAAAAACTTCAAGAACGAGATGATAGACGTTCACAAAGAAGATGATAAACAAACCACGTCTCGAGACACTCATCGTAAGCAATCGGAGCTTACAGAGAAGAAATCGCCATTGAAGAATCTCGAAGAAGAAGATGAAGAGTTTGTTACGCGGAAGAGAGAGAAAATTCAGTGCTCTGATACCATATTAACAGTATGAGAGAGAAAGATTAAATGTGTTATTCTCATATCTTACTAAAGTGAATTACATTAGTCCCTTTATATACATCTTACTATAAGAGAAAATACATATATGCTAATACAATATATACAAAACGAGATATTATATAATATCAGTTCTTGAACTTTTCAGATTTCATATTTTAAGTTCAAAATTTTCCCATATAAACATAAGCAGACAAAAAATTACCAAGTGAGGTTTTGTTTCTTCGGGAGTTTAATTAATTCCATTTGAATATTATATTTAATAAATTGTGTTTTTATCGGTTTCTAATTTTTTGTTTTTTGTTTCTATTATCGATTCAAAGTGTGTGTTTAAAACATTTTAATCATTTATTGAGTTTTTCAGGTTTTATGTCATTTTGTTTTTGTGTCTATTTTTGTTTTTGTGTCTATCATCGATCGATTTACTTCTAGACGAAAAAGCAGTTTTTAACTTCATATTTTGTCTTGAAATCATCCCAACTCGATATAATCTGACACAATACCTATTTCTACTAAATTTAAGCCACTTTCTAAGGCTACACTTTTTTTCTATTCAGACTTTTGCTTTTGCACTTTGTAAACTTTGGGGAGACGAATCGCTGACTCTACATCTTTTGAGAAGATTTTTGAACCCTTTCGGATTTCTATTTATTTGATCATAAGTTTTTTTCCATCTCCTTGATTGTTCTTTGTTTCCATGTTTGACTAGTTTCATAGTTAGATTTTAGGGTTTTCAAATGATTTTTCATGAATCACTGAATCAGATCTGTTAGAATAGGGAATTACATAGAGTTCTCCATCTATTGTTGAGTTTAAGAGCATCCACATTGGTGAGAGTGAGACACCCTCATCAAGGATGTCTCACCCCAAAAAATAGTAATTTTTTTAAAAAAAAATTAAATAATTGAAGTAAAAAAAAAATTGGACCAATGACATTGTGACACATCAGCTTGGGTGTCTCAAAATTTTTTTGAGTGTCTCTCTCTCTCTCTTCTTTTTTTCTTTTGTTTAATGGAGGGTGTCTCAATGAGACATCCCCATTGTGGATGCTCTAAGACTTAGACTAGATTGATCACCTAGTTTATGATCTTAGAATTAATCTATTCATTAAAAGTGCTTTAGATTTCCTAAAAGAACTTAGATGAGCAAATCGTTATTAGCCAACGAAAACTGATGCTAAAGCGATTTGTGAACTTATTAAACCTCAACTTTAATGTGTGCCTAGAATTCTAAAGTCAAACGACAGTTTATATGTTTAGATTATTAGACATAATAGTTAGTGCTACGACAGTGAGTTAGCTATAAATTCATGTTTGAGTTCGAGAATGGTACTTAATCCATTCTCTGTTCGATAATCTATTTAGTGAGTATTCAATTTCTGCGAATTACCCAAATACTTAGATATAGGTTTTATGAGGATGAAAAAGATTTGAACTCAAAACATATAGGGGTAAAAAAAGAGATTTTTACTAATTCACCACAACAACAACACTTGAAGTATTAGTTCAGAAAAAAAAAAACTTGAAGTAAGCTTGCAAACTAAATTTTATACATTTTGTAAGGGTCACTTGGCCCCCCCTCTCTCCAAGGTAGCTCCGCCGCGGTATATATCTGTCACAAACCAAAACCATCAAACAAACTAGAAAGAAATAGTATAGATTAAAGATCCGGAACTTTATAGTTGATAAAAGCATCGAAATATTAAGCTTTGCGATTTTTTTGCTGTCAAAAGAGTCTATTAATGCCTCAAACACACAAAACCAAGGAAGCATGAGAAAAGAAAAATAGAATGCCCAACTAGTTTTATAAGCGAATCCGCTCAAGTGTTTCTAATAAACCATATTACAAATCAAAATTATTTGTATATTTATAGTGTCGTTTTTATGTTTTTTCACGCAAATAAAAAATAAATTTAATGTTCTATCATATTCATAAAATAATAGTGAACTCTTGACATTCTATTCTATTTAGATTTTTATGGTTTTTTTTTAAACAACAACAAATTAGATATTTTAATAGTATCAGGTTTACATTAAAATCATAGTAAAAAATAGTTTTTTTTGTTTTGTTTTACTAAACGGTTTTAGATAACTCTTAACAAATAATCGGTACTTTTTATTTGTGTTTTTAACTTAATAGTTTTTGTTAGTTTATAGAACTTAAATAAATTCTGGATCACTGTCCGATATATGTGGGAAATTTATAATTAAAAAAAAAAAGCAGAGCTGCGGGGACTTTTTAAAAAGGATATCATTACAGCATCTAATATTTTGTATTATTCTCAATTTCTGGGTATTTTTTGCAGTCACAATTATTTTTGGATTTACTATGAACCAAGTCTCTTATAAAACAAAAACCTGCCATGTCATATAAATAAACGACAGTAAAATTCAAAATCAAGGGCTCGGATAAGATCTATCAAAAACACGATGTCAGAAGTTAATTAAATCATACATAAATTCATCCCATGTTAATTAGCTATGATATATATATATACATTTTGTTCTTGGTGTTTAAAATATAGATTACGGAAACAATCTCGTAGGATTGTGTCACAGACTCACAGTCCCACATGTCTCATCTTAAAGCCCAACCTGCCGTTGAAGCGAAGATCTTCGCTGTGTTTCCGGTTCTCGCTTATCCAACGTTCAAACAAAGTTTTAATTTTATATTATTATATTAAACTTTGTCTGATCTCTTTCATAAAAATGCCAAAATTTTGCAGGAGAAAATACTGTCTTAATAAATTGGTTGTATGTTCACCATAGTATCCAAAATTTAACTCAGTGGCCAATAATCAGATCTAGTTCCATTATATATTTACATTTTCACCATAGTATAAAGGGGTATAAAATTAACTGAAAACGTTATTTTCGTATGCAGTCTATAGTTAATTACTACAGACTATATAGTTATACTTATTTTTTTATAGACATAAAAAACTAAATGTTAGAAATTTAGTTGTTATGCATGTTATGCCAAAACTTAGATCAAATAACCGGTTCAAGGGACTTAATTTGTTTTTTTTATCAAATAAAATGGTCCGATTGAACCATCATCATCCTACATATATATCAAAAATATCCACATAAATGAGAAAATTTAAAAAGGTAAGCACAATTCATACCAATATAATATTCAGGGTAGCCAATGTTACGAACTTACGATTATGCACAAATCTTAATTAAACTAAAAAACAAATTAAGAAGAATTAAAGAAAAGCATTCTAAACCAAAATGTCTTTAGTCTTCTCATCCATCTCTAACAACGAAGACAACGGCAAGAAGCGTACGGACGTCGAGGAAGTCTCATCAGAGGAAGAAGAGGAAGAACACGACGTGTAGAACGACAAAGGAGACGACGGAGACTCGCCAAGATTCAAACTATTACAACAAGAAGTGCTTGCTTCTCCGGTGGCGCGTGAGGCCGAGACGCCGTCCTCTTTGGCAATGTTGTTATTGATGGGTTTATTCGTGTGTAGTGCTAAGTTCAAGAGGAGATCGACGAAAGCGGCGAAGATGTATCGATGGCTGGTCTTAGCGTTGACTTCCAAGAACTGGAAGAGAAGCTTCTCGAGGCTTCTCCAGTCGTGGTGAAGCGCGTGTGCCTCAACCATCTCCTCCATGGATCTCTTGAAGTCAGAGTAAGGGTCGTTTGATTCCAATGACAAGAGCATGAAGCCTTCCTCTTCTTCTTCTTGTTTTCTGTTAGTCATAGCTTCTTCGAGTATAGAGTTGGATTCTCCTTTGCTTTCGAAGATGAGTCTCTCTGATGATCTTAGCCCTTTTATCACATCCTCTAACGACTCTGTAATCTCAGGTGGGTCGAGCTCATCGTCTTCTTGGTCGTGGATAGGGTTGGTGAAACTGATGGTGGCTCTGAAAGATATGGTTTTAGGGTTTTGATGACAAGAAGGCCATGGCCATGAAGTGGAATTAGTTGATGATGAATTGGAATTCGAATTTGAAGAACATGAGAATGAAGAGTTATTCTTCTTTAGAAATGGGAGTTTCATTTTTAGTTTTCTGACTGGTTTCTTGAGAAAGAAAATAAATTTCTGTATTGTTTTGTTTGTTTGGGGGATTGGATTCAAAATAAGAAACTGAGGGAGTTAATGGAGTGTGAGGGAGGGAAGATTTTAAGGGTTTGGAGGGGGAAGAACAGAGAGGATTGGTGGGGTCTATTTCTTTACTTATTTTAACGTCTATATATTTATTTGTTTTTCATCTTTTATTTGGTTGTTGTATTAAATTAATGGCTTCAAAATTTAATGTTGTTTGGTTGGGGTTCATTCAATATAATTCAGTACTACTTTCTTGGTTTCGTCTTCCTTTCTCAGAGCTTTCAATCTTAAGACTTTTTTTTTAAAAAAAAGAGGATTTTAAACTTCTTGAAAGGATGCGAAAAGGTTCATTTTTATCATTTGAAATGTTGTACATCACAAATTATTGAGTTTGCAATCGACTGAATTTTGATTTTGTTTTATTAAAATTCGACAAACATCGTTTACCGTGCTACATTATCGATGAATATACAGACGAATGGAAATATTTTTATAGTATTAATTATTTTGAAAGTTAGCTAAGTGTCAATGATCGCTATTTCAAAAAGATAATTGAAGCTTTCCGTACTAGGGGACTACAAATATGTATTGCACGTGGCAAAGAAACGTAATCGTTATTTCTAAAGAAAGACAAAATATTAGGTCACATTAAATTTTGGTCCATAAACAATGAAAACAGTAGTGTAATAAAATAATGACAATTCAAATTTTAATTTACTTCCATATTGAATTCATGCCTCCAGAAGTAAGCATCATCAATATTTAATTTTCATTTTTTCTTTCTGAGCATTACAGACAAATATAAAATGCGGATGTAGCAAGCCGATCTCCCAATTGAATCCCACCACCGATTTAATAATAATTGAAGCTCGACATCTCTTTTAATCTATCACTAGATTCTAATATGTTGAATTTGTAATTTTTAAGTTTTTAGTGAGATAATGATATTTTGTTGATTTGTTATACAATATGTGTTTTGATATTTATACCATATTTCTAACTAGTGCTATGCGAAATTTAGATTCTAATCCGCACTGTATGCATGATAATATTTTTTATACATTATTTTATGAAATTTATATTGAACAAACATTAACGAAAAAATTGAACTTAAATTTTAATTAAAAAAATTATGATTATGTGATTTATGTAACCTTAAATAATAGCAAAGTTTGTTATCCGACAAACAATTAAATTATTATAAAAGTTATATAATGTTATCATATGGTGGATATTAGTAGAATATGAGTATGATTTAGTTAAATATATATCAATATAATATTAATTGTAAACTTTGTTATTATGTGAATTTAGATTACCACACAACTAATTATTTTTTTTTTATTAAAATCAAATTTTATAAATTATATATTTATGAGTAATAAAATGGGCTAACTCGTGTTTTTAATCTGCCTCGAATCAGCATGTTTTGACAAACCAACCCACAAAAAACCGCAATTGTAAAAAAATAATCCTAACCCGTCCACCATATTACTGTATAATATAAATATTTACTAATTTTGAATATTTGAAATTTTATCAAGTTAAAATATTTTTTAATAATAAGATTTATATCATTTGGTCTAATTATGGTTCAATTAAATAAACAGATTAAACCAAACAATTTTTTTTAAAAAATTAGACGTCATTTAAAGTTTCAAATTCGGATTAAAATCACTTTTCTTAGGTACCTAAGCAACCCCGTACAAATATAAAATATAAATTTAATCTCTACAAATTGTAGACTACAATCATTGATTAATGTTATTATATTTTAAATAATTTAATCAATTAAATGTTATTTATAAATATTATAATTAATTAGAATATTCATATCTAACAATAAAGATATTATGTAGATTTTTTTTAAAGATATGTTTGGCAACATGTATAGTTATCCACATAAATTAGAATCTTATATGTATTTATTCTTTTTTGGACACAAAAAAATATTTCTGTATTAGTATATAGATGTGCATCAATATTATATTTGGAGTACCTAATTAGTTGAATACCATACAAATTATGTTTGGAGGACTTAACTATTGCTCATAAAAAATACTTCTGTTTCAAATAAAAGATTATTCGGTTGAATGTACGTCTAATTAGAAAACTTATGATTGTAACATCTATGATTTGTAATTAATAGATAAAATATTATTAGTGACTTATAAAGATATATGAGGAAAATAAAAAAATTCATTTGAAAATACAAAACATCGTTTACTTTGTAACAAAAAATAATATAAAAACATCACTTAATTGAAAAAAAAAACTTCAGTTTATTTCTCTAAACTAAATTGTTTTTTTTTTCTCAAACACCAAAAGTGGATCAATCACTTTTTTTTAATTTATTGTTTCAAATTTTTTTTTTTTATAAATCTAAATTAAATAATATAAGATTGGTCCGGATCTCATGCGTGACTTATTTGGAAGATCCAATACTAATAATTAAATTAAATAACTTTAGTTACTATTCTTCATAAATTTTAAAACCAAAATAAATAAAACGAAAGAGAAACAAATCCATAATACGAAATCATACTTTAGACTTCAAACATAAGTCAGTGATTTAAATGGAAACAAAAAGGAGAAGGAGAGATAATATAAGAATAAAAACTCAACAACCAACTAACCCAACGAATCCACCAACTAATTATAACTGACCAACAAACAAAAATATGACGTGGATTTTAAGTAATGTAGTAAAATGAGACAATATCACAAACATTGCAATTATTTTGTATTTAAAATTAATTGTTATTACACGTCTCCTCCCCGAATCGGAAACATATTTTGTGTTTCTCTTTCATGGAAGCTTCGTACGTGAAACCTAATTACATATACTTATGAATTATGATGCATTTAAAGGTTCGTATCATTATAATACGCATGCATGTATTTTATGTCCAAATAACTCTTTTTTTTTGGTCCACGAGTTCTAGATATATTAGAGCATTATTAGTGGAAGTTTCTCAACTTGAGTTTCAATTTAAGTATGAACACAATTTTAATTGTCATCGAATACAATTAGTTTTAATATTTAATTAAAAGGTATTTTAAGTAGATTAATGATAAGTGTGAAAAGAATTTCTCAAACGATCTCTCTCTTCCTTTTTTATATTTTTGATTTTAATAGTAAGATCATATGCATTAGACGTGTCTCAATGAGTTGAGACACTATCTATTAAACAAATCACAAAAAAAAACAAGAGAGACAGGGTTGAGACACCAAAAAAAAATTGAGACACTTACATTCACACATGGCATTTTGTTATTGGTTAAATTTTTTTTTTTTAAACTTAATTATTTAATAAAAAATATAAAAAAATATATTACTTAATTATTTTTTTCAAGGATGTCTCACCAATTCAGATACTCCTAAAAAACTCTACTAGTAGATATTACCGATGTTTTTTTTCTTCTAGAATTTCTGATTTTATTCCTCGGAAAACTAATACAATGAAAGGAAAAACAACATCGGACCACCCAGTTTAAAAATACCCGGGCTTAAAACAAGAGCCTACCCTACCGGATAGAGTTCCGGAACCACAAACCAAGAGCATCTCTGTACCGTGGTAAATGACGCCTAGCTAAGCACGTATTCCGAATACCACAATCAATAGATTTGAAAAGGATTTCAGCTGGAGTGCGAGAGTTTGAGAATAACCTGTTATTCCTTTCCCGCCAAATAGCATAGATAACTGCGTGCCCCGCTACTTTACGGAGCCAATTGAGACAAGGGTCGTTGTGCTGTCCTTTTAACCAATGAAGGAACGCTGGCCAATCTGTGAATCCCATAAACCTGAAGAGAAGCTTCTCTGCGCACAAGTGCCAAAGATCTTGGCTATAAGGACAACGAAGAAGTAAATGGTCCCTTGATTCATTCCAAATCTCACAGAGAACGCAAGTAGCTTCAATAGCCAAGCCCCAAGACCGAAGCCTATTTGTAGTGGGGAGTCTATCAAGGCAAGCTAACCACATCGTGAAAGAGTGCTTAGGAATTGCGCCCTTAAACCAGACCTGATCAAACCAAGAGACTGGAGTTAGAGGAGGCCTGATCTTCATCCAAGTATCCGCGAAGATGAATCTCGCCTTATGCTCGCCTAAGCTTTGCAACCAAAGGTAAGAATCAGGGAGATCTGAGGTGATTACCGAAGTCAAATAACACATTAGATTTTCGGCATTGTCACTTCTAGCACCAGAAAATATCCAGCCATTCTCAGTCTTAGCATCAACAACAGAGGAGTGTAAAGGCAGGCCAAGGATCCTAGGTGATGCTGAACCAATGTAAGATATAAGTTGCCCAAAAGGAGTCCAAGAGTCAAACCAGAAAGAACAGCTTTTCCCATTACCAATTTTGCAAGATAGAAAATCCAGAGCCATAGATATTACCGATATTACCGATGTTGATGCTCTTAACTACAATTATAAAACCCTTTATAAAAAAACTATAATTATTTTATTCTATAAATATTAACTACACTTATTGTTGAGAATAGATAGTTTAACTCTAAGGTGGGAATGATTCTTCCATAAAAATAGTATATTTGGATTTGAATGTTTTATTTATTTATTTATGTAGAACGCAGTAGCTCAAATAGATAAAATTCATGATTAAAAAGAGTAATAATCATAGATTGTATGGGTGAATTTTTATATTTTATAGAAGGCAGGGCCATGTGAGTCTCTCCCGAATCCATTTTTGCACGTACCTTTCACTCACGTGCCTCTCACGCGTCGCCAGTAAAGAGATTGCGACACGGGAGGAGAGATATCTCTATCGTTATCATCTCTATATTAAAAGTTTAAACCATCTAAATAGACAAATAAATAATACTACAATCCGTTTCAGAAAGATAATGATTGATAGCTGTATGAAACTGAGTAGTATTATAGAAGTAGAAGCTTCGAAATAATTATAGAATTATAACCACAGATATTAGACAAATCATGTGGATTTTAAAAAACGAAGATAATGATTGATAGCTGTATGTCTTCTAAATTATAATTATGCCATAGGCTTCATGGATGCTTCGCGTGGCGTTTCCTTTACTAATCACATTTTATTTATATAACAATGTTCATTGCTCTTAGGCTTAGCTAATCATTGTAATATTAATAAAAAATTTAATGTTATAATATTAATCGTCCCAAACCGAGAAATTGGATCTGGTTTACAAAATTAGACCGAAGTAAAATAGATTAGGAATATTAACAGCTGAGAGAATGTTAACACGGAATCTAAACAAGGGAATAATTTGGTCCATAGATTAGGAATATTAACACTTATGTATTTATTGCTTAAAGTTAATACCATACAAAATGCTATCTATGGATCTATTGAAACGATTTCAACATGTATTTACGAACCACGAGAGATATCAAAATCTTATGCAATTTTCATTTTTTTTCATTTTTTTTTCCACGAAGCATCTTTCTTTTCTATTGAAGAAACTGCTTGTTACCCGATTTAGAGAACTCTNATAATCAGCAAACAGAACATAACTGTTTGTTACACATCTTAATGAGTTGGCTTCTGGGTTGACAGTATTCACCCGAGCTTGAGGTAATGGGGAGCGTTGAAACTTGAAAGTGTTAGAACCAAAGGTCGAAAAATGTTTTAGAGCTTGTTGTCGTTGTGATGAAGGTTGCAGACTTGGAAGGTTCTTTTTAATAACTATCGAAGTTCAAGTCGCAAAAGATCATAGTTTCAAGTTCATAAAGTTAAAAATGATAAAGCGTGATTCATATTACCATCGATGATTAAGTCGGAATAGAGCGTATTTTTAGGTTCGTAAGGTTCAAGTCGATAGAGCGTGATTCGAACGCGATGTTCTCAACAACAAAATGTATTACCAATATTTGGATTTTTCTAATGAATTCATAACCCGTTCGAAAATACTTTATGTTAAGACTAAACAATTAAAATGGTTAGAACTATCAACTATTCGTTATGGGAGTTTGAGGGTGGTGGAAGAGCAAAAGAAAGGGACCATTTGGTGGGATACACCAGCTGAGAGAATGTGGTCCATTTCCTACAAAGTCTATTCTCCTTCTCTCTTCATCGCTAAATCAAAATCATGATTCCTTTTTAGTAATTTACAAACTCTATATAGTAATATTATCCTTAACTTAGCTCACTAACTATGTGATTATTTCTATCAATGGTTTTAGTCCTGAAAAAATAATAGATCGAAATCTTATTATAATTTCTCCATGATAATATATATCTACATGCTAAGTTTCGTGGGATTCCAACTCAAAACCAATTGGCAATGAGTGGATTGACTCAAGTTCCTTATATATTATTCAAAGTCCATCCCAACTTTCGATGTGAGATATTGTCACACGCCCCCTCGAGATAATGACATGTATAGCTATTAATCTTGACAATATCCCATCATAGGATTAATTCTGGGTTAGATGGGCCGGCCTAATTCGGGTCGAACCGATTTCGGTTAAGATCAATCGGGCCTCTTTCGCTGGGTTTCGCTGGGTCGGATCGATTTCGATTTGGATTGGGCAGCGTGTGTTCGGGCTCTGATACCATATTAAGTTTCGTGGGTTTTCAAGTCAAAACCAATTGGCAATGAGTGGATTGACCCAAGTTTCTTATATACTATTAAAGATTCCTTCCAACTTCCGATGTGTTATTCTCACAGTAACTATATATATTCCATATACTTTTATTGGGATTCGGAACGAGGTTTTAACATAAAGAGTTATCCTAAAACTGACGTAGAAACACACATGTTGTAACTATAAATGAGATACATCTTAAGGCATTATATATATATATGATGTGATTGTTTTTGGGTCCATGAAATTGCAGCGACGTGACTAAAGTGGTGAGGAGGGGACAGTGTGTTGGTGTCACGAATACGAAAGATATAATATTTGTAGCTCAGAAGTTGGAGAATGTCATGTTACTGTTTTGGATCTTTGAATATAAAATAGTGATTAAATGTTAAGATTATCGCTTTCAAGGAGTGTAGCCCCAATCTTATCTGACTAATCCTTATTTTCTTGGGACCATTGTTGTCTTCTCTCTAGTGGCCCTAGTGGACAAATATTTCACTCATTAGAGTGTTCCATCCATGAAAATTATCAAAATCTAGAATGTTTTTGGTAATTTAAGATTAATATTTGAAAGCAATCTCAAATATTTTTGCCAAAATGAAGACATATGATGATGATTATCCGCTATAACTTATAACCAATGTGTTGTGGATCTTGCATTCTTAGTATCACCAAAACTTGTTCAAATCACTCACGCTATGTTGTCCATAGCGGAGCGCGTGCGATTTGGCATAAAAACATAAAAATGAGAAAATAAAGGTAAGACTGTAAGAGGAAGAGACCCGACCCGACCCAAAAAGGAACAAACACGATGTAATGAGTTCGTGTATAATTTTAACTAAGAATCCTACGTCTTGGTCAAGCGTCTCTTAACCATCTACTAAATCACACAGACCCGACCCGACCCAACCCAAATATTTTTGTTTTTAAAACATTAATTGGACCTTACGGACAAACATATTTTGGATCCTTGTAGGATACAATTAAATATATTTTTTAAAAAGTTTTTTATCNTTTAAAAAAAATTTATCTATGTTTTTTTAAAAAAATTGGACATGGTCGGATCTTGACACCTCTGCTCACACGAGCTCAAAGAACAACTCGATCTTCTTAGATAAAAAGATGAAATCAATTAAAAAGATGAAGTAAGATCGTAATAATTTGTTACACTATGACTAAGTTATAACATAAATTAAGTTCCAAAAAAATAAAAATTATAACATAAACTGAATGTACCCAAACCATATGGAGAGGTAAGTATCACTTGATGTTGAAATTTGGTGAGGAGTGATAGACGGCTTGTCAAAACCGGCCAGTTTCTGTCGCATAATGGCCTGAATTTTAGGGATTACCTAACTTGAAGGCTTGGTTATAGTTTGGTGTAATCTTGCGTTCTTTTCCTTCCATGTTTCATATATTGAAGTTTGAAGTAACAGTTACAAATAACATTTAACATAGAGTTGGAGGAAGCAGTCCTGACCCAAGTAACAATGCTATCAAAAGTTAAAGGAATGGTCAGAATTGGGTGTGAAAAAAAGTAGCCCAGACTTGAGCTGCATAAGTGCAATCAAAGAAGAGGTGCAATCGAGATACCGAGGCATAATTACACAGCAAGCAAATATCAAGGACTTGTAATCAACAACTAGCTCCAATGTCTATCACGAATAGATAATTTGTCTCTCGCTACCACCCAATGAATAAAAGAGTGTTTGGTAAAATTCTCTGCGAGAACCAAACTGATTTCGCCTAAGGGACAACTTGACCAATCGGATGCATCAAATACCAAGTCTTTGAAGCTGAAAGCATTTTTGGTACTCCAAGCATAGTATTTCTCCATTTCAATTCATCAATATAAGTTGGATCCAAACTCTGTTCACGAGGCAGATCAGCCTTCAACAATAAAGTGATAGGATGCCTACCTTAAGGAAGAAGCTAAACACCGTTACTCACCGCTTGAGAGACAATAGCAAGGCGATGAATTCCCGTGACTCTTAGCACCACTTAGATCAATAAGTGGTCCTAGATTCGTCCAATTGTCATACCAAAAACTTGCCACAGAACCGGAGCCGATGCTGCAACATAAGTAAGACCTTGCTAGTGGCCGCAAGCCCGCAACTTCCTTCATATCCAACTATTCTAATTGAACCACAGTTCCACACAAACCAGACCTGGTTTTGAACTTCAATCCATTTGTTCTTCATCAAAGAATCACCATTATATATATAT
>PKML01030184.1:417048-463704 GCA_002933935.1 Eutrema yunnanense
TATAAACTTACTTGGGCCCAACTTGACACTAAGGCTTGTACTAAGCCCAACTGTTGGCCCAAGTCGTGAGTTGACTGAAGTCTGACTTCTCACAATCTCCACCTTCAGATTCAGCTCTTCCACAAATCTTTGTTCCTTTGTCTTTCTTCCTGTTTGCTTCTTCTAGAATCTCCACCTTGATCCCAGCTTGAAATCTCCTTGTGAATTGCCCTTTGAACCTTTGAATCATGGCTCTAGACTTAGCACTTTGATCTTCATGTAAACTTGTCCTTCTGCAACTTGATTCACTTTGGTGTTCTTTGATTCTTCTCTTGTACACTGAGCTTAATCAAACACTCCTTGAACCGTAAGCAGCTAACCCTGAATCATACATGCTTCAAACCTGAAACAATCCCTGATTCAACACCTTATCTGACAAAACATATCAGCCTTGAACTCCTTTTGTACCGCTGTTACTCCTAACAGAACACGCCATCCAACCATACTGCTGAACAGACTTTCGACACAACCATGTTCATGCATCATGCTTTACAGAACCTTGCTGACAAACCAATTCCTCTTGAATCAACTGCAGAAAACCTCTAAGTCATTTATGCTTCATTTCCCTGAAACCGTCTTTGACTTACCAAGACATCACTAAACCTGAACACCTCTTTGAACATCACTTTGCACCGCTGCTATTGCCTGCAGAACCCTCCTCCTAACTCCACCTGGCTAAGAAGACTCTCGATACAAATATCTTTGCTCAACATTTTGTTCAGAACCTTTCTGCACCAGCAGAATCATCCAACCAACAGACTCGAACTGTTTGGTAAACCTGTCTCACATCCACAGCATTGTGAAGTACCCGAGACACCATGTTACAGCCCTTAGCACTTCATCTCTAGAACCCTTGAAGCCGCTTCCTTGTTGTAAACATACCATGCATCACATCACCTGTATGCAAATCCACCTATCTTTGACACTAGCATCTTTTCCCTTAGAAATCAACCTGAATCTTCACTTGAACTCCCTGCAAGTCCACCTGCAAAAATTCATCCACCAGACTTCTCTAAGATGCAAATAGGTATACCAGAACTCTGCTTGTTCTCCTTTCCCAATGCACCTTTTGCCATCTGCATTCTGATCCTTTCTTGGATCCTTCTTCAATTGCTAAAACCTGCAACTGATATCCAGATGTCTTCACCACCATCAAGCAACAAAGCTCTAAAGCTTTCCTTTTAACCCCGGTTGCAACCTGATTATGCTTGAACCTGTAGACACCTCCATCTGCTCCTGGACCTCTATCCACCAACTTGAGACTAAGCCTGCAAACCAAAACTCCTCAAACCTTAACCATACCAATCTGTCTTTGACCCCAACAGATTCTTTGATCTTGTTCCATACTCATCTGCAACTCTCCTTGAACTGAATCCAGAAATCTTTTCTTACTCCTCAAATAGCCAATAACACACAGACAATTCAAACTTCTAAGGCGTCCCTCAGTCCCATGAATTATCTTCCAATAGCTAGTTTGAACCCTGAACACTAACTCTTGTGTTCTGCCAAGACTTCAATTCCCTGAATTTTGCAGACCCTGAGCAACCAGAAACAACCAATCAAAACATCACAAATACAACTTGTGATTCGCAGCGGATATAGACTTAACAGTCTCCTCGGTTTGACCCTTGAGATTGACGATGCAATTCTGATTCCCTGATCTTGATCTGAACCAATAATCCATCTGATACCGGAAATTACTCCACCTTAAACCCAATCTCTCTGTTGCACTTTTCTGTCTTAACTTCTCTGAATATTTTATGTCCCCTGAGCTCATGTCCAATCTCCTTGCATATTCCCTTATGCAATTTTAGACAATTTTTCTTTGATTAAAACTGGGCTTGTTTTAATCCCTGGCCCAACTGAAAATTCCTCCAGCATAAATTCGGATTTGGGCCATGTCCACAATCTTGGCCCAGCAGATTTTCCCCCAAAACCTTCATTAATTCGGACATGCCCAATTGAAATCAATTGAGGCCCAAAATCGGATAGGCCCAACAATTCTTTTTTTTTTTTCCTTTCGGCCCAACTCGGGCCCAGCTTGGAAAACCCTAGACAACTCCTCTTGTCTTCCTCGACGCGACTTCGCCGCCGACACCGCCGGTCTGCCTGTTTCCCGTCTCCGTCTCCGTCTCCAGCGACATCACCGGCGACGACCCGCCTTCGCAGCTAACCCTCGACGTCGTTCTCCGCTCGTGAAGAAGACCGGCGCCTACTTCTTCCTGATGATGATTCTCGCCGGTATCAACTCACCCCGGCGATTACTCCCGCCAAAATCCTCCTGCGGTTCCGGTCATCTTCTCCATCTGCCGTTTCCGGCAGCTGCAACTCCTGGCAATTTCCTTCTACCGTCATCGCCGACCCTTCTCCTCTGTCTCTGCCGTTACGCATCCTCTGACGCGTCAGATTCTTCCGGTGAATCTTAAATCCTTCGGCAGTTCCATTGGCAGCTCGAAGCCTTTGCCTCCGATCATCTCTGCACAACCGCAAAGCATCCTCCGATGGTGCTCTTTGAACAACTCGAACCGCTGTCGCCGACAACTTTTCCTTCTTCGACGGCGAGAACCAACCGCGAATCTTCTTCTCCGATTCTCTTTCCCAGAACCAAACATCACCTTCTCCGATATCCTCTCCAAATTTCCAGACCGCCGGACTCTTCCTCTCTGATTTTACCCAATCAGATTCACGTGTCCTTGAAAACCATGAGAGCTTGATAACTTTGAAACCCTCTGTTTCACTTACTTGTTTGACCAATTCTTCAACCGTTTCTTTCTATTCCGTGAGATCTCGATGTTCCCGTCAAAACTGTGAATCGAAGAGCCTGACGCTCTGATTCCACTTGTTAGGATTTAAACTTGAATCCTCTTTGTCCCAATCTATCTTCGATACACAAATTAACTAAACACCAGAATTGTTCACCCAGTTCACGGCTTCTAACCGCTACGTCTGGGGTGGATCCTGGATCCACAACATCCACTATAAAGAATCAATCGGAAAACACATCCGATGTGGTTCACAATATAGATCTCTCTCACTCCCAACAAACAAGAAAGAACAAAGAACAGAACTAGATTCCCCAGAGAAAACCCCTATTCTCTCTCTAGCTCTACGAGCCGCCTCTAAGGCGCTCGGTATCCCTGGAGTCTGGATTAGGTATTCCTATTGTTAAACACTTGTATTTATAACAAAGAAACCCTATAAACTTACTTTGGCCCAACTTGACACTAAGGCTTGTACTAAGCCCAACTGTTGGCCCTAGTCGTGAGTTGACTGAAGTCTGACTTCTCACACACCCAATGAATAAAAGAGTGTTTGGTAAAATTCTCTGCGAGAACCAAACTGATTTCGCCTAAGGGACAACTTGACCAATCGGATGCATCAAATACCAAGTCTTTGAAGCTGAAAGCATTTTTGGTACTCCAAGCATAGTATTTCTCCATTTCAATTCATCAATATAAATTGGATCCAAACTCTGTTCACGAGGCAGATCAGCCTTCAACAATAAAGTGATAGGATGCCTACCTTAAGGAAAAAGCTAAACACCGTTACTCACCGCTTGAGAGACAATAGCAAGGCGATGAATTCCCGTGACTCTTAGCACTAGGGGTGGGACATATTATCCGGGATCCGAGATCCGTTCCGGGATCCGTTGAAATCCGATCCGAAAAAACGGATATCCGGAGGGGCCGGATCCGGATCCAGATAGTAAAATCTCGGATCCGGCGGATCTGGATCCGGATCCGGTTCCTTTAAATATATTAAAATATTATTTTATTAATAAAATATTAAATATATTGAGATTTTATATATTAAAAATAAAAAAAAATATTTTTTTAAAAAAAATATCAAAATTTATTTATTTTCTTTAAAAATTATATATAATTTTTTTTAATTTATCTTTATTTTAATATTTTATTCTAATTTTTTTTAAAAAAAAAAAAAAAATCTCTTAATTTCTGGGCGGATATCCGAAGTCCGGATATCCGGGAACAACGGATCCGGATCCGGATAGTTAAAACTCGGATCCGGCGGATCCGGATATCCTGAAATTCCCGGATATCCGGATCCGGCCCACCCCTACTTAGCACCACTTAGATCAATAAATGGTCCTAGATTCGTCCAATTGTCATACCAAAAACTTGCCACAGAACCGGAGCCGATGCTGCAACATAAGTAAGACCTTGCTAGTGGCCGCAACTTTAGCAACTTCCTTCATATCCAACTATTCTAATTGAACCACAGTTCCACACAAACCAGACCTGGTTTTGAACTTCAATCCTTTTGTTCTTCATCAAAGAATCACCATTATATATATATTGCGAATACACCCAAAGCTTTTGACCATAACGGTCCAAGCAAATTCCATAAATCTAAACTAGAGAACATGATTTTCAATACCAGCCGATGTTTTTTTTGGTATTAATAACAAATAACAAAACTTTGTGAGATACGTTTTTCTCTAGTTAAAAGCTCCGACCAATCTCATCTACAGTGACATGCTAAGTTTTGCATAGAAAAACATAACAATATATGTCTTTGAGTTAACAGATTTTTAGTTAGGTTGGATAATGTCTAAAAATAAAAATTATGCCAAAAAAAGAATGTTCTAAAAATAAAAATACTACAGTCTGTAGTATACTTAATTTAGCCACTCGTTATAACTAATTAGTCTGTAGTAACCATCCATGTAGATGACCACCAGGCACCAGCACATTCCTTTTTGAATAAAAAATAAATATTAAAGAACGAAAGATGCATATTACCAAAGCAAGAATCAAACGAAATTCGTCCGTACCTTCCGTTGAATGATGAGCACATGGGTGCATGGCTTGTGGATGGACCCATCTGCGTTCTGTATTTATGCATTCCTTACATTATATTACACTTTTGTTATAATTATAATCTATAATCATTTATCATTGATTCATCGGTTGCTAATGATTTGGTCGATTTCCTTTCTAGTTATGATATGAAATGAGGTGGCGAGATTCATGAACCGCGTGGTTAGTTATGTGCGGAGACCTCGAAAGTCATTTACAAAATTTCAACTAAAGTACTTGTCGTTCTAATCACTCAATTCTTTTTTAATATATATAGAAGATACATAATAAACGTAGTGTCGATCTTTTGGTGTGTTGTATTTTGTAAAATGGCAACACAAGCCATTTTTTTGTTTTTTTGCCCGTAAGGTAGTGGGCTACTGGTAGGGTGGAACCAGCAAAGGGTGCAACTCCCAAACCTGGATTCGATCTTCCTCCCTAACTATTAAACACTATTTGTTGTGAAGTCTGTCAGTTGGGCCTTGTCCCAATTGGTTTACATGATAGTCTGAAATGCAGGCGGTCGGGCTACCCCTGGCATTAGTCAGAAAGCATTCAAACTCGGGACATGCGATGTGGTGGCTCATATGAATCTCATGGATCTCATGGCCCGTTGACAACCCAGCAAAGTTGTGGAGCTCATGGTGTCCGTTGAACCGTTGAACCATTGAGAGTAGTCCTCTTCGTAGCACCTCGGTGCGTTCCTACCGGATCAGCCGATAGGGTTTATCAAAAAAAAAAAAAATGACAACACAACTATGGATGAAAATGTTAAACACAAATAGTATCGCTCTTTATTGTTTTGATGTAAGAGTCACGTTTACGGCCACTTGTGCACAAATTTGGATTAGCTTGAGACAATACGAGAGCAGTGATCTTAACACCACATCGAAGTTGGGGTTCGTTTATACTTAGGGATATAAATTTAATTTTGATTGTTATTACTTTTCGAAATTTTTAACGTACGTAAAAAAGGCCAATGGGACTCCCGATCTACAAGCAGAGAGCCTTTTTGTTCTATTCTCCATGGGGTTTTGCCTTGCTAGTGTGCCTTCTAAAAATTATGTTATCTCTTCTCAAATCAGGAAAATAAATTTGTTCTTACATACTACACTTTCGGTTTTGTTCCTTCTGCTGACATGTTTTTTCGATAGTTGCTGGCATACTTCTGTGTGAATCAGATGGACCTTTTTTTTTAATTGAATAACAAAAAACTTTTTTATAATGAATGATTCATTTAAACAAAAAAATAGAAACTGAATTTGATAGTCTACTCTCCGAGTTTTGTTGATTTTGATGCCTTTTTCACGGCGGTCTAGTGGCAAACCACAAGATGAGACCATCGTCATAGGAGTAGTCTCCCTTTAGGCGAATGAAGATTAGCCGATTTCGAACATTCTTATCAATGAGCTTGATGAGCCGAGTGTGTGGTGATGGTTTTTCTCTGTGTTTACGAGCATTCTTCTTACCCCAAAGATGATAAATTGTAGCTCGAAATACGCGCTACAAGAAAACAGGTGTAATAAATGGGCTTTGGTACGTACGTACCCAGGGCCGGCCCTGAATTTTTGGGGGCCAAAGACCAATTTTAAAGTTTTTATTTTTTTGGGCTAAAAAATGAAGAAAAACAAATTTTGGGAACAAAAAATGAAAAAAAAAACTGGGGCCAAGACAAATGTTTCAATGGGCTTGGCCCAGGGCCGGCCCTGTACGTACCTCAAGAGAAAGAGCTTTATTCTATCCATGTTGGAAGCATGAAGCAATAAAACTAGCTGATCCTAGTCTGTATCGTAGCTATTCCACTACAAGAATACATGCGAATTTCGATGGCCGTTTCCGTTTTCCAACGGAATTCCGACGGATATTGTCCGTCGGTTCTACCTCGTCGGAAATTTATATCCGTCGAAAATCCGTCGGATTATTCCGACGGAATTAGGTCGTCGGAAAATGGTTGGACCATTCCGACGGATTACCGACGGCTATTTTTCCGACGGATATTTCGACAGATGTAGGTCGAAACAAAATTTCGGAATCCCGTCGGAAATATTTTCGACGGATCCTATTTCCGACGGGATTCCGACTGATATTGAATTTGAAGTTTTTATGATTTTATTCAAATTTTATAATTATTAAATAAAATGAAATGAAATTTAAAAAATTATAAAAGAAATTCATTATCATTAAAAAAATACAATTCATTACAAAAACTAATTTAAGGTTCAAAAAAAAACATTAATTTCAAACTAATTCTTCCGGTTTTGCGAGTTTGTATTGGCGAGTGTCTTCGTCTTCGCCTCACTCGAGTACTCCCAGAAGCCCTTCCACACATCGTCCACGAGGTCCTTCGGCTTGGATTTTCCGTACTTCCACTTCTGATTCCACTCGTGCATTTGCTTCGAATACGAAATTGCAGCATACTTGTCGAAATGGCCAAAAACATTCGTCGCATGATTAGGGGCCCACGTGAACTCTTGCTACAATAAAAAACATAATGTTAGTTTTCAAAATAAAAAAATAACAAAATGAATTAGGGAAAATAAAGATATATTTAAAAATGACTTACCGCGAAAGTCCGGTGCCACAAGTGTTGGAAATTTTGAATTTCTCGAGATTTTTAAACTTCTCGGGAATTTTGAACTTCTCAGGATTGCTATTACCAACTCCAGAAACATGTTGAAGGAGATCTTCTTATTGAAAACTCGTGAAACCGTGTTTTCAATACAAAGATCTCCTTCAACATGCTTCTGGAGTTGGTAATAGCAACCCCGAGAAGTTCAAATATGTTTATAATTAGTAAAAATTCTAAAAACGTAAACCATAAGTCTACGTCGAACGATGATTCAATTATATATTTATTTCCCAATTTCTTATTCGTCATCGTCGCGTCTACCAAACCATTGCGTATTATATCCCACGGCAACTGCGTCCTAAAGCAGTTGCTGCTTTCGGACCGAGTTGCTATGAGATCCAATACGCATCGTCTGGTAGCCGCGAGGATTACGGAGAAGAGAGTAGTGAAATAGGTATATAATTGAATCATCGTTTGACGTACACTTAGATTTACGTTTTTAGAATTTTTATTTTATAAAATTATAATTTTGATTTTATATTTTGATTAGTATTTATAATTATTATATAATTGTTAGATTAGTGATTTAGATTAATAATTTGTTAGATTAGTATTTATAATTGTTTGATTAGTATTTATAATTTTGATTTCATATTTTCCAAAAAAAAAATTTATATAATTTTTATATTCACACAAAAACGGTTTTTATTTTATAAATTCGAAAAACGATTTATAAAATTAGGAAAAATTTAACACTAATCTAAAATACTATTCTAAATCTAAAACTACTAAATATAAAATTATAATCTAAAATACTAATATAAAATTTAACACTAATCTAAATATTAATCAAAATATTTAACACAAATCTAAATACTAATCTAAAATACTAAATACAACATCACAACAAAATTATAAATTACTAAATATAAAATTATAAATACTAATCTAACAAATTAACAATTTATAAAATACTTATAAATACTAATCTAAAATTATTAATCTAAATCACTAAATCACTAAAATTACAACATAATTCACAAAAAAAACAAATTAGTCACTTACTTGGTGGCGACGAGCAGTGGCGACGACCAGCGGTGACGACCAGCGGCGACGAGCGGCGGCGGTTACCTGTAAAAAAGGAAGATTGAAGTTAGAGATTGAGAAAGAGAAAGAGAAAGAGAAAGAAAAAGAGGAAGAGAGAGACCGGCGGTGGGGCGAGAGCTTCCGGCGGAGAGAGAGAGAGAGAGAAAGAGAAAGAGAGAGAGAGAGACTGGCGGCGGCGGCGAGAGCTTTCGGCGGAGAGAGAGAGAGTAATACACCCATCGTCCACGGGATCTCTCAAAAGGAGCGGTAATGTTGGGATAATCCTTGAATCGGAGATTCAAGGCGGTGAAACCGTAGCTTCGAAGTGTGGAACCGGCTCAAAGGCGTGAGACTCATCTCAAAGATCCTTCCAACTCGCAGCTCGCTTGCGGACACTCCTTGACGACGATCTGTAGAAAGGTATCCACAAAGGAGGATGGAAACTCCCTTGATAAGACCACTTATCGAACCCTTAGAATCCACCAAGGAGATCGAGAAGAATTTACGAAAACAAAGAGAATCCACTCTAGGCAAATCGTAAAAGAAAAGAGAAAATTTATTTGATAATTGTTTTATTGTTTTTGATCAAAGATCTTACAAAAATTAAATAAACAAACAACAATGTTTGCATGAAGGAGAGAGAAATAGTTTTGGGAAGACAAACATTAAAACACAAGTTTAATTCAAAGAAAAGACTCTTGCTCTTCCCTAGGTCGAAATCCTTGCTGGGCTTGGTAGAGATGTTCCTGGATGCCAAACATGAGTTTGATAGCTTACAAACGAATTGGGCCTAGCATTCAACAAATATAGAACCAGGTTGACCCATTTAGGCAAATGGTGAATAACTTTGTGATCCGGTGTCCATTTCTTGTGATCTTGGTCTTGTTGGAAACACAAGAGATTAATGAACATTCTCCAAGTGGATTCGTAGCTAGATCGTACCTGAGTCGGGCTGTGTGACTCGATCTTTGGCATTGTCGTGCACTGGGTGCTGAAGCAGATCCATTGACTTGTAAATTCTGTCGCTTCCAAGTCTGAACCGATTTTGGAGTGAATCCAATTTTCATAATTGGTCTGATGAATCAAGATTCCAGAAAAATTTAGTTTGCAGTTTATTTCCTTCTGGTTTGGTTGGAAGAATTGTTTGAACGTCCGTATGTCCGATTCGCGTCGGTTGGGATTCACCTGTCTTGGAAGTTGAATAACTTATTCACCTGAACTCGGAATGTATTGATTCAACTTCGAGGAGTGCTCTATTAGAGGTGAGAATGTATTCCAAGTGGTCGTTGGGCCATTCGAGTTGATCACGGACTTCGTTGGTGCTGAACAAAGCACATGGTTCTTCTCGGGTGGTTCCATTATCATATCAGAGAGAGAGAAAAGAAGAAGAAGACGGTACGTTAGATAAATCAATCGATTTCCGACGGATTTATCCGTCGGAAATCCGTCGGAATCCAAAATAAATTTCGTTTAGGCGGTCAAAATTCTCGCGGTCTCGAAAAACACAAAGTCCGTCGGAAATTTCCGACGGATACGGTATATTCCCTGCATGTGTTTCGATTGGCCAGTCAACATACACGTGTCCAAATGTCCAGATCCGTCGGATTTAGGGTAAATTTGGGGTTTAGTGTTTAGGGTTTGGGGATTGGTTTTAATAATCCTAAATGTACATGTTTCATTGAAAAAATAGTAAATTCATCAATTATAAAGACTATCTATCACTTGATAACTTTTACAAGATCAAAACCTATACATTTCTCATAACATCTCTATACCTTATACTAAAACTTATACTAACACCTATATCAAATTTTATAAAATCTACTACTTTTTTAGCTTGTAATTATATTTAAAATCTGACAAATTCAAGCTATTTTATATACATCATATAAGTATTTATCTACAATTTCTACAAAAAAAACTAACCCTTATACCCTAAACCACATTTTTTTGGAACGCCGTCGGAAATCCGTCGGAAATTTTTGACGGAGTTCCGACGGATTGTTGACCATAGGGTTTTATACACGTTTACCTCGTATACAAAACCGAAATAAAAAAATGCTAAGTATACTTCCGTCGGAAATTTCCGACGGATTTTAAAACCCCGGCTAAAACTGGATTTGTATCGACATCTCCCCAGCTAAAACTTTATCCGTCGGAAATTCGTCGCAATTGGTCCGACGGATTTCCGACTGTACGATTTTGCGACAGATTTTCGACGAAGGTACTATCTGTCTGAAAACCGTCGAAAATCCGTCGGAAACTTCCGACGGAATTATGGCCGTCGGAATTTCCGTCGCAAATGCCTCTGTTTTCTTGTAGTGTTCTAGAGCAACCGAGAAGTGAGAGCTTCCCAAACCACTGTTGAATAACCGCAAGTAAAGAACAAATGATCCCAAGTTTCCTCTGTGTGCCCGCATAGAATACAATCCCATGTTTGTCCTTGATTCCAGTGTCTCATTCGATCTCCCGTAGATAGACGATGACCCTTTTCTTGTTTAGATTCATTGGAAGACCATAAGTAATTTTCATATCGGTCGAGACCTTCACATTGTTATTTGTTTGTACTCTTGAGGCTTCACTATTGTCAAAGGTAAGCAGCTGTTCTCTTCTTCGGAATGATTTCTCAACAAACATGTATAAACCTTTTCGGAAAATATAGAACCTTATCCACACGATTACATACGTACAACAGTACAATACATAAAAGCGATTTCCATCGCGATTTTCTAAGGTTTCGTAACCTCTCTTTCGTTGGCCGTTGAAAAATTATATTACTTCTTTGTC
The DNA here is from genome assembly GCA_002933935.1 of Eutrema yunnanense. Lineage (NCBI taxonomy): Eukaryota > Viridiplantae > Streptophyta > Magnoliopsida > Brassicales > Brassicaceae > Eutrema > Eutrema yunnanense. Next base: position 428,350 of record PKML01030184.1, read on the forward strand.
TCCTATTTTCCCGTCCACGTCAAATACTCAAGAGATTCAATGAGATTCCTCTTTCAGACTGAATGCGTTTTGGTTCTGATCAAAACTCGATTGTGTAAGTATTTTGTAGCTGTTGAAAGATTCCAATTTTGTGATGTCGAAGAGATCTCAATTGGATTGAAAATGTTATAAGAACATATAATTGTTACTAAACCTTATAAAGATGTAAGTTTCTACATACCTCGTTATTATAATGTATATATATCGTGTTTTATATTGTACATGCATAGATATTTTAAAATTTTACAAGAACATATATAATTTATAAATAATTAAGTTACTGCAGTAAATAGAGAATTATATATATGAACCAACATATTTGTATGTTTTAGAAATGATTAAAATGGTATTAAAATAAAATAAAAAGCCTTTTTAGCAACAAAAAAAAATGGTATAAAAATAAATAATACNTAATCTAGTATGATATAAAAGATAACTTTCGAATAGCCAGAACTTTGAATTCTATACATTTGTTAACTAATAGAAAAAGATTCTAATACATATAAGAATAAAAAGAACAGAGTGAAAATTGAAAAGGTTAAAAGGAGAATTAATACGATTTTACTTTAAATATCTATACTATATGAAAGGAACTATTTGAAGCTCCTCAGGCTAGCCACATCAGTTTTTTTATTCTTCTTCCTCATTTTGCCACATCATTTCTCCCTAATAAAATTTGGCGTAACATATCCACTTTTAAACCAGTTGTCAAGTCTACAACTGAGTGACTGTTCTAATTCTTATTTCTCCAACCCCCGAGACTCTCCACCGCACCCATTTTTTAGAGTTACTCACAAATCGAGAGGATTCAACAAATTAAATCACCTTTCTTCATATTCCTCCCAAAGCCATGAATCGTCAAATGGCTAATTCTTAGGTATTTTTTTCTTCCCTTCCAATTTCGAAATAATGTTTACATGATCATGATCCTTATAAAAGTGAAAGGCTTTCGCCACTGAGATTCTCATGCTGACGGGAAAAGAAAAGTAAAAATTAATAATCTTTTCACTTTCCAGAACCAAAGGAACATATAGGCGAAAATTTATTTTGATACCAAACGGAAGGCAAATGAACATATAACCAGCTTAAACATACATTCAAAGACTATCATATTAAAATTAATTTTCGTTTACAAAATAATTACAAACATATATCAAAACAATCCGCGCATAGCGCGGGATAACCCCTAGTATAATACAAAATGAAGCTTGTAAAACTAAGGGATCGGCATCTAAAACAACATGACAGGGACCAGATCAGTGAAGAGTATTTTTTTTGTTACTCTTGTTGGCGTCTTGTCTGGTGTACATCTCCTGTGAAACTTATGTCCTGCAAAATAAATAATTCTTTTTATATTAACAAAACCGCTTAATCTCACAATCCCTTGCAAAAGTATCAAATAAGACTTTCCATGTTATTGACTTATGTAGTCAAGATAAAGATATATTAGGTGTTATATGTAAATAATCTCCCTAATCTATGATAACATGTCTTTATTATTGGGGCAGCATATCTCATGGAAGATGGGTCCAAAATCCAAATATTTTCGTTGTCAAAGAGTAGATATATTGTGACGGTACTCAAAACCAATAATAGATGTGGGAACAAGACATATATATATCAAAATAATAGATAGGAATACCGCAAATAGCGCCGTTACTTTTTTATTATAAATTGCCTCTTTCAGATATGAATCTATCCTATTCAAAAGAGAACAACTTGCAAAATAGCAACTAATAAATAGATCTGCGATCCTCACGGGATTATATATATAAACACTTCTAAATACACTTTTAGTTTTCCATATATATATGTCTATATATACATACGTACACACGTAAGATCGACACATCAATTATGCCTTTTCATGTATAAAGATTAGGGATACTTAAATCTATAAAAGAAAAGTTTGATGGAATTGCCAAAATTATTGTTCATGAACACTAAAAAGCATATGATATAAATGGAAAACGTGCATGCCTAACAATAAAAAAATAATAATTATTACACTAGTAGTAACAATAGTAGTAATAATATATATTGTAACAATAATGGACAGCACTATTTTTTTTGGGATAAGTTTAGATAGACTTCTCGGCGTGATATGTTAACAGTACAAACTTCACACACTTTTCTTCTGTCCTCCATTTATTTGTTTCTTTCCTTAGCTTCTAAATACACTAAAATATAAAAGTAAAATAAACGATTAATCTGAGAAAACATTATATATATAGGGCACAGAAATTAAAGGACGTAGAGATGGAGTAACACCAGAGCCGTGCTTAGATATACGGAGCCCATAAGCGGTGTATCCCAATTAACCATTATGATCCCAAATTCATATAAAATCATCCAATTTATAAATAGTTACAACAATCTTTTAATAAAAAAAACAAAATTAATTACACAAGTGTATTGTATATTAAAAAATAATTCACGTTTTATATGATTTTGATAAAAAAAAGCATGTGCACTTAATGTGCACTAAGAAAACAACATGTGTTCCTTCATCGTAACAACAATTGATTGTCTCCATATTCACAAAACTACAATACATGCATATTTAAAATTTTAAACAAATTTCAATCTAAAATTCCAAATCATACTTTATTTTCCTTAAAGTTGATAAATTTGCCAATTATTTGAGTTTCGTTTGTAATTTAATCTAAATCACCAATCAAACTAACTCTAATATTAGATGAAAAAAAATTATGATGAAAAAAATACTTAGCAATTAGCAAGTAACAATTGATTATGTGGTTGTTGTTAAAAGAAGAAGAAATGAGTTGAGTCCTTCATTTTCTTAAAAAAATTGGGTTCATAGGCGAATGTTTATTTCATTTGTGCATAGGCACGGCCTTAGTAACACCATGGTAATTATAAATGGAAAATGGTCAAACCAACTCAAATAACTTTATGAAAACGCGTAAACGAGAAACTTAAAACGTTGGTTTAAATGATATGGACAGTTACTTAGATCTTTAACTACTGTACTTAGACTTTAACAAAACGAAAAATATATTAAGTTATTTGATTCTTACTTAGAATAGTAGTTGAAACGTACCATGTAGTACGGAGGAGGATAGTGTTGTTGAGGGTAGAAATGAAACTGGTCGTGATTGGTTGGAGATGTGGTGGAACCGTCAGGTGTGGATGGCTCAGACCAGTCTGAGTCTAGCTGGCACTGCATGTTCACTCCGAACAGTCTCAATGTCTTCGAGTTCCCTCTCTGGCTCTCCACCGCTTGAGCCCCTGCCATCCAATTAATTAACATCAAAGTTATATATAAATTAATGTAGAAATTGAAATCGAGGATTTTTATCACCAACAAAAAAAATGAAATCGAGGAATCTATAATAGATAACATACACTTTAGATATGTAATTTCCCAAAAGGAACAAGACTTTATTCGGAAGAAAATTTCCGTCACGTTTATACATGCGGATTGTTATGTCCCCATCACATGAAATTATATATGTTTTCAAGTAAATAAATATATACTCTAGACTATGTTTGATGATGGGCAGGTGTGGGACTTGGTTGATGTCTTATAAATCGAATTTTAGTAGATGCATATATTCGAAACATATATAGCGAGCCAGTGCATGCCGTTTTGGTTACGGTCAATATACCGATTAAAAATAATGTTGCGTATATATACACACGTAGTATAAGTATATAAATTGTGAAAAAAATGAAAATGGAGAAAGAGTAGTTGTAAGGATACGCAACAAATGTCACGCAGTGTTGATAATACGAATCCGATTCTGTTTCTATGGGCTTCCATCATTTCTTTATTTTTACTTCTCTACTCACTTTTAAAGAGCGTCCTCACGCGCCATTACAAACCCAAAACAAGATAAAGAGTTTTTCAGTTGGGTCACGTAACTTCAAAAAATTACATGAAAATAGAATTTCGCTTTTACTTTAAATAAATAAATATTGCATGATTCGTTAAATTGTAATTCTGTTATATATCCAATATGTGCATGGAAATTGAATTTATACGTTGACAAAAATTAGAAGCGACAAAATAGACTTCTCTTTTTTTTTGTTTAACTTCTCTTCCAATTTCCGTGAGTTTTAATTACCTTTTATTATTAATATTAAGTGGATTAGTTTCTTTCAAAACAAAAACAAAAAAAATCAGTGAATTAGTTAATATAATCAAGCTAAATTTTTAGGGGACCAGCAGTTTCATGTACTGTTTCAAATGTGGTTGATCACTACTGATATTTATAATAACAAAAATATCCAACTTTTTCTTTATAAAAAATATCTCCCACTTTTCACAAAATTAGTTTAAACTTCAGTCTATGACAAAAAAAGTTTAAACTTGGGTTTAAAATCTTTCGGTTTCGGCTATTAAAAAAAATCATTTAATTAAATAAAGAGGGTACCTGCATGAGGATAATGGAGCGAGGCATTGGATTGAAGATGGCGATAAGAGTCGGAGGAGGAGGAAGAGTCGCCGCGTCTTCTCCAGCCAATGAAGAATTTTCCGCCGTCAGCACGGTGGCGATGGAAGAGAACAACGTCGCCGGCGTCGAGGTGCTTCTCCTTGACGTATCTGCTCCATCCTTTGGTCAAGACGTAGCTCTGGCTACTATTCCAATAAGAGTATCTGAATCTCCATGGCTTACCTTCCTCGTCCTCGAAGCAGAGGAGAAGTCCCTTCTCCACCGCGTCTGCCGCGGCGGCGGCGAGTGGGAAGTATCTCTCGGCATGCTGCTTTGGGATGACGAGGCGGTTGAGTTTTCCGACGTCACTTGGGGTTAAGGGTTTCTCGAAAAGAGCTTCTTTTTCCTCCACGACGTCGTTTTGGTGGTTGTGTTGCTGCTGCTGTTGTTGCCACATGAGAGAATGGTAGTGGAAATCGCTTGAGTATTGGTTTATTGACATTTGAAAGAGAGAGAAAGAGATGACGAATAGTGATGAGAGAGAGAGATGGCAAATATTTCTTGAGATACTAAATGCTCCTTTAGGGAGGTTACATGTATATATATGTTTCAATGAAAGAGATAATTATCTATATATAATCCCTATGATAAATCAAGTGTATGTAAGATATGTCATTCTAGTGTAATATACGTAATGGTATATAAATAATAAAGTGTATATAACTAGGATTTAACCCGCGCTAATTATAGCGCGGAGTAATTTTTTAAAAATAAATTGTTTTGAAATTTAAGAAAATTTCTTTTATCTAAATTTTACAATATAGATAACTAATGATTATTGGTTATAGATAAAGATGTAAATTTATAATATTTTTTTTACTTAATCCGTTTTGCAATGAACTAAAATATTATTCGGAATAAGCCACAAAAACTTATAATCTTAAAAACATAACTATAATATGCATCGTTAAACGACTCTAGTTTTTGTGATTAGTTACGAACTCTTAAAAAAATATAGTTTTTTTGTGTCTAAATTTTTATAAAATTAGTAAAATATTGTTCAACTTTTGTTTTGATATATATTCAAATAAAATATAATAAATTATAGTGAAAATATAGCAAAATTTTGAATATATATGAATTATTTCAAAATATATAGTATAAAAAATAATTAAGAAATAAAATAAGAAATAACCTCTTTAATGCAAATATATACTTTCCATATTATAATCAATAATTTTAAAATACTATTATATTCTTTCCTATTTTAATTATTCTTTGTTATTTGTAATGACATTTCATGTAATAATTTACAAAACAAAATTCATTTTTAAAAATGTCTTCTTAAATAATATTGTAGAGATTGAGCATAAAATTTCATATCTATATATGACGTCCATTGAAAATGAAATTGATTTAATATATATTTCTAGGCCTTGTTTGTTTGATCATTCAGATGGTCCATCTGGATGGAGTTGAGAATTGATGTTTGTTTAAAGGTTTTTTACACTCATTCAGATGAACCATCTGGATGGACAATCTGAATGACTTTTAAAAATTATGAACAAATTTTCGAATTCATCTAGATGAGTTTGAGATAACCATCCGGATGACTCATCCAGATGAGTTTCATCCAAATTTTTGAAATGACAATAAATAAAATATTGTTTTCCCGCCAAAAACATAATTACGTTTTTTCGCAAAAAACGTAAAATATCGTTTTTCTGCCATAACATAATTACGTTTTCCCGCAAAAAAACGTAAAATCTCGTTTTTCTTCCATAACATAAAATCTCGTTTTTCCGCCAAAAACATAAAATTTTGTTTTTCCGCCAAAAACGTAAAATCCCGTTTTCCCGCCAAAAACGTAAAATTTCATTTTCCCATCAAAAACATAAAATCCCGTTTTTCCGCCAAAATCGTAAAATCTCGTTTTTCCGCCAAAAACGTAAAATTTCGTTTTCCCACTAAAAACGTAAAATCTCGTTTTCCCGTCAAAAACATAAAATCTTGTTTTCCCGTCAAAAACATAAAATCCCGTTTTCCCGCCAAAAACGTAAAGTCCCGTTTTCCATCAAAATCATAAAATCCCGTTTTCCAGAAAAACGTAAAATCTGGTTTTTTTCGCCAAAAACGTAACATCCCGTTTTCCGGTAAAAAAACGTAAAATCCCGTTTTCCCGACAAAAACATAAAATCTCGTTTTCCCGTCAAAAACGTAAAATCTTGTTTTTCTGCCAAAAACGTAAAATCTTGTTTTTCCGCCAAAAACGTAAAATCTCGTTTTTCCGCCAAAAACGTAAAATCTTGTTTTTCCGCCAAAACGTAAAATCCCGTTTTCCCGCCAAAAACATAAAATCTCGTCTTCCCGCCAAAAACGTAAAATTATGTTTCTCGCCAAAAACGTAAAATCTTTTTTTTCCCGCAAAAACGTAAAATCTCGTTTTTTGCCAAAACATATTTTCTATTTTCCTTCTAAAAACGTAAAATTTCATTTTTCGCCAAAACATGAAATTTCGTTTTATTAAAAATAAATTATTAAATTTAAATATTTAATGAAAATAGAAATCTATAAATTATAAATTTATATGATGAAATTTCTTATAAAAATATTTTAAATGTCATAATTAATAATTTGAAATTTATTTTTTATAAATATTGTTTAGATCATGAATTAAAATTAATATGATTAAGATTTAACTACAAATATAATAAGATTAAAGCATGAGTATTTTAGTCATTTTCATATTAAAAGCATCTGGATGAAGATGTAAAATGATCAAACAAACAAAAGTTCATCCAGATCCATACAGATGAATCATCCAAATGAATAACCAAAAATAGAAACAAACATCATTCAAATGCATCATCTAGATTAATCATTTAAATGGATCATCTGGATGAAAATGCTAGATTAACAAACAAACGGCCCCTAATATAAATGTTAAAAGTTCATTGTATTCTAAACAGTAAACTTTTCTGAAAAGGTGGGTGATAATTTTCTAACATATAAATATTAGAGATTGTTATCTCCTGGTATTGTATGGTGTATATTTTGGGTTAATAGATTTCACATTTTGGTTTTATTTATATTATATTGTATGTAGGTACATATCTATATTTACATGTGAGATGTGTTTTGTCGGGATGAGGCACATGTTATCACATTATCCTTCATTTTCTAACTTACTAGTAACTTCTCAAGCACGTGCATTCCATTCACCACCCAACAAATTATCCAATTATCTCATTCTTAAATTCTAAATTATGTTAGATTTGACATACCGACATTTGTATTACGTGTAAACATCATTACATATACAGTTTTTTTTTTTGGAATTTACATATAGTTTCTTATAGGGGTGGGCACTTCGGTTTGTGGTTTGGTTTCGGTTCGGTTTTTTCGGTTTTTCGGTTTTATAAAAATTCAAACCATATAAAAACTATGTATATTTCGGTTTGGTACGGTTCAGTTTTTAACGGTTTTCGGTTTATCGGTTTTATAAAAAATAAAACCATTTAAAAACCATATGCAATTTTGATTCGGTTCGGTTTGGTTCGGTTACGGTTTTTAGTTTGGTTCATAACTTTTGATAAGGCTCATACAATAAGCAAAAATAAAATGAATGTATAAATAATATATTAAGCTAATAAGTAGGTATACTAATAAGTGCAAAAACAAAAAAAAATTCAAAGACTAGAATCCAAATCAAATTGTTCGTAAATCCAAATCATCAATAAAAATCAAGATTAAAAAAAACCTAGAAAATAGATGAAAATAAGAAAATTCAGATTCTTATCATCAGCATTAGCCACGATTGTTCGTCTCCTCATGTTGCTTATGAATCTCTGATCAACAAAATTAACAACAAATAAAGAAAAACAAGAAAGCTATATAAAATTAATAAATCTAAACTAAACCAAAAAACAAGAATGGATAAATGATAAATCTAAACCAAACCAAAAAAAATATAAAGCTATATAAAATTAATCTAAAAGATAAAAACCGAAAAAACCATTCGGTTTTACGGTTTTAAACCAAACCAAACCGAAACCGAACTTTTAACAAGAATGAAAACCAAATGGGTTTTTAGGTTACACCATAACCAAACCATATGATTTATTTCGGTTTGGTTCGGTTCGGTTCGGTTTTTTCGGTTACGGTTTTTTTGCCCACCCCTAGACTTTCTTACAATAAAATTTATTTTATTTTCGTTATAATTGGAATTTGTGACCCCTGCAATTTCATAGGGTAGAATTGTATAATTCCAGAAATAGTAAGGTATGTCTATTTTATTTTTGATTAGTGCAGATAGAAAAGTAGTAATGAAAACAAAAAAAAAGAAATAGAAAAGAAAGGCAGATACATGGACCAAAGCCTAGATAATCTTTTCTCTTAACCAAGAAGATTTCTATGTACAGCCTTTCCTTATTTAGTTTTTTTTCATCGCGTGCATGACACATCTCATTAATGTTTACGTATTGTTCATAAAATTTCGAAAATTATTTGCCTCTGACTATTTTATGTGAAATGATTAAAATAAACAAATTGATCAGGATAATAATTACTTTATAAAAAAAACACATATAGCTTAATTTGTGTTTCCAAAGAGAAGAGTCGTGGGAGGGGTAGAGATAAGATCTGTCTTCAATTGTCTGCTCCTTCTCTCCTCGGTCGTGTTTCAATCCTCTCCTCACATTCTCCCCTCACAAACAAACATAAAATAAAACAAGAATAAATAATGCGTAAATGTATAATGTATTACGTAAACCCAAAACAAACTTTTCTAATTTGTTACTTGCTTTTTGTTTTATATGTCTTCCCGACTACTTTGTCCTCTTTGTTCCTTTTTCTGACATATTTATCACAATCTGTCATTAGTGGCTCTGCTCATGACATTATTATTATTATGCTAAATTTGAATTTGTATATATGTCCTAGTCAAAAAATTAACTTCTTAAAATTTCAAAAGGTTATTTTAATATATGGATTGAGTATTTTCGTTCTGTTAGTTAACACTAGAACTATTAGACATAATATTTGACTATGTCACAAAAAAGATTATAGGATGAATAATAATTCGATATTAGAGGTTTGAATGAATAGTAAGTAGTAACTCTCTTCAAGTAATTTACTACTCATTCAAAACTCTAATTAATATCAAATTAATATTCATTCTAACATTTTTAACCTTTTGCATAGAACCACAGAGTAAAAACTTCAATCTTTGCATAGAACTTCACAGTAAATCATAGAACCATCAACCATTGAATGAGTAATGCAGCTGACATTAGATAAAAAGTGTAACGATTTATGTAGAACAAAATATGTCATATATTATCGACAACTTGTTTAAATCTATAAAAAAAATTGATTCAAAAAAGTTATGTCCACAAAAGTTGTTAATGTGGATATTTCTGTACTTTGTTTAATAAAGTCGGTCAAGTGATAATGGGTACCTCATCCTCGATCGCCGCGAAACTTCCTCAATTCCCAAGTAGATTCATTCTATCAGGTAAACCCTTTTTCTTCACTTCTACTACTGACATCAATGTCTCTCCACAATTACACTTTACCATATGTAAAATCGTTTCATAAGAGTTAGAGAGTTCTTCTAAATATGATATCAAGAGAGCTGTTCTAAGACATTGTAACAAAAGGAACTTTCTTCCCTCAATTTTGGTCATATTCGATTTTTGTACATGAAATCGATTTTTGTACATGAAAACTTTCTTCCCTCGGTTTTAGTAGCAAATTCTTAGAATTGTTTTGCCTGAAATTTTGACTACACGTTTTAAAAAGTTTTTCTGAAGGTTTAGGTTTATGTCAGTTGACTTAATTTTGTTACTTAAAAAAGAAAAGTTTTTTTCAATTGAACATATAGCGATTACTGACAAAAATTAATTTTCAGCTACAAAGTTACCTAGACAAAGATTTATTTTCTGTGATATGGTCTTTTCGAGCAAAGCTAAATTATCAATATAAACTCGTGAATTACAATAAAAGAGTCCATATCTAAATTGTCTTCGAAAACCATATTATTAACTCATGCATCATAGCATGCCAACGTTACACTGCGGTTATTCTTGTAATGAATGTTGTCTTATCATATAAAATTGAACGAATAAAATAGTATAAGAAAGAAAATGAAAACAGTAATGAGAATAGCAGAGAAAGAACGTGGATCCTTGGCGAAAAATCAAGCAGGGAATCATAATTAACTATAGATAGATAAAGAGAGAGACAAACAAATTCCAAGAAATTGTAAAATTTGAGGAGCGATCTTTGGATTCAGAAAATAAAAAAGATATGAGATTAATTGCAAGGGAAGTAAGTGAGAATAACAAGCTTGACCATGCACGAATGTCATATATGCTATACGCTTGTGGGTATTTTGCTTTGCTGTGTACTCATTTTGGTTCCCTTCTCGCAATTATTATGTTCCCGTTTATGATCCCAATAACTTATTTTATGACAATACTAATATCAAATGATGCTATTTTTATATAAAAAGGTTCTATATATGATACACACGACGTACACAACTAAAATCTTCATGTTAAGCCGTGACGTAAACCTATACGGCTATACTTTTCAAGTAATATATAAAATTATATTGCATATATTTAAATTTTTCACAAAAAATATTGTATATATTAATTTGAATCGCGATTCAATAATTTGGTTAGATTAAGTTTACCAATAGTTGGGATGAGCAATCGAAAATGATTTTGGACCGGTTATAAAGTTGAAGTCTCTTGGACTCGATTCAATATTTTAGTAAATGTAACTATTTTGAACTATTCGATTCCCAATTTTGATTCAAAGATTGACCAAAACATCAATGTACGACAGACCATACCTAATCAATACAATAAAAACATAATGAGTCTCTCCAGCAGTGACACATCAGCTTTTTTTGTGTTATGTGAGACTGACACATCATTAAAAAAAGCAACCAATTAAAACATTTTATTTAATACATCTGTTTGCAAAAGAATACCACCAATACAGTACAAACAATATATATATATATATATATAAACAATAATAGAACTGAATGAATGTCTACTCACAACAATGTTTGGATGCGAAAGATTCTTGAGAAGTCGTACTTCTTCTTCAAACTCTCGGATGTGACCCTAAACCAAGGATTCAAGAGTAAGGAAACATAAAAATTGATACCAAAAATGGGAACAAATTTATCTAAAATTGGAAATTTAACACAAGAAAAATTGGAAATACTGACCTGAGTCTTTTGCAAACATGGTGAGCTGTGTCTTTTGCAAATTGGAAACTTTAACACAGTGATGAAACTTACCTGAGTCTTCTCCTTTGAAGCACTGTTTGGAGCGATTAAAACCTATCATCATATAGAAAGAGAAAAACGATCACGAATCAGCAAAATAACTCATAAAAAATGCAATTGACGGATGATTAAAATTAAAATCAACCTGTTTAATCGCAAGAAGCTCGCCAGAATCGAGGTTCCCCTTTCCTCCACCAAATCGACGGCGCTTCTTCTTTTCTGGGAGCAGGAAGACCCGGAGGCGGCTTGGTGAAGATCGCCGATGCGAGAGCTACGGATGCTGGAGTTAATCTTTCCGACGAATCCGCTGAGACCTCCTCCGCCGCTACCAACGTCTCCGGCCAAAGACGACCGGAAAACCAAGGATCGGCGAACCGACCCGAGAATATCCTGCATTTTGGTGTTGGAAGTGGTTCGTTACGGCGAATGTGTAGAGATCAGTGAAGATTACTCATCGTGATGTGTGGTGGATGAAGGAAATTTAGAGGAGGGAAAGAGAAACTCGATCTGTTTTTCAAAATTAAAGGCAAGTTTTTGTGATTTTTCATTGAAATTGGAAATACTAGGTAAATAATAATTTTGTCGGATCATAGAACGAAAGAATCTTTACTCAATATTTAATACAGCTCACCATTTAAGGTAATTTGTAAATGGGTTATTCTTGGCAAAAAAAAAACAATAATAATTGAGCTTCACACATTTATTTTAAAACATAATACTCTTATATATAATTTTTCTCCACTTGCTAAAAGAACAGATGTAATCTTTTTTTTTCAAATAGTAATGACTTATTATTTTTTAGATTAATATATGATGTGAATAATTTTTCAAGGCAAGTTGCGACCATAGACAAAACCTATAAGTTGAGTGAAAGAGAGGTGGATGGATATGCATATATAAGAAATTAAGATGATTCTTTTTTTTCTTTTTATAGCTTTGCTATCGTTTTTGGTTTCTGATGAGACGCGCGCGACTAAATGATTATAATAAAATACAAAAATCAAACTATTAAGTTAGGCTACACAAAACATACGAAAGTATGTTTAGTAACATGAGTTCATGAATTTGTCTTTTTAAATGAAAACTATGGTTGGTGGTGTGTTGCTCGAATTTGTCAAAAATTAACATATAATTCAAGAAAATAATGATTTTATAAAAATTTACTTAATATAAACAAATAAATTAACTTAACTTAATACAAATTATATTCATCTAACTTCGCGATTAATAACGAAGCATACATATCATTAGAAAAAAACTCATCAAATGATTAAAAAAATCACTAAAAACTAAAAAAAAAATCAGTAAAGGTTAAAAGAAGATCTAACACGATGATTCGTAATTTACAAATTTCATATAACTCATGTTCCTAAGCTAGAGTTACCATATACTTTTTTATATTGAGTAAACAATTTGTAAGCTTTATTTCTTATCAAAATAACATGAATCTAACATATAAAACAACGTTGTGCTACGACATCCCGCGGCGTAGCGCGGGTTTCTACCTAGTGTTAATAATTTTTAAAACATTTATAGACAAAAATAGTTTTTTTCTTCGATCAATCAACTATATATGGTGTGATGTTCTATAGTTGATTAGTTGGTTGTGTCTAAAATAAATCTTGTTCTAATGGAGTTTTGAAGTTCTGTTATTGTAATAATCTCTATATTATTATTTAATGAGTCATTTCGAAAAATAAATTTTATTTTGTAAATTATTACATACTATGTTATTACAAATAAATAAAAAAAATAATTAAAATAAGAAAGGATATAATTGTATTTTAATATTATTGAAGACAATATAAAAAATATTTTTTCCTTCAACATGCATTTGAAAATTTATTTAATTTATTTACTTATTAAGATATTAAAAGATCTTATAAATTTTTTAAAATAATAATCAATCTATATATATTCAAAAAAAATATATTCTAGATTTTATAATTTTGTTCATTCGTATATTTATAATTAATTTGTATTATATTATAAAACCTTCAAAAAATAATTAAATCGAAATGGCTTATATTATAACGTTGATCAATATATTATATTATTTATTTTTAAAATAATATATATTAAGTAAATCTATTCAATGTTTTGTATTATTTTTATAACTAAATTGTATTATATAATTAAGAGTGTCATTTTGGCCTAATGACATGTGGATTGGACATAAATTATTTTGCCATTGGGAAGGTTATGACTCTAATTTTAAATGCCCACAAAAATGAATCTCGCGAATAAAAATATTAGTTTTTAGTTTTAATGATAAATGTTATAGTTATGTTACTAAACAATATGAAACTTTCTATGAAAATTAATAATAGTTTGTGTATTAAAAATAGTTTTGCTATATATCAAAACTAAATTTGATAAAATATTAGAGAAAAAAATGATTTTTCAAGAGTTCGCGGACCGACCGTAAAACCCACAGTCATTAAAAAGTGCAGATTAGAGTTGGTGCTTTCAAGATTCAAGATTGTAATTTTTTGCGGTTAGTCCAAAAAATATTTTGGTCTACTACAAAACATATTAAGTAGGTGGGTAGTTTGATCTCATTAGTAAGACATATTATATAATTCATTAACCAAAAGTGATAGTTTGATATCAGATAAAAAAAATTCACAACAAATTCCTATTTTACGAATATACATATCTATGTTATATATTCATGTTGGTATATATATAAGGACGTATATATTAACATCACATCATTTTCACAACTACAATTTACTTATATATTAATTCACACAACGAAGCTAACTCAAATTTCTATTCGACATATATTATATATATATTTTATTTTTTTGTTATCATTTTGTGCCAAAACAGACCGGTCCAATAGCCAAATACTTCCATACATGAAGGACAGGTGGAGTCGAATTCAAAAACGGTAAGATGACAGCATATATGTGACAACTATTGGCCCACTAGCAGCAAATAGACGGATATTATATACTTAATTTTTTGTTATATAAGATTAACATATACCTATCTGTGTGTCATCCAATTTTAATTTAACCAAAATTTTAAAATTTAAATATTAAATTTTTTTTTTTTAAATTGCTCAGTTGTTATGTGTTTCTACAAGCTTCATTAGAATAAATAAACCACGGTACGAGACAAAATAATTAAAGTATTTTAGACAATTCTCCAATAATTTTCAGTTAATTCTCAATATTTATTCAATTATTCCACCAATCAACCAATTAATATCGAAAATTTAAAAACATTTGATTTGTTTTGTCTTTAAGCATTTAAGTACATGGAGATACTTATAAAAAAAAAATTCAAAATATTTGATTTCTTCTTTAAATCAAAACTATTAAAAATAACTCATAATATTTATATTAAAAAACATTTTGAATATTATGTTTAGCATCTTTAGAACAGCCGTTAAATTATATCCATTAAAATAGATGTGAAAAATCTTTCGAATTCGAGTGAACATAACCGACTTGACTATATTTTGCTCCCATATAAGCTAAAGTATGACTAATAAACCCATATATAATAAATCGTCAATTTGTATTTTTGTTGTTTTCTCCTTTCGTAATTCGAATGATCTCGTTTCTAATGGAAGGTGTAGTGGCGGTGAGTTAGCAGCCATGTTTTAAAAATCTCTGCCTAGTTCTGATTACTCTTCAATTAGTCGTTAGACCCATTTTATCCGTTTAGCTAGCCTAGATAGCCGTTTAATTTTTTGTTGTTTTTTAAAAAAAAATGATTGTTTAACAAAATTTTTGAAAAATTCTAATTTGGTTTTACTATATTGTTAGAAAGTCATTAAAAGTTATTAAAAGTCCAAAAAATCATTAAAAGTCATTAAAAAGTCATAAATTTATAAATTTATGAATTAATATGTTAAAAATCATAAATTTATAAATTTGTGAATTAATAGGTTAAAAAATAAAAAAAAACTAGTCTCCGATTAATCTCTGATTAATCTCCAATTTTTGGGTTAGGCGTTAGGTTCAACCCAACCACCCGATTAGCGCCTAGCGCAATTTAGAACATTAGTTAGCAGTGGGACGAAATGAACACAAAGTGCTTTGATTTGTGATGGCAATGATAATATAATCATGAGATAACCGGAGATTAGTCGGATCGAATTGAACAGAGTTATAAACATGGATTTGACGTTTCAACGTTCATCAGATGGATTTTAGACGGAATATCAAAATATTTGACCTTCTCAAAGATTTCAGTTTTAATTATTATTTCCCAGAAATACTATATAATGTTCAGAAAAATAAGTCTAAAAAAAGTTTTAAACATATCGAAAGGCCAGGTCTTAAAACACCTTCTTAAAAAGATTTTAAATTCTTATTTATAAAATTGTAGCATTTGTTAATAATTTTTAAATTTTAAGTAATTATGGAAAAGAGAAAAATAGTAAAGTCTATAATGTTCGGCTAGCTGTAAAAAACAAAAAAAAACTGTGATGCACCATCATTGTATCAAACCAATGCTGATTTCATGGTTCAATTGAATGAAAAACACTTCGTTGAGGTTTTAGAGGCCTCCCGTTCAAAGGCTCCTCTTCAACTTCTCCGTTAGTATCCTTTTCAATTTTTTACTAGCTCTTTATGCTTCAAGTATTCGTAGTGTTGTTCTTATGTCTATAATTTGTTATGTTGTAACACTTCCCCTTGCAATTTATATTGAAAAACCTATAGTGACAAAAAAAAACCATTATGATAGAAGTAGCTACTAGCTAGTCTAGTATACCCACGTGCCACTACGTACACCTACGCCTAACTATGTGTGCACTGTGGATCTACATTGTGTACATATACACGTACGATATTCGTAGACTTTTGATTCCGAAATTAATTTAATGTAATAATAGTAGACAGAAAATCCAGGTATGATTTAGTAGGTATCTGACACACCTGGATTAATACTAGAATATTATTTTTAAGAAGAGATCATCTGTACAAGTTCTTTGCACTTAGACGTAATGGAGTACAAAATACAGATAATTATGGCAAGTATAATGTATGAGTACTGACACAAATGAGATGTCTTAAACAAATGCGGTAATTAAGTGTGTGATTAACTTGATAGTCAATAAACTTAGTAAGTAATACACTTCATATGGACATGTCAATGTAGTCCTGCGCATTCGGATCCACGGTTCGGGTTCTCGGTTCTAGGTTATCCGAAGTTAGAAAAGATAGAAACCGAATAGGACCCGACAAAATTTGAGTTTGATTCGGGTTTTGTTGGGTTAGAGTCGGTTTTAATAATTTCTGGGTCGATTTGGTTTGAGTTTGAACCCAACAAACCCGAATTACCCGAGAACCAAAGTTTTTCGGTTCGGTTAAATTAAGAATCGTATCCGAATAACTCGATTTACCCTATTAAATCCGAATTACCCGGAAAAAATCCGAATTATCCAGAAAATCCTGAATATACTATGCATATATGATATATCACTATATTAGTTGTAAATATCGGGTATCCGATCGGGTCTCGAATTTTATCCGAACTGATCCGAGTACCAAAAGTAATTTAAGGAAAAATCGTTCGGATTTTATGGCAAAATCGAAACCGATCCGAACCCAGTTTTTCGGGTCGGATTTCACAGGTCTAGTTTTTATGTTCATGCCTAGGTCAATGATATCTTTACAAATATATTAGTGAATACTATGGACAAGAGTTATGGATGTGCCCAAAATAAACATATAATTAGCATGAAACTTTCAGGCCATTTTTTTTTTTTTTTTAATTTTAATTTTAATTTTTTTTTTTGCTAAAACTTTCAGGCCAATTTTGATACTATATGAACCGATTGATACATGGATCCTAACTTGGGCCTGTTCAATATAGTCTCAATCTTTATTGAAATATCTTTCTTTTTTTTTGAACTAAATCCTTATCCAAATATCTTGAAACTAAAGTTTATAGAAGCCCAATTCTGTCCCTTTTAGCTTTTGACGAGGGAAATTCGGATTTACTTATTATTATTATTTTACTTTTTACATATGGTGTCATTTTTGTAAGCTTGTCCACAGAAAAATATTACTCTTTGTTGTAAAAAAATTGTTTAATACTCTCTCCATTTTTTTAAAAAATGTTATTCTAAATTTTTTTTTTTTTTACATAAAGAGTGTCACTTTATATTTTCAATGCAACTTTTTATTAAAAATCCAGTTTTAACCCTAGTGTTTTAATGTATTAATTAGAAAGAAATTTTTTTAATGTATTAATAAAGAGTAAAATATAATTTTTATTAATTTTCTTAATTTATGTAAAAATTGTCAGAATTACATTCTTTTTTAAACGGAGGAAATACAGTTTTATTTTAATACACGTAATACCATTTATTGTATTAGAGTTTTGACAAAAACTATTTTTAGGTTTTGTCTCTTACAGACGTATCTGAAAGCGATTTTATACCGGATTAGTAGGATGTTGTGGGACCTTTCAAGATTGGTTTCAAACTTCGTCGTCCCATTCTACAAAGATATGTTTTATTCTTTGTATGCAAGTGTATGTTTAATCCTTCAATAGTTTCATCTACCCTTAATGATGGGTTTGTATTTCTTTTTTTTGTGAGATTTTTTTTTTTTTTTTGATAATTCTTTGTGTGAGAGGTTTGTACCCATTGTTGAAAATTTTCTCTCTTGATTAATAAAAAATTGTTGGCGGCCCAACAAAAACAAAATCGTGAAATTCATAAAACGCTAGCGTCTAATCATCATTATTATTAAGTGTATATTAAACTTTTAATCGTTATTACAACATGTCAACATCTAATCGAAAGTCTAACCGATTAGGGGTAAAAAAATTAAAAACATAATCAAAAGTAATACTAAACCGAATTAGGTTACATTTCAGCTCACTTTTTTTTTTTTGTAACGGCTAAAAAATGGCACGAAAATATTAAAAATTTTATCAAATAAGATAGAGCAATTACTTCCACCGGAGAAAAGACAATTTACGCCCGAACAGTGATAAAAAAAGTGAGTTTGTTTTTAATATAATATCTTCAATTGGTATCGTGAACTAACTATACATGTAATGCATTCGCTAACATCAGTGCTTGACTATATAAGAAACTAGTGTGTGAACGGTATAATATTAATTTAGTTTTATTAGTATGATTATTAATGAATTTGTCTTTATTAGCTTAAAAAATTTGGATTGTTTATTCTTAAGTTTTTTTCCTTTATTTAATTTTATATTTATTTATGTATTTGTTTAGTGGATGACCATAATTTGATTTTTTTTCTTTGGTTGATTATTTATTCAATTAGTTAGTTTTAGAAGTTAAGTTTTTGTCATTTTAAAGTTTAGGGAATTGTATATTTTTTAAACCCAAGTGAATACTAATAAAATAAATACTTCGATATTGAGTTAGTTTTGTATATTCCGAAAGTTACTTCGAATACTATTAAAAAGAAAGTTAGTTTTGTGAATTTAGAATTCTCCTAACTTATTAAAATAAAAAACCTTCGAAATAGATCCATGTATTTTATCTATTTTTAGCTAAAACCGAATACTAATAAAATGTTCAGAGTTTGCTATTATTCATCTTCGATGATCCAGTGCTGGTGACTACAAAATAAATATAATTTTATTTGAAAAACGATTTAATTTCTATCACTAATATATTATCAAAGTCACCGTAGATGTATGAGTTAATGTGAACATTTGAGGTAATATGGACCGATTTGGAAAAGTGTAAGAAATATGTGGTCAAGCGTCGATCTAAACATTTTGAGAGAGAGAGAGACTTCTTATGAATAAGATTATCCTGTAAAAAAATATTACACACTCCTCTAAAACCCTCGTCTTTTCCGATATCTCCCCTCATTGCCGGTGAGATTTAACTTTCAATTTCAAGCAAAAATGGTGTGATCCGCGCGGACGTGGTAAATATTTTTTTAATCTAATGGTATTTTATTTTATTTGATCTCGTAGTTAATTTAATTATCTCTATCAGCTTAAGATATGTGTATTTGTTTTTTATTTAATTTATGATCATCTATGTGTCTATTTATTGGATGATACGCATTTTTACTTTTTTTTTTCTTTGTTGATTAATTTTATGCAATTAGTTGTGTTTTTTAAAAGGAATATATTTACATTTTAAAGTTGCATAATAATTTTTTTATTTTGTTTCATGTGAATTTATTATTTTTGGAGTGTTTCATGTATGATTTTAACCCTATTTATGTGTGCAATATGTTTGTGATTCTTAAGTCTATTTTTTTTTTTTTTTTTGAAATTGATTTCCATATATAACTGGAGAGAAAGATGGAAATTTAGCCAACACATAAGGCTATTGATAATGGGTATGCTCATTACAGCAATAATAGAATTAACAATTGATCAATTTTTGTTGATTTTAAATCTATTAATGGATTGCATGTCACACAAATTAAGATTTAACCGTTTTAGAATTTGCTTATTCAAGAATGTGTTAGATTATGTATTTTGATAGAATAATGAATTTAATTATAGCAATAATAGAAATTTAGCCAACACATAAGGCTATTGATAATGGGTAAGCCTGGTGAGATTCAACATTATATAAGAAAAAGTGGTAGATACGCGAGTTTTTATTTTTTAAGTTTTATAATAGTTTAATTTATTTATGAGAACTTTTTTATTCATTTTTAGTAAAACAAACTATTGCTTATAGATTGTAATCCTAATATTTTATTTGAAACTTAACTAATTATTTTTCTTATTTCCACCTCCATTAAAATGAAAATATAAGTGATAGTCAATCACTTCAATAACTACGGTCAATCATTTCTATATTATTTACAAATAATCATGTTTGTTTGGAACTTTCATATATTATCTATATTTAAACACCAAATAAATCATGTTATCCAAATATCTAAACTACAGAACGTTTCATTTTTATTATTTTAAATTATGTACTTATTTTAAAAAAAAAATCGATTTTCTTATATATAATTTATTTAACAAAGTTACTATAATATGCATTATTAAACGATAATGAGTTTACTTTTTATTTATTAGATATTCTGTTTTTTAAAAGAAAAAAAATCTCTATATATTTGTGATATGTTAAATTAATATTGTATATATTGTATACTATTAGTTTGGATCAAATAATACCCATTCACTAAACATCTTTTCGATATAAAATTTTAACCTTGTAACTATAATAAAGTGTGTAATATATTAGTAAAACTAAAATTTTAAATCTATTATTC
Source organism: Eutrema yunnanense (assembly GCA_002933935.1). Taxonomy (NCBI): domain Eukaryota; kingdom Viridiplantae; phylum Streptophyta; class Magnoliopsida; order Brassicales; family Brassicaceae; genus Eutrema; species Eutrema yunnanense. The sequence goes on from PKML01030184.1 coordinate 449,304, forward strand.
TTCCAATAAATTTTGTTGTTTTTTTTAAGTTTTCATGATATGAATATGAAATTGACATTTCAAGTTCCTTGCATAATTTAATAAAATGTATAGTTAATATGTATATCAAACCTTTAACAAATTAAATTATAAAAATTAGATATCAAAATGATGTGGCATACATGTGGATGATATATGTTACATTAATATTGTATATATTGTCTACTATTAGTTTGGATCAANAAATATATTATTCTTTCAAAAAATTTGGTTTATTTTTTTAAGTTTTCATGATATAAATATGAAAATGACCTTTCAAATTCTTTGCATAATTTAATAAAATTTATAGTTAATATTTATATCAAAATTTTAATTAATTAAATTAAGAAAATTAAATATCAAAATGATGTGGCATACATGTAGATGATGATGTGTCTTCATGAGAAGAGAGCAAAGTTAACTTTATATATATTGATACAATTCAAAATGTAACTGTATATATGTAGTGGATATAGATCTGTCAAAAGGAAAAAAATTAGGTTGAGAGTAGGAACCGGAAACAAATAAACAACTGCGATACACATACAATAACGTCGTCTTCAGCTTATTTTAATATCTCAAAAATCAATCACCGATAATATTTGTTACTTGTAAACTTTAGATGAAACAATATCGATATATGATTTTCATTAATTTTAATTTTAAGAACGTCAAAATAAATATTTTTAACCAAAATCTAAAAATATTTCAGCGAGATGAATATAAAACGTGTTCCATACAATATTTGATTTTTTTTATTAAAACAAAAATTTAAAGTTACAATTATATTACAAATGTTATCCAGAAATTGATAATAATCTACAACGAACTTACTAAAAAACCAGAAATTGATAATAATCTACAACGAATTTACTAAATGTATAAAATATTTAAAAACTTTCTTCAAATATTTGTAATTAAAAAACCAGAATTATTGAGTAGTGGTTGTGGTATGTAGTTCAATTTATCGCATTGATAAGTAAGAGATAAAAGAGTGAGATTTTTATAATATAAAAAGATAGAAGTGAGAAAGATTATGAGTGCATTTTGGAAACATGTTAGATGATTTCAGAATGAAATTGATGTAGATGAATATAAATTCAACCCATATTTCAAAAGAGAAAAGTATATATATCAAGCATTCTCTAATGTATGTTTTACTATTAAAAATTATTTTTGCAAAATATTAAATTTAATAAAAGTTTTGCTATTACCATATATGTTAACCCAGTAGTTATTTTCAATAGTCCAATCATGCTGATGTAAATCATTGTTGGCCTTTCCTTTTCGCATTCAACCTTTTTTTTTGGATATTACATAATAAGCAATTATTTTTATTTACAAAGCTGTATATCTATAAACCTAATCGACGGTGATATCTTAGACCTAAATTCAAGGGAACCATTAATCTACTGTTATAAGGTTGTCCATTCCTTGTTATTTCTGAAATTAGTACTAAACTGTGAATAATGTCTCGTTGTCCCTTTCTCTGTTATTTATTTAATTACATTAATTAAACTTTTTTGTTTTGCCTGAAATTTACCTGGTGTTCTATCTCATATAATTTACATATAACGTTAACGAAAGTATGACGAAATCACGAAATATTCAGTCACTGTATTTCCACTGTATTTCTTAGTCTTTACTAGTTACTAGCTACTAGCTACTAGCTACCTCTCAAAATGTGTCCGTAGACTCTGTATTTTAGAATCGCCTTATTAAGCATTGTTCTGCTAGTAAAATATAGATTTATGCTTATTGTTTCTTATATTTTACCAATAATGTATCACCATAGATTGATAGTTGGACTGAAAAAGTATTTTAGGATAATTTAAAAAATTATATAATTGAATGACAATTGAGACGGATAAAAATATTATAATTAAATAACAATTGAGACGGATAAAAATATTAAAAATTGGTCCGAACCTAAAAAAATATATGAGCTTTGTCCTGAAACCTCTTAATCTTCAAAAAAAAAAAAAAAATGTATCGCCGACTCTTTCTGGTTAAATTTAAATTACGAGTGATAGAAATAAGAAAGATGGTATGATTTCATATGTTTAATATAAATAAATAAATAGAATAATCTAATCAATAAGAGCTGCACAAGAGGTCAACATGGGCCATACCTTTCCCGCCCTCTTACGTATCTCTGACTATGACTCCTTTGTTGTGACTTGTGACACATTACATCGTCGCATATGTCTGTACGTATTTGATCTTCATCACTTTATGTTTTTTACATGAACACTTTTACAGTTTCTATCATTAATTGCGACTATACTTTTTTCCCGTAGATCTATCGGTTGTACTTTTATGTTTTTCCGTAGATGTGAGGTGTGTTTTATAGAAAAGGATGCATTTGATACTTACTAAATCTTATTTGATTATACGTTAGTTTTTTTTTTAATATGTTAACGTTAATTGTTAGTAGAAGGCAAAAACAAAAAGATTTAGTACGTTAAATCAGAACTTTTCTGTTGAAATAAATTATCAAAATTCAGAGCGCTATTAAAACAAACGTGTCTTAAGATTGAATTTGTGTGTTAATTTTTTTTGTGATAGAAAAAAAAAGATTGTGTGTTTAAATGCTTATATATTGACAAACAACACCAATTCTTGAATAAAGTATAATTTGTCAAAAGAGTATTTTGAATAGAATATACATACTTTTCTAGTGGATAATCAAGTTGTCCGGGAATCGAATGCATATGTGGTTATGCTTGGGCTAATTATTCTTTGCGTGGACTTTTCTTATGTAAAATTAAAATTTCGTCCCAAAATTCATCTATAATCTCCACTGTATTTTTATTTTCTAAATAATTTATTTAATAAAGATAGGACATGAAAAAATACTATTTTAAAATTTATAAACCAACATGAAATGATTAAAATAAACCATAAAATAAATAAAAATACTATGTATCACATAGATCTATTTTATTTTCTTAAAAAATCCAAAATAAAAACTTTTTAATTATAAAGTTAATATATTTAAATAAACTAAACAATGTACCTATTTAAATGGTTAATAAACAAAAAATTTATCAATTTAATTCTTAATTTTAAGCTTAATAATATTTTTTAAAAAACTAAATGAGATATCACAAAAGACAATAATATCAAATTTCATCTAAATATTTTGTCGTCATAATGTTTTTTGGGGTCAGTTATCTATTGACTAGTATTATTATCTATATATATACATTTATATTTCTTTGTTTCTCTTTCCACCACCTCAGCGTCCAACTAAGCATCAAATATATCAATTAACACAAAATATTTATATATAATTTAATTATATTAAAAAAGTTATAAAATACTCCTAGCCCAAATTTTATATCCAACCGTCTGTTCTTAAGTATCCAATGTATCTTTAAATTTAATTATATTTAAAAAAAAGTTTAGATCCCTAACCCATTTTTTATCAAACGCTTCCTCCAAATGAGGTTTGTGATACGACTCACAAATATATTTCTCTACAATTAAATATAGAAGTCGTTTTTAAAATGTTTTTTAAAAACAATAGAATCAAGAATCACAAACATATTTGACACAATAAATATGATTAGAATCGTACATGAAACACTATATTCGATCTCCTAAAAAAACCAACAAATTGCATAAAATTGACCACCAAAAGGAAAAAAAGGAGGAAAAATGCATATCATCCACAAAACAAACACATATATGATTTTAAGTTTAAGAAATTTATATAAAAAATACACAGATTTTAAGCTGACAAAACAATTAAATTAGCTACGATACAAAGAAAATTAAAATAAAATTAAATAATAAAATTGTTTAACACGTCCGTGCGTACCGCAGCATCACATCCTAGTTAGAGCATATCCAATGGTTGCCTATATATTTCACTCTAAACATAGAGTTTTCTATAAATAGAGAAGGGTTTACTCCAATGGTCACCTCTATATTTCACTCTAAAAATAAATAATTCAAATATATTATATCTATTAATTACTTACAAAACCCTTTACTTTTAAAAATATTTAAAATTCTTCTATGTATATTATTTTTTAACAATAGTTCAATATAATTATATTTTTAAAATTCTATTAATTATAAAATTTCATTACACCACATAAATTTCATTACACCACATAAACTCTATTAAATTTATTTTATGTTGTTTATCATTAATTTCAGTATTTGCTATGTTATTTATCTTTAATTTTAGTATTTGTTATGTGAGAATCATTTTGAAATCTTAATTATTTCAGTTTAAATAAAAATTGAAAAAGAATCATTTTAGGTTAATTGAAAATATCTCGGCCGTAGAAAAAATAATCATTTTAAAAGTAAAAATTTAAAATATTTGTGGGGCACTTCGATTTTGTTAACATGCATTTGACTAAACAAACGAATAAAAGTTAATGATTTAAAATTAAAAGGACCATTAAATAAATAAAAAAATTCAACTCTAAAATAGAGTAAAAAATAAAATTATTCCAAATTTAGATTAAGAAATAGAGTAAGAAATAGAATTACTCCAAATTTAGATTAATAAATAGAGTTACTCTACTAAAGAAATAAATGACGTTAGCAAAATATCAAGATGCCCCGGCGGTTTCAGCATGGCATGGCTTTGACGCTCTTGTATAAAATCCCCTTCATCGATTAATCAAATATCATCATTAACTAATCACTCGCAATTAGTAATAATCACTCAACACCGGCAGATGGCTGCCGTCTCCTCCTCCTCCTCCGCCCTAACGAATTTAATCTCCACCGTCCATCACGACATCATAGAGGCTCACATCCTCACGCGTCTCGACGGCCCAACCCTAGCCTCCGTCTCCTGCGCCTCCTCACACCTTCACGAGCTCGCTTCCAACGAGATCCTCTGGTCCAAAATCTGTTGCTCCACGTGGCCTTCCGTCTCCTCCTTCTCCGATGGTACTCGTTCTTTTTTCTCCGACGTTTATTCTGTGCTCGACACCGCCGGTTCAGTCTCTGATCTCGACCGTCCGTTCCCGGAGTTGATCTCCGCCGTTGATCTGCACTACAGAGGGAAGCTGATTTTCAGTAGAGTCGTGAAGACGGAGACGACGACGGCGTGGTTCCGGGGCTCGCCTCTGAGGATTGATCTGGTGGATCCGAAGGACACGGTGGAGACGCCGATCAAGCGAGGACGGTGGACGGAAGACACGTGTCGTGATCTGGATCAGGGTTTGACTTTGAGCTGGATCGTGATCGATCCGATCGGGAAGCGAGCGGCGAATCTGTCGAGTCACCGGCCGGTGTCGGTGCAGCGGAACTGGCTAAGCGGGGAAGTGGAGGCGAAATTTGCGACGGTGGTGGGATCCGCATCGCCGACGGAGACGGTGGAGTGTGTGATCACGGTGGTCACGTGTGGAGAGGAGGAGATGCACGTGAAGGAGGTGAGCCTCAAGGTGGAGAAGATGGAGGGAACGCATTTGAACGGGAAGGACAGTTTGGTAATTTTGAGGAGTGTAATAGAGGGTAAAAGGGGAAATGGAAGAAGGAGAGAAACGGAATCGAAGAGGAGACACGAGGAGTTTGTGGAGAAGAAGAGAGAGAGGAAAGAGAAGAGGCTGAGGGTAGAATTGGTATTCGACATTATAACAGTCGCTTTTGGGATTTTAGGCTTTGGGTCACTTGTTGGGCTTTGCCTTTGGTCTCGGTGACTTCGATTTTTAGGCTATACTATCAATCAAGAGCCTCTAGATGAATCAGAAGCTTGACAAATTTCTTTAAAACGTAAACAACTTCCACACCATATTGTACTTGCATTCTCATGTTACACAAAGCACAAGCGACAAACATATACATGAGGAATCTCTAGATCCGCTCCAATCTTAACACGCAGAAAATATCATATCAATGCCTTTTTAGAGCAATGGCTGAGATGACGATGAGAAGGATGAAGAAGACAACCGCGATAGAAGCGGCTACAACTGCGCTACTCACGGCCTGGCAGAAGTCTCCAAACTGCTGACAAATGGGGAGCCAGTTGGTGTTTGTGTTGCCGTTTTGTGCGAGGTAGACAATTGCTGCTGCCGCAGCCGCTGCTGCTGTGGTAAGCGTCACGACCACCTTTATAAAGATATCACCATAACATAAAAGAGAGTGAATAGGGCTTATAAAAAAAAGATTGGAGAATAGGGTTTATAAGTGAAGTTACGGTATCGGAGATGAGGAGGATTAGCCGGGGCGCGGCGGCAAGTGGACGGACAATAGTTACGATGGAGAAGGGAAGTGAAAGGACGAGATAGCTGGCGACAACGGCTATGGCTATCACAAAGAACCTTCAAAAACGATTTACATTTATATATTTCATCACTAACCGGACAAGGTTAAAATATATACCCGGGACATGACTTGACTTACAAATAGCTTGAATTTAACTATTTGATTTCAGAAAAACTATAACAAAGTAAAGAAGTATGTTTTACCGTTGTTAGAGACATACTATAGACGCATGCATTTATTGTATAAAAACATCATGCAAAATTGTAATCATATGTGAAGAAAATGAAAATGGACTTACGAAAATGTGGGAAAGTCATCGTAACCGGCTTGGAACTGTAAGAACTGAGTAAAGAAGGGAAGAGTCTCCTCGGCGGTGTACATGACAGAGGAAGCCGCAATGGTGATTCCTATGGCCGCCAAACGGAGGAGGAAATCGAATATGGCCAAACCTCTCTTGTAGCCACCTCCTGCCGCAGCTGCCACAAAGCTCTTCTTCTTCTCGTCCACTACGACATGGCTTGTACTTTTGGTCACGTTGCTCGGCTCGCCGACGTCAATGGTGGTCGACTCTTTCGCCATTCTCTCTTGCAATTGGGGTTTAAAGAAAGCCAAACTGTGTGTGTATATATGTTTGTGTGTTGAAATGCTTTGTAATTTGTGGTGGGAAACTAATGGGAGATGGACAAATGTTTATATAGTGCTTGTATTAAGTAGTCATTGATTATGAACAGTTTAGTAGATAACTAATGATGACGACTTTATTTAGTCGTTTAATATTGAGGTTAGTTGATTTGTTAGGGTCCGAGAAGAGGAGTTGTTGTTTCTTACTATTCCCCACTTGATTGGGTTTGAGCTAACAATTAAAGTCAAAAGAATTGTTGAAATATCATAGGTAAAGTGTAGTGAAGTTTAGTTGGCATCCGTACGCATGTAACAGAGCTTGATTAATTATGTTCATTTTATTCCATGCCAATAGTACAACCGAACTTTGTTGATTGAAATGACTAACTACTCATATGGTTAATTAGCCAACGACTGATCTTTCAGGACTTCCATTAAATTAAATGCTTCTCCTTCTCTCGTGACAAACCACGATATATAAGCTGTTGAGAGAGCGTAACGACAATAATATCCATCAGAACTAGAACAAGAATGGAACTTAACCCTCACTTGTATTTTTTCCTTTCTCTTCTCTTCTCTTTCTTCTTCGTTTTGCCTTCATGGTTTATGACCGAAGGTTTCAAGATTTGTCTTTTTTTTCTTTCTATTCTCATCTATTGTAACTCAGTCACTACATGAATACAACCAGAAATTAAAAAAAAAAAAAAAAAAAATGGAACGAAACGATCAATATAAAATGACTTATTTTAAAACTACAAAACAGTTTTCTTTTTAAACGGACGATGTTATTCGTTTCAGCATAAAGGATGCTTAATTTGGATGCAAATACACCAAACTTCGTAGTTTTGCATCCAAAATATCTATAATCTTTTTTTATACAAATGATTTTGAATTCAAATCATCATCCGAACTCACATGCCAAATTTATCAAAACTGTAGAAATATCGATAATCAGAAGAAACAAAATGAAAACGATTTTCTGTTTTTTTTTTTTATGAATAGAGTTTGTACAGCATTATATTTACTACAAAGCAAGTATCTACTTACCAAGACAAACTAGTGATATGATGTGCGGGCTCCAAAGTATGACAAAGTTATATTATCGAACATAGAATCTAAAAATCATTTACAAAACAAATAGATGTCTTTAAAATCATGAATGTACCTACCAATTTGGTGGAAGAAGAAAAAGAATAGAAAGACCATACAAATGTTAACAAATTAGGCGCAGCCAAAAAGAAACACAAAAAATATAATTTCTGTAAGTTATGTCATTTGATGTCTCGATAGACGTCGGTTGAGACACAATGTCTAAGAGTACAAATGTTAACATGATCTATTAAAAAACCGCTAAACCAAAATATGCTTTCTAACAAAAAATTAAACACGAAAAATCAACGATCAATTATTGCGAAACCCGTATGAAGACACATAAGAAATTAAATAAAGATGTATTGTATTAAGATTTAGTTACTCATAATTAATCAATTATGAACATGTGAGCAATGGCGGCTCCTTCACTGGGTATAAGGTATGAGATTAATGGCAACCAATATCAACCCTTTTATATGAATTAATTTGTAAAAAACGTCTTATATTTTTTATTTTGTTAAGGTCCAAAACACATATATTTGAAAATATATTCAAAAATTAAACAGTGATATCGATAAAAAGAAACAAACCTGAAGAATGTGCACGAATAGATTTGAAGCCTCAAGTCGCGTTACATCAAACAAAATCATTACTAAAACAGTAGTGTAAGAAAATAATCAAAAGACAAAGGACCGATGTGCTCCTGTTAGGCATGTCAATTTGAGTCCAAACCCGTGGGCCCCGCCCCAATAGACAAATGACCGATTTATTTTCCATGATTATCGTATATATGATATACTTCAATATTTTCTATATTTATCTTTACTGATTTTTATTTTAAAATAGAAATTATTTTCAAAACCATAGCGTCTTCGTGAGGCTTTATATACCCCTATAATACCCGTCTCTTTTATACCAAATCCCCGAGAAGGTCATACCTAGCCACTTTTTTTCTTTGTCTTTCGTTATTTGTTCTTTGGCTTTCGTTTGATGTGTTTTTAATAACCGAAACATTTTTGTTTTTGTTTTTTTGGAACGTTATAAGGAGTTCATTACGAAATAAAAGATTGGGAGTGTTCTAACATATTCAACCGCCCCGATTCCTCAGAAAGAAAACCGATATCTAAAAACCTACAAAATATCTCAAAATCAGTATTTAAAAAACAATTATACAAAAGAGTGGATTAAACCAACTTGTTTATTGATTAATACCTTCAAATCACGTATTGTTGCCGGGTTTAAAAAAATTTCTAAAATTATACATTATCCACAACTTGTTTATCGATTATCATAATTAGTTATCCAACAATGAAAATCCGAATTGACCTATAGATGAAGAGGAAGTAAAAAAATGTTATCCATTAGGATGCACATATCCGAATATGTGATAAGGATGAACCCGGTGAACCTTTTTATAAACGATATCCTTCACCACTTTTATTCCATAAGTCCTCCATAACACTATCAAAGACATGCGCCAATCATAACCCTCATGTTTGAGCATTTCGTAGCCTTAATCTTGCGCAAACATCTTTTAATAAGGATGTGATTGGCTCATGTTTATGAGGTGGTACCGGAACAACTATTATTAATATCCACCTAGAGAGCATAATTAATAGCTATCTAATATGGATCCTTTGGCCTCAGTTAGACGCTAGCTTCTTTTCGAGTCCACATGCTATAAGGAACCATCAGTCAAGATAGATGAGAAGGTGATGGTGGTGACGATATTGGCGGTGATACAAACATTAAAACGACCGCCCAAAAATGAGTACTTTCGCCAAATGTATTTATTGCCAAATCATACTCCTAGCGATTCAAGTTTTCTCCAAGGTCAACAACTTTTTATTGAATGTTTTACTCATTACCACAACTGCTCAAGGTACACCTAAAGTGCTTACAAAAAATTTCAAGTCTTTGTGAGCTCACCCACATACTCTGTTTTGCATGCATTGTATGTTTTAAAAAACTATGCTTTTAAAGAGGTAGAAATCTGAAAATATCCTTTAAACACTAATATAAGGTCGTAGTTGACTTGAGGTTAAAACTTTGTTAAAAATTCGCATGGTGAAGTTAATGCAAGATACTTTGTTTACATGCTTTTAACCAAAAGGAGGTTGTTTAGTTTGTTACATGTTGATACATAAGTCTAAATTACATGTTTATGATCATGTAAATTTGTTAAGAATCCTCCTGATACCGCGAGATTTAAACTTTGTTAAGAATCATCATGATCATGTAAATTACCTGTTTACATGCTTTCTTTGGATGATCATTAAAAATATTTTTTGCTATTGTGCCAAAACATTCAGTTAGATCATAGAGTTATTTTTGTACGCTAACATGGTAGATAGATAACCATAACCATAGCAAAACCAACCAGAATTTTCATATCCATGTTTTCCCAAATGAACAAAGCAAAATAAAAAAAAAAAAAACAAAAAACAAAAACAAACGACAAACCAAACTAAATTGGTTTTCGAAAACTTCTATGTAGACAACATTAATGGTTTTCTTTTGTAACTTTCTATTTTTGTCCGTGATGAGGATTTTCAAACCACTTCTCAAAGTAACCCTGGAAACGGCAACATAAAGATGTCCATGAGAGAAGACATGCCTTGGTAAAAACAAACTCACCCTTTCTAGAGTTTGTCATGGCTTTTATTTATAGTCATTGCAAATGCAAGTGATATAAGGAATTGTCGATGTCGCATTCTAAAAGGGAAACATGTATCCATATGAGAAACGAACATCCTAGGTATCAAGACCCTATCATCGAGACCTTTGTTAAACTTTCCTGTAATAACCCTAGGTTCGATAACATGATTAGCCATCTGAGTAACTATCAATCGTGTTCAATTGCACAATATACTTTTTGGATCAATGTTTCTGAGCAACATAACAAGAGCACCTACCTTCAATGCCAACTTATGGTTAGGAAACCCAGAAGTCTTGACACTGTTTAGGAACTTTTGCGTCTAAACCATGTCATATGTAGTACTTCTGTAAGGAGTCTCGATACTATCAGAACATAAATAAACTTTTTTTATCACTTACCGAATGAACAAACATGGTTACGGTTAAGGCAACACATAAACATATATAAATACTAATGACAGAATAGAAGACATGAAACAAAACACTATTACTTGGTAACTGCGGTAGCATATAATTAATCATTAATCATCTCAATATAGCCTTCTCCTTGAAGAACTTAGGATCAATTCTCGTGGCAAACTAATCTCCGTATATCTCTCTCACAATTGATCTAACAGGATCGTCGCAATCCATTATAAACAAATCTTCATGAATCTTGATTTCAGACTTACCACTGTTAGACTCGCTCAAAGTGGCATTACTGTCTTCGATGTCCAGAATCCACACCAAAAAAGATTTTAGATCTTCCGCATCACGATCACTAAGCCCCACGTGAAGCCTCATGTTTCTTGTAAGCATGAAAACCTTACAACCCTTCCAAAGCACTGATGAATTAAGAGCATCTAAAACCGTCTCCATCCTAGATCCATCCGGGATAACTGGCAATATTTGTCTAAAATCTCTACCAAATACGATACGTTTCAAAACAATGCTTACTCATCATCGAAACCTAAGTGCTGAAGTATATATTTTTTTGTGACCCAGTACGATGAACCCTAATGATCAGTCCTTATAAACTTCTATAAGAGTATCTAGTGAGAAGGAAGCATAAACAATCGTTTTGTTTCCCCACAAGTCTTTATTGCTCGGTAGTAAGCAGAATCGCCTCTATTGAATCCGATTGGAGAGTTATAACGGTTTGGTGAAGTATTGGTTGCCCGAGATCCGGCTATACCCAAGAGTGTTTCCATCAAAGCTTATATTCAAACTCGGTTCTTGATTCAAACCAAGACCAAAGTTAGTTAAAAAAAAAGAATTTTGATCAGTGATGCTGACATGACGTGTATAGCTGCGAAAACAAAAAATACACGTCATCACTTCGCATCAATTTCGAGCCAAAGAGGAAAATTAAGAAACAAAGGAATGTTTAACTACTATGTCTTGTTGCTCAACAGATTTTAACAAAAAAACTAAACCATACATACAGAGAAAAAGCATAATAAATGAAGGTAAGAAAGAGCAAACCAAGAATATACAGAACATAATAAATGTGTGGTAATGTCTGAGACGATTACGTTATGTTAACGATTAACTTCCACTATTGTAATTATGGTTAGATGGCAAAAACGATTACGTTAACGATTAACTCCCATTATTGTAATTATGGTTAGCTCGATGAACATAAAATGTGTTTTTGGCTTACAGTAGGGTAAGACCACTTGTAATGAACATTCCACCAATCGAATAAAACTTGTCTTGCTTCTCTCGAACGGTAGCTTTCTTTTCTTCTTCTTCTTTTAAAAATCTAGTTTTAAAGAACTGATATGGATTCTGTGAAGCAACATGTCCTTGAGATCACGGTCTTAGCATCTTTGTTTCCCATCTTGTGATAGCTCATACTCAACTACTCGTGAGATGAAATTGCATCTTCCGCACCTTGTGCGGGTATAAACTAAATTTTTAAAAGTTGATATATTAGTTTATTTATAGATGGATAATCCGGTTTATATAATTTGGCTTTGTTTTGGACATTTTAGTATTAAACATAATATCATTTTTTAAAAAATATTTTAAATTTTAATAACAAAATACCAATACATAATATAAATATTACTCCATCTGTCTTAAATAAGTGATGTTTTAAGGTTTTTTTGTTCTCAAATAAGTGATGTTTTCAGTTTTCAATACAAAATTAAATAACTTTTTATTGTTTTTGACGATTCCGAATTCGGAGCAGGAATCGGAGCTTCGCCAGCGCTTTCGTGCAACGTAATGGAACCATCGGCACAAAGATGCAAATCTTTTAACCAACCTAAAAAAAAACATGCTACTTCGTGTATATACACAAACAAAACTCTCTAAAATAATATACACATTGAAATCAAAAGAAAATCCGAAGCCAAGAAGAAAACCACAAACTATCCTAAACCGAAAAAAAAGCAACCAAATCTTCATCTTTTGAATATGATGTTAATTTAATTATATTGCAGACTTTCCTCCAAGTTATTTGGATCATCATAAGTTCAAAAGATAAGATGTGCTGAATTACTCTTCATAACGTGTCGATTAACATAAGGACCAGTTTGTGAATCCTCATGATCGTGTTTTGCTTCTTTTATTAGTATCAAACCAGCTGAGATTCAAAAATGGTATAATTTAAAGCTGATACATAATGAAACATTGTATAGCAAAGGAATGAAGCTTACATCCATAGAAAATTTGAACCAAATCTCTATTTTTACCTTATAAAGTTAGGAATCCTCAAAATCTTTTTTCTTAAAGACTAAGAAGAAGCTTCATTATCACGTAACCAAATTTATTATGGAGACTCACTGATAAGGCACAAACTACGTGCGACATTATTATCAAATCTGATGTGGAAACTGCTCAACCACCTACAGGAACATAGCCTATTGGTATGGCCTCAATCATCTCTCTCAAAGACAAAACCAAATAATTTCTAGCCTCAAAATTTTCCTCAAACCTCAAACGCCACCGACTCAGTCATCGGACTCATATGGTCACCAACAGGGGCGGAGTTACTTGGGCTATAGTGGGGTCAGCTGACCCCTATGATTTTTGTTTTTGTTTTTATGTTATATCCTCAAATAAATTTAACTGACCACACTTTAAAAAAAAAGTTTGACCCCATCAAAAAATAATTTAGTAGTAAAAAGCCTAATTTATTTGTTTAGTTCAGCTCACGTTTAGTTTGAGACTCAATTAAAATACAATTATGAATGATTTATTGCTTATCCATAAATTAAATAAAAATGTTCTCTATTATATATCTACTAGATAAGTACCCGCATATATGCGGGTTTATAATTTAATATTTTATAACCCGTGAAAAAAATGAAAGACGATAAAATGGAAAACAAAATTAGATCACCCATGAAAATATCTTATACATAAATTTAGAAGCAAAGTTTACGATAAAATAAATATATACATTGAAAGAAAAATTTGGTGAATAGATGCAGTAAATAGTTGTGGATACGATTACTGGACTTTTATTTCGTTTAGGTGTAATTGATATACTACCAAATTATGGTTTATATAGAGGTGATAAATTAAAATTCTTTTTCTTTTATGATTAATTTTCTTAATCTAAATGGAAAACTACGAAATATTTTTTCTTACTATATTAATCTTGCCTTTTAAGATAAATTATAAATTAAAACTAATTTGATTAATATTTACTTTAATTCATTTGTTTTTTAAATTAAACTGAAACATGTCAAGATCTAAATTAACCGTGACAAATGTCATGATCTCGTGAGTGAGAATTATCCTACGTGTCACACTCACATTGAGAGATCCAACTTTATATAAT
>PKML01030184.1:467814-506657 GCA_002933935.1 Eutrema yunnanense
TTTTTTTTTGTTTGCTCTACAAATTTGAGTGTCGATTACTACCCGACCGGGTTGGTATGGGACCTAACAATCGGTTTGGTATGAAAAATCATTCATATATACCGATTAGAAGACGGATCGAGCCCCCGGTTTTGTTAAACCCTAATAATAACAAAAAGAGACCAACAAATAAACCAAGATTAAGACATTAAATTTGAAATAAACCAAGCGATTAAGTTAAACCGAGCGTCGGATTGATTTAAGTGATGAGGACATGTCATCAGATAGTAACGAATGAAATTATGACAAATAATCAAAAAAAAAATGAATGAGGTAGGATTATTCTAAGGCCGCCACGTAAGATTATGACTTCACAAATAATAGTATGATAAATCATACAATATTTACATCATAAAGACATGAACCCAATTCTAAGAGGATCGTGATTTCTATTATATACACCAATAACAACTATGAATTTTTTCGTCTAAATTTAACAAAAGACAAAAACATTCTCACAAATTTACTTTTTAAAAAAACATATATACTAAGTGAAAAATCATTAGGTGGAGTGAAAAAATGATTAGGTACCAAGAATCAATCTGAGGAGAAAAATGTTTATATAGACGATGGAAAATCGAAATCTGATGCGGTTAAAAACAATTCTATAAACTTTTATAGAAATTTGCGCTTGTGTGAAGAATTGAGGGTGTTTGTTTTTTTTGTTTTTTTCTTAAAAAATTGAGGGTATTTGTTGAAACTTGAAAGTTTGTTTTTTTCTTTCATAAAATAGGAAATCTAGTATTACAATTGATATGTTAGTTTACAACTTACAAGTAATCTAAACTAATTTCATTGTATTCCGTATAATCGGTTACATAATTACAACAAAAAAAGGCAATCTATAGTTTCTAATCTTGCATAGTTTTAGGCGGCGTTTTCGCTTTGATATTAATATACTTGTACCTCTTTCTCAAGATAATACATAGAGAGATTTTATCTATCTTCATCTTCGATCTATCGCTTCCCACTTTCCCTAATTTGCACAATCTCTCTACTAAAGACATGAGATCATATGTATGTAATTGCGTTCCTAAACATACATGATCTCCTTAATTTGCCCCATTAGATATCGTTGTGGATTGTCCGTTAGAGAATATATAAACATGCACTAGGTAAGATCACTTAGAACACCGGTGTGGTGTCTTCCAATTTCCAATTATCCTCCAACATTTAAGTCAAAATCAAAAAAACTTATTAGAGTTCTTGTTCAAACAAAAAAAAAAACTTATTAGAGTTTGATCGATCTGTTGGAACCGAATTCAATCAAGGGGTGGATGGAAGACACGTGTCGTGATCTACAGCGGGATCTAACTTTGACCTGGATCATGAGCAATCCGTTGACTTTGAGCTGAATCGCTTATTGTTGGATTTAGCCTTTGGTCCCATTGAGTTCGATTTTTAGGCTATACTATCAAACGAGAACATCTATATGAATCGGAAGCTTTCAAGCTGAACCAAGACAAACTCCCCTTAAAACATATAAAACTCCGGTTACATTGTCCACACCATAATGATATATCTTTATCATATCATGTTACACAAAGCACAAGCCACAAACATATACATGAGGAATCTCTAGATCCGTTACAATCTTAACACGCAGAAAATATCATATCAATGCCTTTTTAGAGCAATGGCTGAGATGACGATGAGAAGGATGAAGAAGACAACCGCGATAGAAGCGGCTACAACTGCGCTACTCACGGCCTGGCAGAAGTCTCCAAACTGCTGACAAATGGGGAGCCAGTTGGTGTTTGTGTTGCCGTTATGTGCGAGGTAGACAATTGCTGCTGCCGCAGCCGCTGCTGCTGTGGTAAGCGTCACGACCACCTTTATACAGATATCACCATAACATAAAAGAGAGTGAATTTAGATGAAGTTTATAAAAAAATATTGGAGAATAGGGTTTATAAGTGAAGTTACGGTATCGGAGATGAGGAGGATTAGCCGGGGAGCGGCGGCAAGTGGACGGACAATAGCTACGATGGAGAAGGGAAGTGAAAGGACGAGATAGCTGGCGACAATGGCTATGGCTATCACAAAAAACCTTCAAAAACAATTTACATTTGTATATTTCATCACTAACCGGACAAGGTTAAAATATATACCCGGAACATGACTTGACTTGCAAATAACTTGAATTTAACTATTTGATTCAGATTAACTATAACAAAGTAAAGAAGTATGTTTTACCGTTGTTAGAGACATACTATAGACGCATGCATTTATTGTATAAAAACATTATGCAAAATTGTAATCATATGTGAAGAAAATGAAAATGGACTTACGAAAATGTGGGAAAGTCATCGTAACCGGCTTGGAACTGTAAGAACTGAGTAAAGAAGGGAAGAGTCTCCTCGGCGGTGAACATGACAGAGGAAGCCGCGATGGTGATTCCTATGGCCGCCAAACGGAGGAGAAAATCGAATATGGCCAAACCTCTCTTGTAGCCACCTCCTGCGGCAGCTGCCACAAAGCTCTTCTTCTTCTTCTCGTCCACTACGACATGGCTTGTACTTTTGGTCACGTTGCTCGGCTCGCCGACGTCAATGGTTGTGGACTCTTTCGCCATTCTCTCTTGCAATTGGGGTTCAAAGAAAGCAAAAGTGTGTATGTGTGTTTGTGTATTGAAATGTTTTGTACTTGTGGTGGGAAACTAATGAAGATGGCCGTGTGTTTTATAGTGCTTGTATTAAGCAGTTATTGATTAGGATGAGGTTTTTTTATATATGTTTGTTCAATATTGAGGTTAGTTGATTTGTTAGGGTCCGGGAAGAGGAGTTGTTGATTCTTACTTCCCCCACTTTGTTGGGTTTGAGCTAATAATTCAAGACAAAAGAAAAGCTAAAAATATCCTATCTAAACTAATGAAGTTGGTATCCGTACGCAGCTAAAAGAGCTTAATAACGTGTGATATGTTCATTTTATTCATGCCAATTGTACACCAACCTTTGTTAATTGAATGACTTAATTACTTTCAAATTAGTTAGTTATTTTTCAACGAAGCACATATTATAATATAATCAGATCAATTATTGCTCATATCAAGGAGCTAATTATGTACAGAATATATTGTTATTAACTACTGTAGAATACCCTAGCTCATCTCTCGTTGTATATATATTCTACCTTTTCTGTAATAATAAAACCATCACTTCTACAAACCTCTATATGGTATCAGAGCATAAAGATACCTAAGACCTACAAACATTTTTCTTTTCTGAATTTCTTTGGCCGTATATCACCTTTTTTTTTTTTTTTTTTTTACCACTAGGCCTTCTTCCATGGCTCCCAAACACAACCTACAACAAAACTACAACAAAACACTAAACAATCCACCTTATTTTGGTCGATGCCAGATCTGTGGCATAAAAGGCCATAATGCCAGGAGATGTTCACAACTTACTCTCATAAATCAAGTTTCCTACACATATCCTACCTCACTGAATACGTTCACATCTTCGCAGACGAGAGCCAACCTAACAGCTGCTCATTCATCCCAGCCAAACAATTGGCTCATGGACAGCGGTGCTACACATCATATCACCGCGGATCTCAACAACTTGCAACTCCGTCAGCCGTATACCGGTGACGACAAAGTTCTAATTGGTGACGGTTCAGGCCTCGCTATTTCGCACACAGGCTCTGCCCAACTACCTTCACCGTCTCGAAACCTCTCTTTAAACCAAGTACTATGCGTACCTAACATCCACAAAAACCTCATCTCAGTCTATCGGCTATGTACGTAACACCAATCAAGTTTCAATAGAATTCTTCCCGGCATATTTCCAAGTGAAGGACCTCAACACCGGGGCACCCTTACTCCAAGGAATCACTAAAAATGAGCTTTATGAGTGGCCAGTATCATCATCTGCAACCACTGCCTTTTTTGCTTCCCCAACACCAAAAACCAGTCTCTCCTCTTGGCATTCAAGACTTGGTCACCCAGCTCCTTCCACACTAAACACTGTTGTCTCGAAATTTACTTTACCACTTTCTCATTCCTCTCCCAAATCTCAGTCCTGCACTCATTGCCTTATCCATAAAAGCCATAAGTTGTCTTTCTCTGAATCCTCAATTGTCTCTTCTCGACCCCTTGAATACATCTTCACTGATGTTTGGAGCTCGCCTATAACCTCTATTGATAATCTCCGATATTATCTTATTCTAGTCGACCATTACACAAGATACACATGGTTTTACCCTCTCAAACTAAAATCTCACGTCTGTGGTACGTTTATCGCCTTCAAAGCCTTGGTGGAAAATCATTTCCAGACACGAGTTGGTACATTATACTCTGACAATGGTGGAGAGTTCATCGCTCTTCGATCATATTTATCGGAACACGGAATCTCACATCTCACCACTCCGCCGCACACGCCTGAGCACAATGGGATCTCCGAGAGAAAACACAGACACATTGTTGAAACTGGCCTGACACTACTCTCACAAGCTGCCGTCTCCAAGTCGTATTGGCCATATGCATTTGCTACTGCTGTTTTTCTCATCAACCGTCTTCCAACGCCAGTCCTTTCTCTAATGTCACCATTTGAGAAATTGTTCAATCGACCACCAAACTACAACAGATTGCGAATCTTTGGATGTGCGTGTTTCCCTTGGCTCCGACCTTATAATTCCCACAAGCTCGAAGATAAATCCAAGTTGTGCGTATTTCTCGGCTATTCGATTACGCAGAGCGCTTACCTGTGTCTCGACGCTACCACCAATCGTATATACATCTCACGGCACGTTCAATTTGATGAAGCAAGCTTCCCCTTCAAATTACCACATTCCACAACGCCGATCTTCACAGACCACGATTCCCAACGATGGCTGCCATTGATCACTCCTGTTCCACTCCAAACTCCGCCACCACCGCCAAGAGAAAGCTTGCCGCCGACCGATACTATATATGATCGAGTTGCCACCTCCAATCGAGTCGCCGCGTCGTCATCACCAGCGCCGTTGCCACTAGTTGTGTTGCCACCGGTTGCGTCACCTCCGGTCACGTCACCTCCGGTCTCGTCGCCTCTGGTTCCATCGGCGGTCGACTCCTCACCGCCACAAAACCTGCATTGTGAGAGAGATTCACGACAATCAGATTTTTCTGAAAATCGGGCTTCTACTTCAATTGAGCCTAATATACAACCAGGCCCATTACAAAATTCTCTTACAGATCAGGCCCATATCCAACATTCAACACAAGTCCAACTTCCTGAGTCACATTCGACGGAGATGAGAAATCCCAGAACTACCGTCGTCGATCCTCTGCCTCAGCGACCGCGAAACTCACACCCGATGCTGACAAGATTGAAGAAAGGCATCAACAAACCGAACCAGAAAATCAAACCGTCCCTTACCGTGGCGCCGACAACCTCCGCACCAACTCAGGTATCGCCGCTAAACTCTAACTCTCGTTCTTCCCCTCTTTTGTCTGAGCCCACTGCTCCAACTGAAAATGGGCTGCAACCCACGGCCCAGAAACCACAAACACAATCCACTTACATTCAACCCTTGGACCAACATCAAGCCCAACAACCACCTCAAATTAATCCATCAACTTCAAACACAGCCCATCCTCCAATTCACGTTTCCTCACAAACAAATATCCAAAATCAAAATCACCCTCAAACAAGATCTCCAAACCCGACTCCAGCCTCTTCCTCTCAACCAATATCGCAACCTGAACTTACCGAAACAGTAAAACCACCAAATACTCATCCCATGTCCACCCGTGCGAAGGCTGGAATCACAAAACCCAACATCAAATACTCTCTCGCCATTACTACTGGTTCTGCCTCTGACGATGAACCACGAACAGCACTTCAAGCTCTCAAAAATGAGAAGTGGAGAAATGCAATGGGGTCCGAATACAATGCTCAGATTGGGAATCGAAGTTGGGATCTTGTTCCGCCTCCGTCACCAACAGTCACGATTGTGGGTTGTCGATGGATCTTCACCAAGAAATATAATCCAGATGGCTCGCTAAGCCGGTATAAAGCGCGTCTCGTCGCCAAAGGGTATAATCAACGACCTGGGCTCGACTATGCTGAGACGTTCAGTCCTGTCATCAAGTCTACTACGATTCGTCTTGTCCTTGGTGTGGCTATTGATCGCTCTTGGCCAATACGCCAATTAGACGTCAACAACGCATTTTTGCAGGGAACTCTGACAGATGAGGTGTATATGTCACAACCACCTGGGTTCGTAGATGATGAAAGGCCGCACTATGTTTGTCGATTACGGAAAGCAATATACGGTCTCAAACAAGCACCAAGAGCATGGTACATCGAACTTCGAACTTATCTTCTTTCTGCTGGCTTTGTTAACTCTGTTTCAGATACTTCTCTGTTTATTTTGCGGAAAGGGAGGTCCATTGTCTATATGCTTATCTATGTTGACGATATTTTGGTCACGGGAAACGATAACAAGCTTCTCCAACAAACTCTAGAGGCTTTGGCAACTCGATTCTCTGTCAAAGATCACGAAGATTTGCATTATTTTCTGGGTATAGAAGCAAAGCGTGTACCTTCGGGTATTCACTTAAGTCAACATAAATACATAAAGGATCTTCTAGCAAGGACAAACATGCTCTCGGCAAAACCCGTGACTACTCCCATGGCGACATCTCCTGCACTCTCTCTCTTTTCAGGCACGAGACTATCAGACCCAACAGAATACAGATGCATTGTTGGGAGCTTGCAATATTTGGCGTTCACCAGACCAGATTTGTCTTACGCGGTCAATCGACTCTCTCAATACATGCACGCACCCACACAAGATCATTGGCAGGCTGTGAAGCGAGTTCTACGATACTTAGCTAACACCTTTGATCATGGAATTTTTCTGCGCAAAGGAAATGTCTTAACTCTTCACGCCTATTCTGATGCAGATTGGGCTGACGACAAAGACGATTATGTTTCCACTAATGGGTACATTGTGTATCTAGGCTCCCACCCACTCTCGTGGTCTTCCAAGAAGCAGAAAGGCGTTGCACGGTCCTCTACTGAAGCTGAATACAGGTCAATTGCTAATACCGCATCGGAATTAAAATGGATATGTTCCTTGATGGGTGAATTAAGAATAAGTCTTTCCAAAGCTCCAGTTATTTATTGCGACAATGTGGGCGCAACCTATTTGTGCGCGAATCCGGTTTTCCACTCAAGGATGAAACATATTGCTTTGGACTATCATTTCATACGCAATCAGGTGCAATCAGGATCTCTTCGCGTTGTCCATGTTTCTACTCGAGATCAACTAGATGATGCCTTAACAAAACCTGTTTCACGGGCAGCTTTTCATAACTTTTCGGACAAGATTGGAGTTACCAAGGCACCTCCATCTTGAGGGGGCATATTAGAATATAATCAGATCAATTATTGCTCATATCAAGGAGCTAATTATGTACAGAATATATTGTTATTAACTACTGTAGAATACCCTAGCTCATCTCTCGTTGTATATATATTCTACCTTTTCTGTAATAATAAAACCATCACTTCTACAAACCTCTATAGCACATGTCTTTCATATGTTATTCATGCATGATCTTGATCGTTCCTAAAGTATGTTAAAGATCATTGTCGGACTCTGTACTTCGGCCATAATTGGCATAAGTAGAGCATCACCACCCTATAATATATGCGTGTCAGTTAGGGTTAAAGCCCAAAATCCAGTCAAGCCCAATCCTAAAACACCAGAGAATTAAGATCTACATATCTTTTATATAGTACAAATTTTGATAGTGACGATGGTTTAAAGACGTTAATGCAATTCTGAATCTTCACTATCTACTGCATAGATTTGAAATGTTCTATTTTTAATGTTTTAATGTATTTTTTTTAATGTATTATTTGTTGTGAATTTTATATATTTCTTTCTAATTTGGATTTGAGATCATATGTTGAATTTTTATGATAAAGTTTAATTAATTGGATTTGTGAAAAGGTATTGATTAATGAAATTTAGAATTAATATTGGTTTAGGGAAAAAAAAAAACTCTAAAATAAACGGAGCTTACCTTGTAACTCTTTCGAACCGGACCAGACTTTCAAATATAAGTCTAAGAAATTATGTGGATTTTTCAGATTTTTGGCTGGGTCGGACTTTACCCGATTAACCTGTCTAATATGATCGAAACAAAATCATTTTTCCCTCTAAACTTTTCAATCTTAGAGACTGGCTTGGTCATAAACACTAGAACAAATAACCAATATTCCCGTTGATACCGTGGTGAAATCTTTTTTGAACAAAAATCAAATCTAAGCGCCATAAATTCAGTAACTATGTTCTTGAACGTTGTGATTTGATATCTATCTAAACGGTCATACAATAAAAAGGAAAAGTGTAAAATTATGAGACTCGTTCCCGAGTTTATAAATAGGAGACTAGCCTTTTGTTATTCTGCAATTTTGGTTTTGATTAATAAAACTTACACAGAGCTTTTGAAAGAAAGCTCTTGTTCCTTATTTCCGGGCATTCTTTGAGAATTCAACGGGATTAAAAAGGTTTGGCTAACTGGTATTCCAAGAATTCAACGTTATTGTCGCATATCGATACATCCGCTCCGTTACATTTCAAATAAGATAGAGAGTAAAAAGAAGAACAAATGGCTACGAGGATCCCAAAGCGCGTCAATTTCTTCGGAAGAGTCTTGGCCATCACGGTCGTCACTCGAAGTGCCTCAGTGATCAACCGATGGATCCGCACCGTCCGCTTCTTCAACCGTCGTCACCCTCTCGTCGTCGGAGTTGGCGTACAGTGGACGCCCGTTCTTTACCAATCCGATCCTCTACCGGATGTCCTCCACTTAAGCGTAGGTAACCGTTGTCTCATCATACAGTTGAATTACTGTAAACGCCTCCCCGACGTACTACGAAGTTTCCTCGCAGACCGCGGGATCACTTTCGTAGGCGTATGGAACAGCCAAGACAAGGGAAAGCTCGAGAGGTGCAGCCATCGGCTGGAGATCTGGAGACTTCTGGACGCTAGGCAGTATTTGGCTGCGAGCCTCAAGTCTTGTTCGTTTGAGGAGATTGTGAAGGAGTGTTTCGGTTACCAAGGAGTGAGGTTAGATAAAGAGATAAGTATGAGTGATTGGGGCGTTCGCGTCCTTTCTAATGATCAGATACTTCAGGCGGCAAAAGATTCATATCTTTCCTTCAAGCTCGGTGTTAAGCAACGTCTCTGGCAAGTGTGCACTTGATCTCCTTCTTCTGTGTTAGGTTGTACGTTGCGAGGAAAGAGCAAAATAATTTACTGTCTTCTTTTTTTTTGACACAATAATTAACGTCTTCTATAATTTGAAAGCCTTTTTTCTTTTTCTTTTGGCAAATTCAAATTCGCAAACCTTATCATTTTCTTGTTATGTTATGACAGTTATGTTAATATTTGAATTCGCAAACCTTAACATTCCTATCCGAAATATGTCTACATTTTAAAAATATTGAATATGAAAAATGGTTTTATAGAGCCTTGGCCCATAATTCTTCGAAGACTAATCTAAAAAACAAAAAGTCTCATATAACACATGGTCATAGATATTTTGAGCAACATTGTTTTTTTTTTTTTTAATTTATTTTAAACTGGAGTAATCCTAAACTTTTTAGACCCAAACTAATTCTCAGCGGCCCAATAGCTGGGGTCTACGCCAAAAAATTCTCAAGTGTATATGGTGGCCAAACGGAGTCGAACCCAGGGCCGGGGAGCAAGCACATACTCAACCCTTTCCCAAACCAATGAAAGACCACCGCTTGGTTATTTTGAGCAATATTGTATTTTTCAACCTCTCGGATTAAGGGTAAAATAGAAAATGACTTTGAGAGGATGCAGAAGGAATTTGTGGAACGGTCGAGTGGTTTAGTCTCGTGAACACCTTCCCATAACCCCCATTATGTTCACCACTGGTTAGTTGTTAGCGATGATCGTGTTTGAACCGATATTTTAAGGTGTGATTAAAATAGTTTTTAAAATATGTATGTGTAAAATAAACATGTATGCCAAAACGAAAACATGAGTTCTTCTTTAAAAGTTTTACTATTATCAAATTATGATTTGGTAATATCACCAGCTAAATAGTCAAAACCATACATAACGTGGCTTATTAATCACCATTTTTAGTTAGCACATTCCGATTATGATATAATGATGTTTGAATAATACTATTTGATTTTTTTTTGGTAAAGGTATAAGTTCTTAACCTTTTATATAAGTGTGTACGTTTTTTTTTTTTTTTGACGATATGTATGTTTGTTTCTATATCTTTCATGACAATCATAAGACTAAACCCATTTGTCAAAAGTTTAGGATAATATTAAAAGAAGGCACTCGCGAAACAAAGTGAAATGGTTGGGTCCACTTTTATATGTACAAAACAAAGCACTTTTTCATGGCGGCCAACTCTTTCACATTCGAATGGGAATTTCGGTTTATTTTCGGATTTGGTTTAAGTGCGATTAGTTTGATGTTAGTAAAATAATAACTGAACTCTAGCCATATTAGTCATTTTTTTTTTTTTTTTGGTTTTTTTTTTAGTCATTTTGATTCATTCAATTTGGTTTAGCTCGCTTCAGTTATAGAGTTTGGTTCGGTATTGTTAGCTTTTGGTTGGATTGCATGTGTCTCATATTTTACATGTGTTAATTTAATAGTATAAATTAATGAATTAATGCGGTTAGTTAATGAATGTTTAACATTGAGTGGTACATAAAATTGTTTGTTGGTAACGAAATTCATAATCAAGCTGAATTGATATCATCATATATTATATAAAGTTAAATGTTTCAAAATTAATAATTCACTTGATCCTGACATATGTCAATTCAATCGATAAGATTTTGACACATGTAAGAAAAAATTTCCGATTAGATTTTCACATAATAACTTATTATATAAATTTGAATCTCTCAGTGAGTGTGACACGTGTGATTTTTCTAATTTATTAGATCGTGAGGAAAAAATAAAAAGTATTAAGTAAATAATTTTAACTCACAAGATCGTGACATGTGAAAAAAAAATGTAATAATATAAAATTTTCTATTGTTAGTTATTTATTTTTTAAGAAGACAAAATAACAAAAACAGAAAAATAAATTGTGTTTTATTTAAATGGAAACTAATAAAAAAAGTAAAAAAAAAATATAGAAACTACAAAATCACAAATGTAAACTATAAAATTTATTTAATATTAATAATATAAAAAAATTAGAATTGAGGGAATATCTACCATGTTTATGAATCAAATGACAAAAATTATAAGGTTTGAGTTTGTTTTTGGACCGTCTCATTCATATAGAGGGAATATTTATCATGTTTATGAGTAATATAAATCAATTTTCAATTTTATAATTGTGAATTATAAAACATAATTTCTAAATAACTAAACATGAGTCTTAATTTTAAATCTAATTATATGGGTCATATTTACACGATTTATCAATTTTAAAGTCTAATATAGTAGGAAATTATGACTTTCCGTATTTTCTAAATAACTAAACATGACGTAAAAAAAAGTCTAATATAGTTGATCTTTTACTTGTGTATCATGCGTGACCTAATATAGTCTTATTATATAAAGATGAACGCGTCAACGTAACCGTGACACATAAAATAATTTTTACTCACGAGATCGTGACAAGTACCGTTGTTAATTAAGATCGCGACATGTGTCAATATAATAATATAAAATTTCTAATTTTTAGTTATTTTTTAATAGACAAAATAATAAAATTAAATAAAAAGAAAAAGAAAAAGAAAAACAAATTGTGTTCAAAAGAAAATGGAAACTAATAAAATCGAAAAAGTAAAGTATGAGAAAAAGTAGAAACTACAAATAAAAAAAAAGTAAATTATTAAAAAATATATAAGATTTATAATATATAAAATTGGAAAAGTAACAGTTTGTTATTAAAAAAATATTGATTTTATCAGTTAGATTCAGTTTTAAGTTATATAAAATTTAAAAAAATTTTTCGAACCCTCTCATTCATTTAAAATGATTGTTTATGAGTAATATGAATCAATTTTGAATTTTCTAATTTTGAATCTATTTAGATTTTTTTTTATATAATTTCTCACCTCTATATTAACAATTTGGTAGTCTATCAATTAAACACCAAAAAATCAAAAGTCCAATAACATTTTTCAAAACTATAATCAATTCATAGCAAATATAGAAATAGTTAACTAATAAAAAATAAACCTAATTTAAATAGGAATAGGAAAACTTAAATATTTTAAATATGTTATAAAATTTAATTCAAAATCAAATAAAAAGAATATAAATAAATAAATATTGGTAAGCATTTGTGGTTTCGCGTCGACGTTTTTAATCTCTTTTCTTTTCGCAAATGATCAAATTGTATTTCCATATTTAGTTTTTTGCAACAAATTATAAAATATGATATTATAAACACGCGTATATAGTTATTAATAAAAAAATTAAGAGTCCAATAACGCAAAACATATTAACGAAAAATTAAAATGTTAAATTTATTAAGAAGGAATAATATAGATGATGATATTTATGGATATATTAGTAACATATATAGGTTGTGCACAACAACAACAACAAAAACATCATGTCTATGGACACTAATTACAATTTATTTCAGTTCAATCCTATTCAATTGGCACCGTTTTAGTATATATATTACCATTGAATTAGAACTGAAACACTTTTGGTTCGGTTTAACTCGGAAGATGAACCCATAACTCGATAACATTTCAAATTATATCAAATACCTTCTACCAATTTTTGTTGTTGTTGAGGATTAGATTTTAATGACCTTATTTACTATAGAGCACATTAAAATAAACAAAAAAATATTCATGAAACAAAACAAAAAAAAAGTCAAATGATCAATTTCCATAAAACGGAAGGTGTTTATTAGTCGATCCGTTTCATAAAAAGTGTCATTCTAAGATTTTATTTTTGTTTTATAAAAAGTGTCATTTTATATTTTCAATGCAAAATTTAAAAGAAAAAACTAATTTTAACCATATTGCTTTAGTGTATTAATTAGAAAGAAAAAAATATTTAGTGTATTAATAAGGAGTAATATAGAATTTTTAATATTTTTTAAAAATATGTGTGAAATGTGTCAAAATGAAACATAGTAAATATAAGATTATTGTGATGAAACCTAGAGATTTTATTGTTATGTTTATAAACTTTCTTAACAGATAGAATAACATGTGATTGGAAAGTATTTTCTCTAGTGTTGTTAATTTGCTGGATGGCACATTTCATTGGCATTGCCAAACCACTAATAATGAGAATTTCACATGGTCTTTTTATTTCTAATACAAAAAAAGAATCATTTTTGTAAATTCTTCTGGATAATGAAAAATGTATAGCTATTCTACAAATGACAAATTCAAAGTTTACTGTTGTTATAATCATTGACAAATTTCTTCATCAAAATAAGTATAATTTACATAGATAATGCATTTAAGTTGCTCGTTTTTAGTTTCATTGTTAAATATGCTTACCAAACTGTTATTAGTGGGTATAGTACATAAACATATATGAATTTTTTATAATGTTGATGAAGCGAAGGATAATTAAGTAACTCGCATGATTATTTGTTTAATTTAAGAAACTCGGAAGAGCTGAATCTTTTAAATTCGTCGAGATAGGGTCGATTAGCCTGCCGAAGACAAGGGTGTATATATAGAAGAATCTCTTTAGCTCAAAAACCTAGGCCCAAATTTAAAACTTAAACTGAAACCTAAACGAGACACTGTGCTACTGCAAGTAACGTGTGATTAGATTCAAAGGCCAAAGCATATCAACGTGTGTAATTACGTTATGCCACCTTTATATTTATTGCCTTGTAAAACACAGTAGAGGAGCCGCTAATAAACACAAGTTGTTAGGAGTTGATTTTAAAATTTGAAAGTTAGTGTAGACATAGGAGTGAGTCAGATATCCATAAAGAACAATATGATAATATGTAGAAATTAGGTCTGATTCAATATTATATTTATAATTAACAATTTGATCGATTATATATATATATANTATGTCATTTATGCAAATATGGGAGACAACCAAACATACACACACAAGTGGCACTACTTAGTGATAAGTGAATCTGAAATTAGTAGTGTTCGTATATTCGATATTCACGCATATATATTGGTACGTGATGCAATAATAAAACCCCCAATTAATGTAAAAACGTATATATGTTGATAAAAGTATATCAGTCTACCATATCTATAAACGGAAACTGTTACTCTTTACTCTTTAAATTTAGTGGTCGATAGCTTTTCAAACTTCTTAAGACTTTTACTCACCAATAATCGTCAAGATACGATAGTCTAGCTTAGCATCTCATGCACCATGTTCTTGTTAAAAAAAAAAGCATCTCATGCACCATGTGCCTAAAATTCTAGATTTAGAACTTGCGTATTTTCTAAAACGATAGAAATGTGTTTTGTAAATGAACTATCAATCATAAAAGAAAGGGTTGATGAAACTGTAACAAAGAAAAATACCATTTTCTAGAAAATCGTCTGAAAAACATAATTTTAAAAAACTTTTATAATACAACCACTAGAAAAAGATGGTTGTATAGTAAATTTTGTTCCATCATTTTATTTCTTAAATATTAGTTAATGTGGTTCAACCATATATTGTGAATTGTCCACTTAAGAGTTTGTATATATAACAAAATTACTTATAATGACATTACAACACAAAGCAACATAGTATAATCATAGATACATAAGATGGAATTGATAGGTTAGGTTTGGGGCCCAACAAGTGAACTTTAGGACATCCTTCCTATGTGCAACAAACGCGGTTGGGTCTCATGACATGCCTATAAATACGGACACATTCTTAAGCAAACTCATCTCACAACAAAATATTAAGAACAAAGAGTGAAATATGGCTAATCGCAACAATATTTTCTTTCTATGTTTCTTAATAGGTTTAGGGTTATGCTCTGCAAGACGAGCACTTCTCACATTCTCTGAATCCGAGGCTGAAGTCGCTGCCTATGGCGAGAAAAGTGGTTTGAATGTTGGTTATGGTGTTGGTGTTGGTGGTGGTGTTGGTGTTGGCGGCGGAGAAGGAGGAGCTAGTGGTTACGGAGGAGCTGGTGTTATTGGTGGAGGCGGAGGTGGTGGACATGGTGGTGGTGCTGGCGGCGGAGAAGGAGGAGCTAGTGGTTACGGAGGAGCTGGTGGTATCGGTGGAGGCGGAGGTGGTGGACATGGTGGTGGTGCTGGCGGAGGTGGTGGTGGTGGTCCTGGAGGGGGATCCGGTTATGGAGGTGGAAGCGGGGAAGGTGGTGGAGCAGGATACGGAGGAGCTGGTGGACATGGAGGAGGTGGAGGAAGCGGAGGAGGCGGAGGTGGAGGAGCTGGCGGAGCACATGGTGGCGGGTATGGTGGTGGAGAAGGGGGTGGTGCTGGAGGAGGATATGGAGGTGGAGGTGCCGCTGGACATGGAGGTGGTGGAGGCGGTGGAAATGGTGGCGGCGGAGGAGGAGGTTCTGGTGCCGGAGGAGCTCATGGTGGTGGTTACGGAGCCGGAGGTGGAGCTGGAGAGGGATACGGTGGTGGTGGTGGAGCTGGAGGGCATGGTGGTGGAGGTGGTGGAGGTGGTGGTGCCGGAAGTGGAGGAGGAGGTGGTGGAGGTTATGCTGCTGCAGGATCTGGACACGGTGGCGGTGGTGGTAGCGGAGAAGGCGGTGGTGGCTATTGACCGTGAAATCATATATATGTGGAGCGTAAGGGCCACGGAGTGAAGTGGCACTACTCGTAAGAGTCAATATATAAGTGGGTAATAAAATAGAGTAATCCGATCCTATGTATAATATAAGCCGTAAAAAGGCGGCTATTGTTGACGCTTTAAAATTGTACCAATGTTGTAAGCTACGTCGTGTGTGTCAAGTTTTTATAATGGAGCTGAAACAATCACAATTGTTCCTATAATTTCATGTTATCAGACTATAAAGTAGAAGAGTTCTCATTTACGATTTTGTATGTTTTTGTATGTTGTTGTGAAACTTGTGATTTACAGAATAAATGGGGCATTCATTTGCTCACTCGATAAAGCCCTATTACAGGAAATATTTATAGATTGAAAGTGAGCTTGAATAACATATGTTGTGGCTTACATTACTTCCGTTGGTGGAATGCGTTTGATTTTCTTCTCTCCTCTCACGGGGTTAAAAAAGTAAAAAAAAAATATATATATATATATATATATATGTCACACGAATCACGCTAGGCCCAAACACGTTTTATAAAAGTCGGGTCGACCCATAATTGACGAAGAATCAGATCCGACCCTAAAGGGTAGCAGAGTAGCGTCCCCGACGAGTCTCGCCTCGCCTCTCTCAATCTCTTTCTCTCTCCCTTCCTCCGTCTGTGAAAAAATGGCGGCGAGACCTGAAGGAAGTCCGCCGGAGGTTACGCTGGAGACATCCATGGGTCCCTT
This sequence comes from Eutrema yunnanense, assembly GCA_002933935.1. Classification (NCBI taxonomy): domain Eukaryota; kingdom Viridiplantae; phylum Streptophyta; class Magnoliopsida; order Brassicales; family Brassicaceae; genus Eutrema; species Eutrema yunnanense. The sequence continues at coordinate 484,312 of PKML01030184.1, forward strand.
CACCGTCGAGGTCTCTCTCTCTCTCTCTCGCTATTATTTCCTTTTGGCTGTCGAGTAAACGTTTCGGTAATTAGGAACATTTATAGCTCGCACGAACTTGAGATCTAGATTTTTCTTCTCGAATCCAACTTCTCCGTTAGGGTTTAAGATGGGGTTTAGGGTCACAGTGTTTTAATTTGGAGTTCCACCTATCTCAATTCCTCAGATGTATTACAAACACTCCCCGAGAACTTGCCGGAACTTCGTCGAGCTATCCCGGAGAGGTTACTATGACAACGTTCTGTTCCACAGAATCATCAAGGTCTGTTTCCAATCTAACTTTTCCTTGTACTGAGATCACTGTTCAAGGAATTTGATTCCTTTGCTATTTGATTTGTTTCAGGATTTCATAGTGCAAGGTGGGGATCCTACTGCAACTGGAAGAGGAGGCCAATCCATTTATGGGTACATCTCAATGCATAGCCTTTCTTTAATCAATGCTAGCTTTGCTGCTTTATTCCATGGATGTGTTAGTAAACGAATTTGGATCAGGAGCTCTGATGAAAGTTGTAGTAAAGTAGCTCCATTATTTTTGATTGGTTATATTCAGTGCAAACAGATTTAGTTTCCTTTTCGTTTGATCTTCACTCACGACTTACATAGATTTTGAAATTGGGCAAAACGTTTTTCAAAACTTCTGAACATGATATATATATAGTTGACTCGTACAAGGTCCTGGAAGTCTCAAGTTGGTTTACTTTGTCAAAATGTTAAGCTCAAGTTGCTTCCTTCATAGTCCGTTTCATTCTTGTTTTGGGTCCACTGATTTGTCCCAGCTTCTTCTACCTTCTAGGTTTGAATATAATGGATGTTTCCATGTCGTATATTGTTTTAGCATTTGCCAAATAGTCATATGTGTCTTTTGTCTTTTTCCATTTCCTAGTTCGAAGTTTGAGGACGAGATAAATCCAGAGTTGAAGCACACAGGAGCTGGGATTTTATCAATGGCAAACGCTGGTCCCAATACAAATGGGAGTCAGTTCTTCATCACTTTAGCACCAGCACCGTCCTTGGATGGTAAACACATCCATCTTCCGAAAACATCGATTTAATTTTCTATCATGTTTTGAGATCATATGAAGAGATATTTGTCACTTAATGTTGCTCTTCTTTTGACACCTCTATGTTCATCTTCCAGGAAAGCACACAATATTTGGCAGAGTTTGCCGGGGTATGGAGGTGATCAAGAGGCTCGGTAGTGTCCAAACCGATAACACCGACAGGTAAAATTACCCAATCGGAATCAATGAGATTGACCCAATGAAAAATCAGGTGATTGAAGAAAATCTCTTATTTCTATTGTCAAATTTCAGGCCAATCCATGAAGTGAAGATTCTGAGGACCAAAGTGATTGATTAGAAGCATGAAGTAAACGATGATAACATGAAGACCTATAAGTCTGTATTCTGATCCTTGTTTGTGAACTGGTTTTGCTCAAGTTTTGACTCATACTTGATCAAAAAGCATTACAAGGATGATTTTTTTTTATCAGCAAAATCACTTCCTATCAAGTCATCTACATCCTAATTACTTTATATTGAAATGAATTTTTAACACATTGTGCAAAATATTCGAAAACTGATTTTACAATGTGCCCTTGAAATCAACGGCTCCAAAAATAACACGTCATCAAGTTTTTTTTGTCACTGACTCTTGAAGTATTGGCTTACACGTCATCAAGTTTCAACTCATATCCTCTAAAAAGCTATCTCTCTCTCTGTGAAGGAAGCGACACGAACAAATGGCTTACGCAGCAGCGGCTCTCTTCTTTCCGCCTCCCTTAAGCGTCCGATCTCCGGCTAGTCTCCTTTACCGTCCCTTCAATCTTTGCCGACTTCTCGTTCCTCCAACGAATGGCGCAGCGAGTACCAGAATCGGCGGAAGCCGGAAAATTAAGAGACCATTTGTAGCAAATGCGTTGCCGGTGGAGGAAGACGGCGTTTCTCTGGGTACCATGAAGCTTCCCATGGATACTGATCTTGCAAGATTTGAAACCCTTCTTTTTCAGGTAAAATGTGAATCTTTTAACAAGCAAAGCTGGAATAGCTCAGTTGGTTAGAGCGTTTGGCTGTTAACCACAAGGTCGGAGGTTCGACCCCTCCTTCTAGCGTTCTCTTCTTTTAATTACTGATAGATTTTCTTATGTATTTTTTTTGGCAACAGTGGGCGAACAGTCTTTGCCAAGGAGCCAATATACCTCTTCCTGTTCCTCTCAAGGTAAATTGCTTTCTCTATTTGCGATTGATTGAAATCTATAAACAAAACATGGAAATTATATAAAGTTTATGAAAAGTAAAAAAAAAACTTTTATATCAATAGTCTGTAATTATAAAAACTAGCAAGCAACCACAAGACGAGTCGTCGTTGTGTGTAATCATAATGCCTATGGTTAATTAAAAAAGGTTATTACAATAACAAGCTATTTTCTTTTATTAAAAAAAAAAAGAGCAGGTGGATAGAATAAGTGGAGGAGCGAGGTTAGGATTCATAGTAATGGAGGACGAAGGAAAAACTGATGTTCCGGTTTACATCGACTGTTTGGTTTATCAAAGCACAGAGAGTGGTTCGGGTTCGGGACCGGTGTTCCGAGCTACGCGTAATGGGCGGAAGAAAGACAAGGCACCTCCGGGAGAAGAAAGAATTATGAGAAGCCTCTTAGGAGCCCTCAAAAGAGCTGTGGAACTTGCTCGAGTCACCTAAAATATGACTCTTGAATTCAATGTCGAGATCATGTCTCCTTTTAATTTATTGTCTTTTCATTATTTCATCGATAAGTTCATTGAAAACTAATTGCAAATAGAGGATTCGTAAATATATAAAGATTTCGAAATGTTATATGACATGGGCTTTACTAGTGCTAGCCCAATAGTTAAGATTTCGAAACCCTAAACGAAGGCTTATTGAGCTCACTCAGTAGTCGTCATAAACCCTAATATAAAATCGTTTTCTAATTCATCATTCCATCTCTCTTGCCAATCTCTGTGTAGGCGGAAACTACAGGAGGAAGAAGAGGCGACTTTATCTTTTACTTTTGTTCGCCTAAACCATGGTAAGCTCCCTCTGAGTAAAGTTTCCCCATTTCTCTAATTTTCTCATCTGAAGATTCTCGTTTTTTCGATCTTATTTGTTTTTTTTGTGGATCCTGAATTTTGTTAATCTAGTTAGATAGATGGGTGTTGAATTGTTTAAGCATGAGATTGGTGTGATTTTATGTTTATGATCGAGCTTGATAATCGAGGCTATATGCGAGATTAGTGATTTGAGATTGTTAATTTACCAAAGAAGCGTAATCCAATTTAGTGTTATGTATGATTGTTATTAGTCGAGGAGAAAGACAAGAGAACCAAAGGAGGAGAATGTGACTCTCGGACCAGCTGTTCGTGATGGAGAGCAAGTTTTCGGTGTTGTCCACATCTTTGCTTCATTCAACGACACTTTCATTGTGAGTTAATCACTGTTTTTTTTTTTCATGACTAGAATATTGAGATTCCATTGTCATCTGCACAGGAAGCTGACATGATATCTTAAAAACTTGCAGCACGTTACTGATCTTTCTGGACGTGAAACGCTTGTCCGTATCACTGGTAATCATGCCTTTTTATGATGAATTGAGAACACATATGTTGTTGCTTCTGATGTTATTGCCCTAGTAGTCTTTAGTGGTAGTGAGATGAAGTGATTTTTAGTCTCTGAACATCTCTCGAGTTTTCAGTAATCGCTTGTTTTCTTTACGGCGCTGGCCTTGTTCTTGAGTACATAACATGGAATCCAAATGGGTAATAATTTTATTTTTGTGCTTTTTTTTACATTTTGCTTAGGTGGAATGAAGGTTAAAGCTGACAGGGATGAGTCCTCACCTTACGCAGCTATGCTTGCTGCACAAGATGTTGCTCAGCGATGCAAGGTGCTTACTATATATGACCAAAAGATATTCATTATAAAACTAAAGGCCTCCCACCTTGTTTCATGGATGTAAATGCTTTGTGAACTACTATTCGAAACGCAGGAACTTGGAATCACCGCCATGCACGTGAAGCTCCGTGCCACGGGTGGAAACAAGACCAAGACACCTGGTCCTGGTGCTCAGTCTGCCCTCAGAGCGCTTGCCCGTTCTGGCATGAAAATTGGCCGCATTGGTAAGCTGCATATCATGATTTCATCTCTGATTACACTGGTTTAAAGTGTGTCTTGAGCCTTTCTAACATTGAACTTGTTGTTGCAGAGGATGTCACTCCCATCCCAACAGACAGTACCCGCCGAAAGAGTGGTAGAAGAGGAAGGAGGCTCTGAGAATTTGCCCTTCTTTGTTTACCTCCATGTGTTTCATTTTGTCAGAATTTGGTGTTTCTTAGATTGTGGAAGAGTTTTGGAGTTTGAACGCTTTTGTTAATTTGAACAACATTTTTCTACTTTTGAGTCTTTACCCTTTGCGAATTTGAATCATGAGCTTCTAAGCTTCTTATCGAGAAAATTTGGTTATTGCCTCGAATGAAAATTATGACTTGATTAAATGAAACGAAACTGCCAAGCACTAACACTAATTTTCTTTTCTGTCGTGCGTTTCTCGAGTGAATTAGTGGATTCATGTAATTAGGGAAAAATATGAGTTTCACGAATTAAGAAGGAAAGCCCAAAATTTATGTGCTCAGGAGATAATTCATTTGTCAAACAAACTAAGATACCTGGAAGCTTTCGAACATCTTTTTTTTTTTTTTTTTCGTGAAAGCTATTTATATTGATTCGGAAAGGGTTACAGTACAGAAGAGAAACAATAATTAACCACAAAGAGAACACAATGATCTTTCCTGCACCTACGAATTGATGAGGATGAGATTTTGAAATGAAACATTGCTAAAACCAATCAAAGCTTTATCCCGAGTCTTTCGAAAGACCGCTAAAAGGAATTCCCGCACAACATAAAGAATACTGAAGACGGGCTGCTAACACTTTTGGCGATAACTTGAATACAAAACCTGACTATCTCCGAATATGATGAGTTTCCTTTCAGTGTATTGCATATTGACGAGGTTATCCCGGTAGAGCTGAAGCTTTCGAACATCTATGTGCCAAGTTAAGAAATAAAAATGTTGGTCGTAAAAATCATTCTGTAATGATTAGCCTATATAATGCTAAAAAGAATAGCCCAAACATTATATTTTTCTGATATGTAAGGAGTGTCGAAATGTGCATAAGTTTGTGGGCTTTGGAATATAAGGCCCATCCAAACAGTCTACACAAAACCTAGAAACGGACGAATATAAATATTCTTCTTCTCCCTCTCCTCCGCTTTTTGGAGACTTGCGGCGAAGAAGACGAAGGCAAAGATGCAGATTTTTGTGAAGACACTCACTGGCAAGACCATAACCCTCGAGGTCGAGTCCTCCGACACCATCGACAATGTCAAGGCCAAGATCCAGGACAAAGAAGGTAACCGCTCGAGTGACTCTGGCTTTAGCTTTCTGAAAATGCGATTGTGATCTCTTATCGATTCGTTTTGTTTCTCTGTTTCAGGTATCCCTCCGGATCAGCAGAGGTTGATATTCGCCGGAAAACAGCTTGAAGATGGTCGCACCTTGGCTGACTATAACATCCAGAAAGGTAAAAAACGTTTTTTTTTCCTTCTCTTTCTGAGAAGACTGATTCTGATCTCGTTGGATGATTTTCTGGAAATTGAAATTAGTCAAATGGGTTTTAGTGTTGATTCGATTCTCTTTTTTGGCTGTAAACAGAATCGACTCTTCATCTTGTTCTGAGGTTAAGGGGAGGTATCATTGAGCCTTCTTTGATGGCTTTGGCCCGGAAGTATAATCAAGACAAGATGATCTGCCGCAAGTAAGCTATTGATTCCTTCTTTCTGAATTGTGCCATGTTTGATGAATACAATTTAGTACTGCTACATTCTATATAATGTCATGTTCTTATGGACTGTAATTTGTAGTTTGCATCAATTGTTACTTTTGCTATCTTGAGAGCAAGGACACAAATTGTTCTGTGCTATCCCCATCCATTGTAACACCAAAATTTAATCTGTTCATCTTATGATCTGTGGATATAGGAGAGTTTTGATGTAAATGATCCAAGTCTTTTGTGAAATTGTGTCTTCATGTTGAGTTACCTTTTTGATTTAGGTGTTATGCTCGTCTGCACCCAAGGGCTGTGAACTGCAGGAAGAAGAAGTGTGGCCACACCAACCAGGTTTAATTTCTGTCTCTTGGATTTGTTTGCTTTACAATTTCACAGAATGTGCGTGATGAAATTACTAACTTCTGGTTTCTGTTATCTTGCAGCTGAGGCCGAAGAAGAAGATCAAGTGATCTGTTTTTCACCATAAGCTCGTTTTATTTATGCTATGTTTTTGTGATTCCCTTGAAAGACTCATCTCTAGTGTTTTGACACACTTTGTTTCAGTGAATTTTTTATGTTACAAGATTTTTAGTAACTCATGAATATTTTTGCCCTTTTTTTTTTTATGAATTCGAAAATACTCTGTTACTCTGAAGTTGTAGTACATTGAACGCATTAAGTAATTTAGAGTTTAAAAAATGTGATCAACGAAAATGACGTTAAGTATATAACCAAGATAATACATGATTCATTTTTTAAAAACCATATTTTCCGGCTTAATTATTGATGAATAATAAAATCAGGTTTCTAAAAATTATTATAATTTTTTATTTTATTGAGTGATTAGTGATAGAGCAAAGGTACAATAAGTCCATACATAAAGTATGGACATGCACTAATCAAATTGATAAAAACAGAGAATCTCAAAGTTTCTCTTTCTAATGTCACACATTATCTTCCAATAACTAACCCACATTAAAAGAAAGAAAGAAAGAAAAAGGCTAAATTAAAGAGCTCCATCATTCATCTGCAAAGGACTCTCCATACTCCAAGCATTGAGACTCTCTACGTTCACAGTTTGTGTTCCATTGTTAAACACATACAAATGTGCATTCTCTTTTACTGCTTTCACTGGATACACTCTTGACGTTATCACTGTCTTTCCTAAAGCTCCAAAGCTCTCTACAACCGAGTGATCAATCTGTAATTTATAAAAAAAATCCATTTTATGTCACATTACATTATACACAAACGATCAAAAATATCAAAGTTTCGTATAAACACGTACCAAACTCCTTAGAGAGATCCTTCCATCAGCTAAATCAACATCCACAAAACCAGCAAACGATGGTTTATACATCCTGTCTTTTGCGAGTGGACCCCTGTCTTGCTTTAACGACGACCTATAAGGAAATTAATGTTTCAATTAATCAAATGAAATATACAGTATCAAGCAAAAAAAGCATGGAGATGATGGAAACGTACGGTCTAGCATCGGAGCACATGAGAACCTTAGGCTTATGAGTGGAAGTGTCTTTGAAGACTCTAAAGAAGACGGGAGTGTATTCTTCCAAATCAGGAGTGGCTAATGTGATCAGACCAAAGGGTCCTACACCACCTGTCACATTCGAACCTTTCATCTTACATAACTCCAACGGTTTCAACTTGAAGCTCGGGTCGAATGACTCAGCTTTCTCTAGACTTCCAATATTGAAGGTTAATTCCACATCGGCCTGAGCAGGAGTGATTCCTTTGACTTCTAAGCGTTGACCCATCTTGATGTTTTGGTTGTTCATTCGGACGTAATTACCTCTTAATGACTCTATTTCTTCAATGGGCCAAAACACTAGCTGCTTCTTGTTTGAGCCAAGAAGCACCGTTCTTGGAATTACCTTTAGTTACCAACAATTAAACAATTGTTAAGTAAAAACCAAAACAAAAAAAAATCATTAAATTATAGGTTTAGTTAAGATAGATAACCTGAAGACCGGCCCAACCCTTGGAAATATCATCTTCAACAGTGTCGGATTCATTGGCCCAACCCCACAAGATTCTTCTGTTCTTTTTGTAGTCAAAGAATGTCTTCGAGGCGTAGAAATTACCGTAATCGAATCTTAAACCATCCCAACCATCGGGTGAATCACCATTCGGTACGTACCGGTCCTTCTTAGGATCGTATTTGCCAAGCGTGTAATACTCGAACCGGGTTATGTCCAAGCTAACTTTCAACACGTGCTTGATGTTTGGACCTACGTAATCCAAGTCCAAACCGTTCTCGAAATCGGTTGTGGAAACCGGGAAGAAATCAGGACATTCCCACATACCGGTTGATTCTTTCGAGTGAATCGGGTGCTTAGCTTTGACCCAATGCTTGAAATCTCGACTTCTGTAGATATAAGCGATTCCTCTATGTTTTCTTTTTGACCCCACTACTGTTCTCCAATGTCCATCTTTGGAGAACCAGGCAGTGGTCGGGTCACGAAAAGCTGAACCGTTCATGGTATAATCTGGTATCGCAATTGGGTTATCATCCGGTTTAATCCATTTCCTCAAGTATGGGTCTGATGGGTCCTCCGGTATTGCGTAATTTTGCACTTGAGTTTCATTTTGGTTAACACCGGTATAGAGGATAACCGGTCCTTTTCCCGGTACGATTGTTATTGAACCGGACCATGTCCCTTTCACGTCGAACCATTTGGAGGGATAAATGGCATGTTCAAGAGCCTCCCAATTCACCAAGTCTCTTGAAACCGAATGGGCCCATACAATATTACCCCAAACTGCACCTTTGGTGTTATATTGGTAGAAGAGATGATAGAAACCTTTGTAGTATAATGGACCTGTTTCCAAAAACCCCAAATTAGATTATATTGTACTAGCGATGCACAATTAACATAAAAATAATGAGAATTAGAGAAGTAATTTCTGATAACTCACCATTTGGATCTATTGGGATTTTCGAAAATGCCACATGGAAACACACGAAAACAAAGGAAAACGAGGTTAGTTTATGTTGAATACGTCAAAATTAGATTTAGATTTTGAGGGAAATAAGATAAGATGATACGACGGTAGAAAAGAATCACATGAAAGTTTTTGATAGAACAACTTGTAGATAAAGAGGATAAAGTGTAACAAAATTACGAAGCACTTGGTATTTATTACTCGACCACGATCGATCTCTCATCAACATAAATATTGACTAATTTTCTTTGCAAGGTTTTTAAGAAAATGAATAACATAATTGCTTTATAATTGTTTCCCGATTTAGTTATTGAAAGTTTCAAGATTTTAAACAATTTGTTCATAAGGAAAAAGGTTTTAAGCAATCTGGGGAAGTGATGAATATGGGATTTCGATGTAGGTTTTGACAAATGATTTATAAAGATCCATGTAACGATTTAGGAAATATTGTATATATATATATTTATCAACCAGAAAAATCGTTCTTCCATTAATTTCTTATATTATTGGAGAGTGAAAATAAAATAGGGTTTAACAAGCTTAAAACTAACTACATTCTTTTCCACTCACAGACAGAATTTCCCTTTTGGCAACAAATTATATTTATAGAAAGATATGGCCACACAATCACAGATAAAATATAAAAGCATAGTTTTTATACAGCAAAATAAGCATAGCTTCGTTCTCACGTGATATATGATGTGTTTCTATTGGTGAAATATGTGTACTTCATATTCATATATAAACTAAAGCATAGTTCATATACAAAAAATATGTATAGCTGTGTTCACGTTATATATGCTGGGTTTTCTATTGGTGTATATGAATTTTCTAAAGCTAATTAAAAGCTTTCATACTCTATACATATAAGTTTATTTTTTTTAATGGCAAGCCCATATGTATTTATATGCATACTGCATACGCTACATAAATAAGTTTATACCATGTCTTCTCTCCCTATATATACATTTAGGGTGTAATTATCAATACCTGAAGGACATCATCTGATCGGAGAAGAGGTTTTTTTTCTTTTTCTTCTCTAGATCTTATAAAAATAGTACTTTTATTGTTATCACACCTACTACTGGTTAACTATATGCAAATAACGTCGTAGTAGAATCAACTTTCATATAAGAACACATTCTAACAGAAATCTAAAAACTAAGCATCAAAAAACAAAATCATTATCAAACTATATATTATATTTCAAAGAAAAGGGAGAGATCAATGTACCGTTAATCCAATGCTTCGGAGGTTGAAAGTGAAACGCAGATCTGTGAAGATGATTCACTGACTCGACTGATTGAGATTGCAATTTTTCGTAAACCTTATGAAAAGCCTCAATTCCTTTGATATTATTACTGCTTAAATTGATTAGTACAAGCAATAATAACACATAGACAATATTTGAGATACCCATTGATCCAAAAACTCAAGATCTGAAGGGTGTGTTTGATATTTTTGTGTGTAGAAATGGAGTATACTATCTTGAAGAAGGAGAGGATTTGATAAGTGGAAAAATATAGTTTGTTGTGTGATGGTTATATAGGCGAGGATGAGGAGGAAGATAACAGAAAATTGATAAATTTTAGGATAATGTTAATCTAGTGCGGAGTTTTTTACTCTGTCTATAATTAGGAAGATATACATCAGAGGTTGATTTTTGATCTTATAATCTTTGTTCTGTTTTATCTAAATTAAAATTTAAGTCTCTTTGGTCTGCAGTTTTACACATTCTTTCTAGGGCTTTCCCGGATGTAGTTAATAGTTATCCATAGTTTAATGAATGTCTTAATTAACGAGTATTATTCGATTATATATCCATAACTTATCTGGTGATTGGTACGTCATTTCAATAATTCGTATTATCTTATAATAATCATCTTACAACAAATAAGTAAAATCGTGGTTGCTCTTGCATAATAGTTGACCAAGTGGATATATTTTTTTGTATTAGGGTTTACACTTCAAATTCATATTTATTCAAAATTACTATATATTATAAATTGGGAAAAATGTCAAAAAAAACTTCAGTTTCAAAAATGGACGGAAAAAACATCAACTCTTTGAATCACATATTAAATCATCAACTTTTATTGACTTTGCCTTTTAATCACCAACTTTTATTGACCGAGCCAAATTAGTCCCACCGTTAAGTGGTTTGATTGAACGATTTAACGGGGTTAAATCTCCGTTCAAAAACTAGATTCAAAAAAACGACGTCGTTTTTTTTTTCTTCAAAAATTACGAAAATGCCAAAAAAATCCTCAATTTTCAAATTTCGACCAAATACAGCCCCAATTTTTCATCTACAAAATAAAAAATCTCCAACTTTTTATCTGCTAAAATTAAAAAAGAAATATAGAATTGTTTTTAAAGCAAATTTAAATATATTTTTAACATGCTAAAATTTTAGAAAAATAGAAATTACTTATTCCCATTTTTAAAGCAAATTTTATCTAATTTATTCATTTATTTTATAAAAGAGTAGTAATATATCAATAATTTAATTTTTATAAATTTATATGATTAGTGTGAAATATTTTAAATAACACAAATTAGACCACACAATGAAATGTTAGTAAATTTCATATGATTACCGTGAAATGGTAGTAGATCATAAACATTAGAAACATACAAAGTTTATGAATTTCTTTTTTACTTTTAGCAGATGAAAAGTTGGAGATTTTTGTATTCGAATATGAAAAGTTGAGGCTTTATTTGGTCGAAATTTGAAAGTTGAGGTTTTTTGGCATTTTTTTGTAAATTTGGAAAAAAATATCTTTGAACCGAGTTTTTGAACGGAAATTTAACCCCTTTAAATTTTTCCGTCAAACCACTTATGGTGGGACTAATTTGGTTCGGTCAACAAAAGTTGGTGATTAAAAAACAAAGTCAATAAAAGTAGATGATTTAATTTGTCATTCGAAGAGTTGATACTTTTTCCGTCCATTTTTAAAAATTGAGGATTTTTTTTTGACATTTTCCCATTATAAATTAAACTTTCAGGTATTAAAAAAAAAAAAAACTTTCTGGTATTTCACTTTCCGATATTTCAGTATAATACGTAACCTCCCCAATTTTCTGTCATAATTTTGCGTATTATAATTTTGCTGTTGTTGAAGATTTAGATATATGTCTATATTTTTTTCATAAGATGCTCATAATAGCACTTACAAAAAAAAAAAAAAATGCTCATAATAGTGTGTAGTAAATAACTTTTGGTAGGAATGACGCTGCATGTCCAAGGTTCGAATAGCCACAACAGGAGGGACTAAAAATTTAACATGGGTAAAAGGTCCAAAACTTTTAGATTATCTAAATTTTATTAATAATAATAATAATGTAATAGATGAAAATATTACCAATTGTTGATTATTAACAAACTGATGAGCTGTTGGTATTTTCTTTTCTTAACTAAAAAAAAGTGAGACATTAAATGAATTTTCAAATTTATTGTTATTAGAAATATTTTAAATAGTTGATTTTAGGGGGACTTTTAGTGATTTGAAAATGTTTTGATGATTTGAAGATGTTTTGGTAAAATTTCTTAGTTAAAAAAAAAAAAAAATCTAAATCTCATGGTTTTATGTAAGATTTTATAAAAATTTAAAAACAAATCATAACAATTAACAACTTACATAATTCACTTAAATCATGAACAATAATTTAAAATTCACTTGTACGTATCCAATAGATCGATCTAAATCAAGAACCGGTTTAAACCAGACCACTTCGAGACAATACGCGAGAGTCGAGACATAACGAACCTAATGTCCGGTTATATTTGAGCAATTTACCTTCACTAGAAAAGGCCATCACATCATAACGCCAAAAAGTGAAGCAAAGATTCTTCGCACAGTTTTAATTTTACATTTTTAGCATTGAACTTACTTCCACACAAAACCCAATTTTCCGGTATGCTTCAAAATCAGATTTTAATATATATATTTTTTTTCATAATTCCACAAAACGCCTTCAAAACTAGAAATACTTCCACAAATTTTTTTGCTAGTTATGATGATTCCATTGCTATAATTGTGAAACATCACCTACAAGACTTTGCTTACATCTTTTGTGTATATGAACCTGCAGGACTTATCACCCAAATCTCGGGTTGACTCTAATTGAGGCTAGTGCCTAACGCAATCTTTAACCAATTGTTACCATACGTTTTTTTTTAAGAAGCAAGAATGAAAAGAAATGTATATAACTCACTTTATTGATGTTCCACTTTCTAAAATGAATTACCAAATACCAAAAGCTTGATATAGAAACCAGATTTGCCCATTACCAGTGTCATAACGTCTCATTTTAAGCTTTAAATACATACACAAATGAGATTGTACTAAAACTCCAAGTGAATATATAGTTGCTGAGTTGTAAAGCTTTGGAAAACTAGCACGAACAAAAAGATGTTCATAATTACACACTGAAATGGTAAAAGAGGATTCTATGGGAATCTCCCATGCTCATGATTTCCAGAAATTCTCGTGATATTGTGAGAAAGATGAATCGTGTAAGTGGCACAGTGACTCTGAATTCACATATGCTACTTGATTTTCCACTTAAAATGTTCATTGTTGGGATTTGAAAGCATCTTCATGGTTGAGCCATATATAGAAAGAGATCAAGTGGTATATGCATGCACATCACAAACAACATGAGCGAAAAAGGTCCAAGATTCGCATTTTGTTGATGTTTTAGAACAAACCCTCTCTGAGATCTTACGTCGTTGTAAGAAATTCCACTACTGAAATAAGAAACCATACATTACAATGTTGAATATTTCAACGTTGGTGAAAGAAGTTGAATCCCACAAGGGATTTAGTTTGGCGACATAAAACTCAGAAAATGTGTCAGAAGCATCTGACTCTTCATTGATTTGATCCCACACTTTCACAAATGTGTGTACACAGATAATAATTATACAGACAAAGACACTGATTTTGAGGTTTTCAAAAACCAAAAGAGCGTAATGGAACAGAGGTGGTTCCCCTAGTTGACTTGTGAGAGAGGCGACCGTGTTAGCTGTTGCGGTTTTGATTCCTTGGTCGCAAAGGATTCATACGAGTTGTTTTCACGGAACTCTTCAAGCAATGTCTCCATTGGCATGGCCCGTAGCGATTCGATGGTGGCTTTGGTTGGGACCTCAGGTTCACTCCTCGATGGAGTTGTCCCTGTGGGCTCATACTCCTGCGATTCACCAAATGAGAGCTTGGGGATAAGATTCTTCAGAGAGTGAAGAGAGTAATGTCATTTATTATGCTGTGAGGAACAACTTACCATGTATCTTTGTTGAAAAGTTTCTTGAGCTGTATCCTCAATGCATCTGGCTTGGCAACAATGATCATGTTGGAAACTTTCAAGAGATTTCTCATGTGTCTTGACATTTTCCAAGATTTGTGAAACAGACACGTTTTCGTCCTCTGACATGCCTGAAAGATTACAAGGATATCAGTTTAGACCTAAGAGATGTCTTTTAACTAGAGGAACAGTCATGGGTAAGAAATAGAACTCACGATCAATTTGTTGGATTATCTCATCGCTGTTCTTGGTTACATCTTCCTCAGCCGCAGTCCTTGCAGAATTTACTTCGGCATCATGCTGCTCGTTGTTATCACAAGCAGACTTAACAAGTGAAGAGACATCCACGACTTGCTTACTGTTCATCTCCTTTAGAGATTCATGAGTTATCTTGCAGTGTTTGAAAGCTGATTGCGCATGACCCACACTAAAGAAGAGAGGGATACAAAGGTTAAAATACGTTACTGAAAGACTGTAACTCAAAGGAATTGCAAAAGCCATAGCAATGATCTGCCATAGCAATGATCTTACGATTGCTGAAGCAGTAACTCCATTCGACAATGTTTTGCAGCCGAGAAATCAGCACCTTCTCTGGCGTCATTCTCAGCTTGCATGGAAAATGTCTCCCACTTTCTTTTTGCGTCATTAGCCAGATTATTTACGGCAGAGACGTGTTCATCCAAGAAAGTTTTGTTGGAAGAGACGGCATCTTTAAAGTTATGGAGTCTTGAATCCACCTGCCAGTAAAAAAAAACAATACAATTTTATGTATCATGAAGTGGAAGACAAAAAGAAACAAATGAAAGAAGAAGCAACGAACCAATTCGTGTTGGCGACGAATGTGACTTGAGACTAGGTTAGTTAGATCCGCTATAAGTTTCTCTGTATCAGATTTAGACTGAGCCTGCACAGCACATGCCAGTTATTGATGGGCTCAAGCAAACATGGTTAGCACGAAACTCGAAGAGATGTAGCATTATGACCTCGTAAGTCTTCTGAAACTCGATAATGCTGTTTATTTGACTATCATTTGCCTCTGCAGCACGATTCTCAGCATTTTTGGACTCTTGCATAAGCTTCTGAAAGAACGTACTTGTGTATTCAGACATCTCCTGTGTCTGCTCCATCGTTGTGTGGAATTTCTGCGTATTAGGAACAACAGAAAAAACAATCCAGTTAACAGATTTTGTAAATCTCCAAGGCCAATATATGTATAAGCTAACAAAATGTTATATCTCAGTGACCAACCTGTCTCAATTCCCTCGCAAAGAGAGCCATTTCTCCCTGGTGGGTCGTAAGAGCATTCTGAAGTTCATCAAATAACGACGATGTTGTCCCATCCCCTGAAGAAAGAAACTGAAATCCACAAGACAACTACTTTTAAAACACACCACAAGTCACTAGAAGAAAAGGAAGGAAGTTAACAAAGGCGTGCCTCATCAATGGAACATGCACTCGAAGTCGTTAATGCTGAAACTTCCTCAAGACAAGCATTTGAGTTTGCCTTGTGCAATCGGACTACATTCTGCACTGCCTCCAAGTGAGAACTATATAAATCCCTTGAAGCTCGAACCTTCTTTTTCATTTCCAGAATGGCCTGGACAAACAAATTTGCAAATAGTGTTACAAAGGTAGACACCTATTAGAACATTAACAATTTTCAGCAAAATTTAAGGCTACCCTTGAAAAACAAATTCAGACAAGAAACTACTCATTGATTATTAGAAAACCAAAGAACAAAAAAGTTGATACCTTGTTGTGTGCCTCTAAGCGAGATTGGGACAGTTTATTAACACCTTGAAGGTGTTCATTTTGCTGGGACAGGCATGAAGCAACCATATTGAACAGATTGGAAATTTGTTCAGAAAGCTCTACTTGATAATTGTCGACCACTTGTCTGTTATCCGCACTGAGCTTGTCCTCTCTTCCTGCACAGCCCCAAATAGATGATATAATAACAATTCTTATGATATTGCTAATGAAAAGACAGCCAAAATAGTGAATACGCATACCAATTTTTTGGTGTAATGAAGCATTGTCTTTAGTAGCCTTCTCTAAGTTGGATTGTAAAATGCAAGCTTGTTGAACCAGTACGTTTTCTGGAAAATGCGGAAGCATGTTAGACAGTTAGAGACAACTTTTCAAGCACTCGAACAAAAACAAAAACAAAAAAATTAAGACTAATGTTTAAGAAAATACCAGATTTTTTCTGCTCTGAAATGATGAAATCTTTCTCCTTCATGGCATATTGAGATTTCTTCAATTCCTCGTTTGTGGAAGCAAGCATTTTGCTTGTTTGGCTCAAGTTTTTCTAGATAGCACAATTGAAGTCTCAGAGCAAATTGATATAGTTAAAAAGCAGAAAAGCCCATCGAAAGGAAGTAACCAATACCTCGGTAGTATCAAGCCTGCTAGTCAGATCAGAGCACTCCCGCACTTGACAGTTGTACTTGTCTTGCAACTCCTCAAGTTGCTGGTCAGAAATATATGTAATTATGTAAATAATCTAACTTCAAATGTCATTTCTGACACTAACGTAAATAACAACGGTGTTTTGATTTATTGAGTAAGAAACCAACTTTTTGATAATTCTCTATTTGACCACCCATCTGTTCAATCTGTTCAGCCATTGCCTACAAACAAAGCAAAAAACGGATTATATTAGTAGATGAGTAAGGAAGTGATGAGGTTACAACCTATGAAAAACCTGAGGAACAATTCTGCTCAGAAACACAATACCTTTCGTTCACTCTCCTCTTGATAGTATCTCTCTTTTGGCATATAAACACCATTTTTCTCACGGGAAGCATAGACCTCTAAAAAGACAAGCAAAGAAAACATATGAGTAATAGACAAGCAGAGGAGTCAGAGCAGAAGACTTAATTTATTAAGCTGAGTGAAAGTACTCCATCAGTCACCCCTCCAATTATTCTATCAAGGGGTACAGTGAGAATATCCTCTTACCCGCCTTAAGTCGTTCTATTTCACCATAAAGGTCCTTTATCAAAGTAGATTTCATCATTTTCTGGTTAACCTGCCAGAAAGAATACAAGAGTACGAACATGAATTCTGGTTTTTCAATTGTTGGCCTAAAGGGAAACAAGAAAATAAATTAGAGGCTTGAAATTGATGAATGAGAAAATAATAATAAAAGACAATACCTCTGGTTTGTTCCTAATATGCTTTGCCCTGTGTGCATAATCTAGAGTACTTAAGGTTTCCTCGAGACAGTGAACAGCAGGTGAAACTGTTGCTATGATACATGTCTTCGTTCTCCCACCAAGTGAATCACGTAGTAAGCGGGTGAGCTTACTATCCCTAAATTTCAGTGCAAGAAATAATTATAGGATCAGCATAGCTTGAAACACTGCTACATGATCACTTACATAAAGAAAAAAAAAACCAGAAAAGGAGCTTAAACCTGTAAGGAATGTGTCCAAGATGTTCAACCAAAGCACTGATCACTCGCCCTAATGTAAGAAGACTTTTGTTTATTTCACCGGCTTCTCGAGCGCGGCCCTGGATAGAGAAAGGCTATTGAGTAAATCTGGCATATTGACCAGACATGTAATCTGGAAATTAAGAGGAAAGACGCTCCAACTCAATTGAACAGTAAGAGACTACTTACATCCCTAGCACCAGAACGAGATATATTTTCTGATCCTGCCAAGTCAACTAAGTTCAGCTTGCCACACTTGATTAATTCTTCGCCTTCCGGAGTAGTTTCTTTGATATGTATTGTTATTGAGAAGAGAGAATGTGACCGACTGAAAGTGAAGAATTGCATTATGTAGGAGACCTTGACATCAAAGTGCAAAGAACACAAATATCAAAGACTTTACCTTGATTGTTTATTCAAGAATGTTTCTGCAGTTCGCCGCTTAGAGGAACCTCTCTCGAGCAAAGTGAAGATTTCATTGGCACTTGTCACGATTTCCTCTTCCAATCCTCTAACAAGAACACCACCTTTGCCGTCCTCCATTAAAGGTAACGGTTTCTTTTGTTTATCTTCAGAAGCAACTCTGGAAATATCTTCAGGAGCAAGTAAATCGGTAATCTCTTCATTGTAGAGTTCCAAAAACGTGACTTTAACACTGTACTCAGCTTGCTGACCCTCAAGCGTATCAAAGATTTGTTTGACAGCTCTTGGTATAACACCTGCTTCTGCTGGAAGACCTCCACTATGCCCGCCCTGTGCCAATTAAAATAGAGGTAAATTACTTAGATTAGGGAACATCACAAGCAAACTTTATAAGAAAAAACACACTGCAACAAAACACAGACCTTTGACCTTCTACACTCTCCTTCCATTGTATATGTTTTCCCTGTACCAGTCTGGCCATACGCAAATATTGTACAATTAAAACCTTCAAGTACTTCATTCACGATTGGAACAACGGCCTGGTCATACAAATCTTTCTGTTGGGCCGATGGTCCAAACACCTGTGTTCAACATATATATACACAGATTCAGCATGTAGATAATCACTTAAGTCCATCAACGATCACATGATTAATGTAGTTCTAGTTGACATAAGCAAACGGGCTGAACAAATGAACATTACACCTTTCTCTATACTGCAAAGTTCCAGTGTAAAATATACCAAAGTACACTTGTCTCCTGAAACACACAGCTTTGGGATCCAAGCTTACAACTTGACTGACTAACTTGACTCAACACTTGTTTGGCTTAACTAATCCCCCACATTCACCATAATATGGAAAGCAAACTGCATCAGCTATCTGAGTTTAAGTTGTAAACATCTCTCTGTCCATAAAATTACCCTAAGTTAAGCCCAGATTCAGACAATTTCCGCATTTCCCATGATCTACTTCCAGGCTACAACCGAAAGAAAGAAGCTAGGTAAAGTTAAATCCAATGACACAGAAATGTTATTAAAGATCCTCCAAGCCCAGTTGAGTAGACTCCATTTTTTAACCTTATCAAAAGTGAAAACCCTATCAATGTGCTTCCCGGCGATGTTTTGGGAGACAGCAACTTCTCTTTGCAAATCATTACAAGTGAGAACCTGAGGAGCATTGTTCCTCAATTCATCATCGCTAAATGGCCTGTCAATAAATAAAAAGCCCAGAAATTCAGAAGAAAAAACAGTGTGATTCTACCCAGAAGCTAATACAATTTGAACATAAAATAAAAATAAATCAAAAAGTGGGATTGGACCCAAAAGCGAACCCAGAACCCTAAATTCAATTTGAGAGCGGTTGGAGTTGGATGGTACCTGCATCGAAGAAGAACTTGAACATTAACGCCTTTCTCTTTGTCGTGGCGGCCGGACATTTTGGATCGGCGGACGGACGGTGAATCCAGGGAGACTAATTTCAAATCTAGAGAGACCAATTTCAAATCTGATGCCACTCGGAAAGATCCAAGTTTCCTGTATTTATAATCCTCTCTCTCCTCTTCTCACCGGCGACGGAATCTCTATGTAGAGAGAGAGAGCGGGATGGATGTGAGATTTGAATAATTTGAAGAGGCGCTCCTCGTTTTCTTTCGAATTTAACGTTTGTTCATACTGAGTTTACCAAATTGCCCTTTCCTCTACATGCCGACGATTACATATCAGCCCATTAAAGGCCCAAATCGCCAAGTTGCAACTTTGTTCTTTCTTTCCAACTTAAGAAGAAAAATCCATAAAAGTTTTGTCCCGCCTGGGAGTGATGGACTAGTAGCTTTTGAAGAATGTTATCCTCTTATGGACAATTACTAAAAGTCAATAATAGATTAGCTGATATGTTAATGAGTAGGTTTATACTCGCATCGTGTAATTTCGCTTTGTCAGGAGAGATATAGAGAATCAGTTCTCAATTGAGAAAAACTCATGTCAGATTCTTGTCTCTCTATTAATGGTTAGTGAGAGAGCAGTTACATAAGGAAAGAAATTACACCTTATGTAACTGCTCTCTCACTAACCCTCTCAGTGTCACAGATTCTCAGTCTGTCAAGACGTTTTGAGACAAAGTTCTGAGTTCGGCTCCGACTCAACTCATCAACATATTGTATAAAGCGACCAAACATTTTAAGGGAAACCAAGGGGATTTTTGTAGTGGAGTCACTTTTTAAAAATTCTAAACTTTTAACACTTTTCCAACTTATTTTGAAAATTAACATAAATGTTATTGTTTACTCGTTGACTTCCCGGTCTTGCCAGTACTGGGGGAATTTGTGTACAGTACATAGATGAATAGAAAGCATGGATAATATCGTCATTTTACACACAAAAAAACAAAAAATAAGTGACAAAATTGTCAAAAGACTTTGACAAAGTGACGGTGGACACAAATATTCCAGAAAACAATAATAAAGCTAATAAAAATAAAACTTACAAAAAGAATAAACAATAGATAAACTTTATGTATTGATATTTTAAAGTAAAATAATAACATAGTCTGTATATCATAAATATGGAAAGAAATTACAAATTCCACGGGGAGAAAACAAAAAAAAGGAAAGAAATCATCCACACCACGCAACAAAGGGGTGTTCACTACTACACAAGATGTAATAATGTATCACAAACATTCCTATGATTATATATATATTTTCCTAAAAAAGACCTAAGAAAATGTTAAAAAAAAGAAAGAAAATAAATAAGAATTAATAATCAAAGAAACTCCTCGACAAAATCGCCGAAATTGAAGTTGCCGTTACAAGACTCGATGGCGTTAACGACGTCTTGGAAAACGGAGAGGCTGCAAGGGACGACCAACATAACCTTCTGTTCGAAACAGTGGAACTCGTCGTGTGACTTGTCGAGGAGCATCCTAAACAGAGGATGACTCAAATAGCTCGTCGGCACCACGCGCCTCACGCGTTCTTCCCCTACGTACACCGCAAACGTCCCCGTGGGCGTCTTCGTCGCCGTCGCGGCCACCGGAGATGTGTCGTCCGTCTCACTGATCAGAAGAGACTCGTTTTGAGTTGACTCGGAGCCGCCTTCTCTCGTGTTGATGCTCTTCACTTTCTTGGCTAGATTCTTGAAGGAAGCTATTCTTTTTCCCAGCATTTTTCTATTTTCTCTTTTTTTACATGTATCTTATTAAGATTGTGAAGATGAAGAAAATAGAAGAAGAAGAAAATGGTTGGTGATTATATATACCAAGATTAGATGTATAAAAAAAAATTATAATAAAACGAGAACTGGCGAGCTTTGACTTTATTTTAATTATTTTTTTCGTCTGTGTTGACTTGTAATAGTGGGGTGCATTTCTTAGCGGAGAGAATTGTAGTTTTTAGAATATTAAACAATCAAGATAATAAAAGTCCATATATCTCGTCGCAAATCATGGTTACGTGATATATGTCTTTGGAGTCTATAAATTAGGGATGTCAATCGGGCTGGCCCGGTCCGGCCCGGCCCGAAACCCGTAAAGCCCGCATATATTTGAGCCCGGCCCGGCCCGGCCCGAAAAAAAATCGGGCCTATATTCTAAAGCCCGGCCCGACCCGGACAGGGCTTTAGGGCTTTTCGGGCTTTTTCGGGCTTTTTTTTACAAACACAAAAAAATCACAATTCTCAATTGAAAAATAATTAAAACAAAATATTTATCAAAATAAATCTAAATTTAAATGTATTATATCAAATCCAATTAAATTTAAAAGCAAAAGTTTGACTAAAAAACAAATAAAATTCAAATAAATTGTATTACTAAATAAAACATAAAATCAAAACACTTCAAATCTATGTAGTAAAGTTCAGATTAGAATCTCTTTCATCGTCTTCTAAATCTTCATCACCATCAAGAGTTAGAGATAAAAAAAAAGAGTAAAATAATATTAAGTTTTTAGAGGTATAAATCATATAGAAATGTCATTGAAAATCTATAGATAAAGATTTTAAAAATATGAAGTAAATATAGATGAATGATAATGGTACATGAATCATGAAATGTAAACTCATCCAACCAAGTGCATGTACAAATCAGTGATTCAACGTTTCTTGGTAAAAGACGATTTCTATATTTATCCAAGACATGCGCACCAACATCAGTGATGCCACTATAGTTATCGGAATGCTTAGAACATCACATGCAATACGAGCTAACTCACCATAATGTTGTGACTGACACTTCTACCATTATAAAACATTCATGTCTTCATAAAAAGTCAGTTCCAACATATCGTCTTCTAAGTATAGAGTCAATTTAGACTTTCCTTCTTCTGGTACGTTTTT
>PKML01030184.1:511778-531422 GCA_002933935.1 Eutrema yunnanense
TTTTTTTTTTTTTTTTTTGAACACGCTAGATCCGCGAATTGTATATTGTAATCTGACGGGTAATCCGTGGATTATGAAAAAAATAAAAAAAAAATAAACGGACATTTGATTCTTCTCTCCCACATGCAAATCAAGGTCTCCGCCGGTGAGAGGAAGATAGCGACGAGAAAGAAAGAGAGAGATTGAGAGAGCGAGAGGCGAGAGACGATGAAAGGGAGAAAGAGCGAGGGAGGCGAGAGATCCCGAGCGTGAGAGAATGAGAGAAATCGGCGACGAGAGAGAGAGAGAGAGTCTGAGAGAGAGAATCTGAGAGAGAGTCTGAGAGAGAGAATCTGAGAGAAAGAGAGGAAGGTGAGAGAAAGAGAGGAAGAAGGAAGCGGAGAAGAGAGGAATAGAGGAAGAGGGAGGCAAAACAAAAAGTAGATCTAGGTTTTGTTTTAATGTGTATGCGGGTAACCCGTAAATCCGCGATTCCAAAACCTTAAACCCGCACCCGCCCCGTATTATAAGACACTCGATCCGCACCCGGCCAGTTTTAAAAAAAAAAAAAAAAATCGACCCACACCCGCCCCGCAGCAGGTCAAATGAAGTGGGACTCGTGGGTTGTGACTCAAATTGACATGCCTAATTTTGAATGTATGTTAATTTGGTGGGGGAATGTATCCTATAACTCAAAGAATAGTAGACATCATTTTATTCATGTATTTTTCATTGCAAACGTATGGCTGCAACAAAGCATATATAATCATATTCATATGACAAGTGATGGTTTAATGATTTTAAAGGAATACTATTTAGAGACTTTTGCAAAGAAGAAATCAAAAGAACCCGGTAATAAATTGGAACTGCGACTGTATGAACCACTAAGATTAGACGTGATAATCAATAATGGCATCAAAGCAAACGTTAATTATGGAACCACGACGTGTTTATTTTGTCACAATTTCATTAGGTCATGTGTGTTTCTATATATTCACCACACATTAGACTATTTCGTTACAAGTTACTACCTTTTAAAGTAATCAAAATATTTATAAAATTATTTCACTGACTTTCTAAATATTCGTTTCTGTTGTTTCAAATTTCTAAGTCTTCTAATAATTTTTTTCATACTTATTTTTACAAATACTAATTTTATAGAGTTTAGGTATTTTTAAAGAAAACTTTACATTCGTGTTCAAATTTATCTATTTTCTAGTTTAAAATATTGATTTTTACAACATAGATATAAAAGGCAAGAGTGTGTTCTGGCCAAATGCTAACAAATGGGTTTCAGTGTATTCTGACATTTTAAGAACCGATTTTTGGTGGGAGAGAGAAAGGAAGAGAAAGAGAAATCCATCATAAACCAACAATATTCTAAACACCGTTAGAAATGAGAGCCTATTTTGGTCAATTTTTTAGTTTAACTAACATTAAAGTTTGAAATGTTGTATTTGTTTAACCCCATTTTCCTAACCTATTAGGAGTCGACGACATCCATTGAATTCAATTACGGTGATGCATGCAAAATATACGTCATTTCATATTGTCTCATAAAATCCACAACACTGTCCGCATGGCTGTGGTCCACTGGTATGAAAGACCGTGTGGGATGTTATCCCATTCAACTCGGATTCGATCCGTTTTGAAAACAAAAACATATTTATGTGGGAAGTCTGGGTATAGACAGAAAGTCTATGTAGTTTATATGTTATTCCGATAACATGCGATCCGGCTACCCTCTGACATTAGTCATAAAACATTCCAAACTCGGGATAGGCGGAGTGGTGGTCCATTGGATCTCATGACCCGTTGATCCGAACCCAACTCGGAGCTCATTGTGTCCGTTGGACCTAGAGAGTAGTTCACTCTGTAGCACTTTGGTGCGTTTTTACCAGGGCTGACCGGATCAGCAGAAAGGGTTTATCAAACAAAAAAACAAAAATCATCAACACTTTGTGTTTTTTATATCCTACACATTATCTATACTATTAAAAGTGAAGCATTTTTTTTGTGTCTAGACAAAAAAAAATCATATAAGGATATAATTGATCTAGATAACTATATATATTGCCAAATAGATTTTTTTTGAAAAAAATAATCTAATATCTTTATTGTTAGATATTAACATTTTAATTAATTATAATAGTATGTGGTTTCCTTGGTATCTAAAAGAAGAGGTTTTAATCTGAATTTGAAAATTTAACTGACATCCAAATTTATTGTGGTTTAATATGGTTATTTAATTGAACCACAATTAGACCAAATATAAATCTTATTATTAAAAACATTTTAACTTGATAAAATTTCAAATATCCAAAATTAGTAAATATCTATATTATACGGTAATATGGTGAGGCAGGTTAGTGTTATATTTTTATAATTGTGGTCCTTTGTGGGTTAGTTTGTCAAAAAATGCAAGATTGCAGACTGATTCAAGGCAGATTAAAAGGACGAGTTAGCCCAATTTAACACTCATAAATATATAATTTGTGAAATTTGATTTTAATAAAATAATTAGTTGTGTGGTAATCTAAATTAACATAATAACAAAGTATACAATTAAGATTACATCGATATATACTTAACTAACTCATATTCATATTCTAATAATATCCACCATATGATAACATCATATAACTTTTATAACAATTATTTTTTTGTCAGATAGCAAACTTTGCTTTCATTTAAAGTTACAAAAATCACACAATCATGAAACTTTTCATTAAAATTTAAGTCATACCATTTCGTTAGTGTTTGTTCAATATAAATTTCACAAAAAACAAAATGTATAAAAATTATTGCTTCACATCCAACGCGGATTAGAATCTAGATTTTGCATAGCACGAATTAGAAATATGACATAAACATCAAAATACATATTACACAACAAATCAACAAAATATTATCATCTCATTAAAAACTTAAGAATTACAAATTCAACATATTTGAATCAATAATATTTAAATTAGATCTTATTTCTTATTTCATTTTTTGTATATTTCAAAAATTAGTTTATAAAAAAAAATTTATCGCGTGCGGGTTGCGCGAGTTCAAATCTAGTTTATGAATGAAATCTCATGTTGATTGGATACGGAAGGCAATGTGGGATAAATCCTACCACCAAATCAATGCATCTTCACAGGCCCGGCCCAACAAATCTTGAAGTTATTGGACCCTAAAATATGTGCCCTGGTTGACTAGTTTTAAAAAGTAATTTGGACTTTTCTCAAGCTTCTTTATATTTCAAAAGATGGACATTGATTTGTATATAATTTGCCAATGTGGGTTCAATTTTTTTTCTTTCCAAAGCGATCGAGTCATTTATCCTATATAATGTCAGCATGTGTATGTGGGCTATATCACACTCTTGCCTTATCCACTCAAGGTCTGCATATTCATGTGTGGCTTCCAGCATCTAAGTAGTCTAGTGATTGAAGAATATTCATGATTTTTAAGTACTTTTATAATTCGATGGATATTCACTTAAAAAAGATTAACAATGTAACGATCTAAATAATGATAGACCTTCGTCCGATAAAAAAAACAAGCACAGGCCAAAAATTAGTGAGGAATACAATAATGTTAGGGGCTCATATATATTGCCATATAACAATGATAGTGGCATATTCGTTGATAACATAACAACTAAACTACTAAACTAATAACGCTAATAGCGATGATTTTCTGATAGAATAACATAACAACTAAACTATTTTGGACCATTTGATTGAAATGGTGGCATATTCGTTGATAACATAGGTTTGTTTCAGTTACAAAAAAAAAAAACATAGGTTGTTAGAATATATTACGATTGGTTGACGGAATCGTGACTAAATATTTTCGTAACAATTATCTTTTACGGACTAGCTGGCTACGAAAAAACTGTCAGTAAATATTTTAGTAAAAAAATGAGGATGAATTCCAACGAATGTCACGTTAGTAAGTTATTGCATGAGATAGAGATGGCGACAATTTTTTTTGTAGATCAAGTTACTTAAGTAATATCTAGATTTATAATATATTATTTGTTCTATTAACTTTGTATATATACCTTCTAAAATTATTTAGGCTTTAATTGGATGTTCGAAACGCTAAGGCTTCGAATGGAGAAAGCGAATCAGGAGGTGCGGATCAAGCGGTTCAAGCGGATCAGGCGGAACAAGTGCGGATCAAGCGGATCCAGCGGTTCAAAATATAATGTTGAATGGTGAAAGCGGATAACAAGCGGTCCAAAATATTGTATATATTTATAATAATTTAAATTAAATTAAAAATTACTATTATATTTAGAATATAATTATCTGAATAATGTAAACAAAATTGTTTCTAATTTTAGAAATAACAAATACAAATATTTACTTTAAAATATAATTATGTCAAATGGGAGGATATAAACTTTCTAAATGTGGTATAAAAAAATAAAATGAGAATCATAAAGTAAGAGAGAAGAGAATCAATAATTAATTAATTTCAAGAACTAATAGACAAAAATTTCTAGTCAATAATTGTTTTTTGAAGTGTGTTAGTGGATGGAATACTCCATTATTTTAGTGTGTTTAAATTAGGCCTGAGTAAAATATTTGGAATCGGACGTAAGAAATATAGTTATTAGTTATGATGAAATGAATAAATAAATAGTATATAAGTAATATACTAAAAGGTAAAAAATTAATAATGATAAAAAAAAATTATTAAAACTGCATAAAACAAGGGAGAAACCCTGCAAATATGAAGCGTAATTACTATTCAAGACATATCAACAAATTCCTTTAAGAATTTGCTCCGCATCTACTGTAGCACTTATAAATACTATTTTTTATTCCTTTTAATAATCAAACCATTTAATTCCACAATTATACGTGAATGGCGACATAACTACGGACGTTCCGTCTTGTGAAAGAACTGTCTTTGTTCCGTTTACCCATTCAGAGCCTAAATGTTAGATAGTTATCCGTTTGACGGCTAGCGTTTTTCTGGAGACACATAAACAACACCTAGACAATTCGTACGTATTTTGAAAACTAGTTCATTATGCGGATAATAGTCAAATATGCCTTTCGTGACGAAAACAATTAGACAAGCTAATTATTTATTTTACTCTACTGTGACTAAAATTCCTATTTTACTAGAAAATTCGAAATATTCTTCTTCCTCTTCCTTTTTTTTCTTCTAAGTTTCACCAAGTAATCCCATGATAGATACCCGAGTTGAATATTCATGTTTTTGAATTTTTAATATGGTTTTGTAATTTAAAATTATTAACTAATATAAAACTATATGTTTAACCGATATTCATGGTTTTTACACGTTTTTAACTCATGTTTTCATTAATTTTGATTTCATTTTGCATCATTTAGAAGTTATATATATATATATATATATATCATTTTGGCTTCACTTTTGCATTGTTTTACATTCTGGAACTTTAGGTTGCATTTTCATTTATTTCATGCATTTGCATAGTTTTTAATATATTTTTTAGGTGTTTTGATCTTTGAAAATGCATGGAACTTGAAAAATGATGAAGGACATATTTTTAGATGAAAAGTGTAGAAAGAAAATGTAGAGGCTATCTGAAAGATTGTGCAAGATGAAGGCTTTCTATTTGAATTTAGCTTCGGAAATCTTGATAAAAGTCATAGATAATCGAGTAAGATTTCATTTGGCGCTTGTTTTAAGTCATTCCGAGCAGCGGTTCAAGAGATATGACAAATTTATAAGCACATATATGTTTGCCGCGCAAACGAACTACCAGAAGTTATACCGACTTGGTACAACAGTTTGGTGACACCGTTGTGGACCGCATGAGATTCAAAAACCCATTGGGTTAGCCCAATTTATATTGGGTTAACCCGATTTGATCCTATTCACCATAAAACTTTTCAGAACTAATTTTTACACTAAATTTTATTTTTCTAAGTTACCAAATGGATATAAAATTCTTCCTTTATTATGTTGCCTCCCTCAACACACCCCTACTGTTTCAGCACAGGAGGATCTATACCTGTGGAGGATCTCCCTTTCTTCCATCCCAGGTCAATTCTCTTCTACTCTCACATGGAAAAGCTTACAATCTCCCCTTCCTCGGGTTGCTTGGTTTAAATCAGTATGGTTTCACCAGAGAATCCCAAAACATGCCTTTATTATGTGGATTGTGATTAGAGACAGGCAGCCTACTAGAGACAAGCTCCTAAGGTGGGGTTTGAATGTTCCTAGCAATTGTTTATTGTGTACGCAGCACGCCGAAAACAGGAACCATCTCTTTTTGCATCAGAAATATGGCTGGCCTTTTTCGCCCATCTATCACTGAATCCTCCATCAAACCTCGATGATATTGTTACATGGGTGAGGTCACCCTCTTGTTCTCGGAAACTCAACATCATCTGCAAATTGATCCTACAAGCTGTAGTGTACGCCTTATGGAGAGAAAGAAATCTCAGACTCCATCAAGATACTTCTTCTCCTCCATCAGTGATTATCAAGCAAACTCGTCAAATTATCAGATCCAAACTAGCAACTTTGGATCGAGCAATTGACTCATCTGCAGCAATTGGGACAAACAACGACCGCCGGAGCTCCTTCCTCATGAAGTGGTTCGAGTTTATCCAATTCAACGCTGCTCCTCCGCCATCTGGTTTTTAATAAATCAACATCTCTTATGTCGCTGACCTTTTAATTGTATTCTTCTGCTTATTCCCATTTTGCACTGATCGATTGTAATTTCAAAAATTGTCCCAGAAAGAGGGATAAGGGATAAAAAAAAAAAAAAATGGATATAAACATGTGTTTTTGAATCTTTTGGTGATTTTGGATGATTAAACTTAATTTGTTTTTTCTAATTCCATATTTACTTATGATTTCTTTTTCTCCTTTCATTACTTTTGCACTTCTAATCACCATGGATCTATCAATATCCATGTGTGAGTAGATTTCTAATCAATTATACCATGCCTTGATCCACATTTTTTCTCATAGAATTACATTTTCGTCTTTAACGTTTGGTTGACTTTAAGTTGACTTTTTATTTTTGGTTCAATATTGCATATTGCTTTTGTTTATGCATTCTGTTAGATTTGCCTTTGTACTTTGCATGTTTTAGCTTTTGTTCTTGTTTTATTTAGTTTGCATCTTAAGTTCATTTTCTCTCTTTGTTTTCATTCATTTGCATTTAGGACTTTAGAATTAAAAACCAAGCAAATCTACTATCTTAGCTAATTGCATCGCTTGAATTCCTAGTGTTTAAATCATCTCCTTTGGATTCGACCTTCAAGTACACATCAACATTGTTTGCATTTGGGTATTTGAGGATTATAAATGTAAAACTTGAATGCATTAATTCAATAGAAAAATCCTCCGACCACTAACCGATGACATCTAGCTTAACAATCTTGTAACTAGTAATTCGTTGAGCATACAGCTGATTACATAAGTGTTTAAGTAACTAATCGAATCAGATACGTGCATGCTTGATTAATCGATAATCTGACTAAGTAATTAAATGACTAGTTGCAGGACCGGTCCTGAAATTTTGGGGGTTCAAAACCAATTTTAAGGTTTTGTTTTTTTTGGGGACCAACAAAATTTTTAAGAAAATATTTGAGGATCAAAAAAAAAAAAATTTGGACCCAAAAAAAAAAAAAAAAAAGGAGGTCAAAGCCAATGTTTCATGTAGCATGACTCATGACCGGTCCTGACTAGTTGAACCATCTAGCTGATTAATCGAATACCTAATCGATTATGGTAAAATCCAAACGGTTTGCCATCTTCTCGTAGATCAAAATGTCTGGCTCATCCAAATGACAAAATTTTGTAGAAAAGACAATCACTATCCACCTGGTTTTAATTTTTCTTGTTCTTGGTTAAGGGCAAAGAGAGATTCTAGAAACCATTAATAAATTTTGTGTAGGCTTCTATAAACCATTTTTTGTAAAAAAAAACATTTTAGTAGAAAGGAGCTCATACCCGTTTTATTAGTATTTGATTTTAATTTATTTACGTATTTTTAATTAGCCCATGTGTTGGACATTTGACTGCACAACAAGTTTCAAAGCCTTTGACGCTTATCTTACATTCTCATCACAGATTACGTAAGATTAGTCAATGACTTAAAGGAGTCAGCCCCTAGTTTTTTAACCTAGTTTCCAAAGTACAAATCAATGACCCTTTATATATGACAGTAAAAGGCAGAATTATTGACAAGAAAATGACAATAAATTCGTTTTTGAATATTCATGGTTACTGTTGATAGAGATCACTAAAAATATCTTCATTTAATTCAATAAACGGTCCAAAAAGGTTCGACACATTAAAATTTGTAGACAGATAAAAAAACGTTGTTTCTAGTCAGTGTTTAAGAAATCGGCCTAGGCGAACGTCCAAGCGTTAGGCGGACACAAACCGTCCCGATTTTAGAAAAATCGGCTTCATTAGGCAGAAGTCGGGCGAGGCGGGCTATTAGGCGAATTTTTAAAATTTTTTTTTAATATATTTTTTAATCTACCAAATATGCGATTATAATCATCATTAATGTTAATTTATATTTAAAAACTCTAATTTTTTTCATATTTCTTTTACTTTACTTTGAAATAAGAACTTTCATTTATATTTTAACATTTAAAATATTTTACAGTTTCTACATATATGATTCATATTATTTTATTATGTTATAATATATATATTATTTTATAATAAATTGTCTAGACCACTTAAAATCGTCTAAGTAGGTGCTAGACGGAGAGTCGCCGCCCACAGGGCGGATCTGAAAATTTGGGGGCTTGAAAAAAAAACAAAAATGGGAGCCACTAATTCATTTCATACAAAAAAAAATTTCAAATGTAAGAGTCGGAAAAAAAAAAAAAGGGAAGCGTGGTCTTTTAAAAAAAAAAAATGGAAGCATGATCTTTTTTTTTAAAAAAAGAAACGTGATTAAGGGTTTTGTTTTTTAGGTTTATAATTTTTTTTTATTGATATATTCTATGGAGGCTTGTTAAAAATAGGGGCCAAAACAAATGTTTTATTGGGCTTTGCCCAGATCCGACTCTGGCCGCCCACTTAGCGCCTAACGCTTTCTTAAACACTGTTTCTAGTTAATTAGTTATGTTCATACAAAAGGAAAACTAATCGTCAAACTTTGACCAGTACTCCGGAGAATATGCAAAGAAAACCTAATAAAAAGCTAACACGAGGATGGAAAGTTGGAAACTATAAAAACAAGGGTTAGTGTATTAATTGTACTATAAAATTTTCATAAAGCCAAATAATTTAGTCTGAATTTTTGGCTTTTCTTTTTAGTACTCATATTTTATCAAATGATGCGATATAGAAATAATTAATTGACACGTTAATTAGTTGGTGGGTATTTCTTTTTCCAAAACCGATGCTGAATATGGTAAAGTTAACAGAGAAACTGATCCATCTTGGAATCTATCGCATTAAACGATATTTTCAACTTCAAAGTATAATTTCTTCCTTTTTTTTGTTAAAGATAATTTCTTGTTTTTCCACCGCTCTTATTAGAGGTTGAGGGTTCAAAACTTGATCAGTAATTTTTTTTATAACAAAAATAAAGTATTATTTCTTCTAAAGCTATATATTAATGAAGAGGAAGAAATGTCAAAGAAAGTCGAATTGTATACAATAGGACCCTGAAGTGTGATATGTCGGAATGCACATAAGAAGTTAAAAAGTTTGATTGCATCAACTCAGCTTAATGTATATATTATATTATTGTAGGTTGCCTGAATGTTATGGAAAGCGAAAATACAGGATTCTAATAGACACATACAAATTTAGATACGTTGTATCTAAAAGAGATACCGAGTCGGAGATCTTTGGTACTGATTTTAAATCTTAAATTATATATTGATATTTATGTTAGACCGTAAAAAAAATAGATCTAAGAAATGCAATTTTAAAAATAAATAAACGATTATAATAATGAAACGAGCATAAACGAAACGATAGTAAAGAAAACGTATTAAAACAAGACTTTAGAAAAAACGTTTAAGAAAGAAAAAACGAACGATGAGGCAAGGTATAATCTATTTCCTTAACTCAATAAATCGTATGTATTGTGTGATGAAGCAAATTTTGAATTTTAGGATACAACACGTTTGAAACCGTCTCGCAACACCCGAGAACGGAATCTACAAACTATTTGAACTACGATATACTCGAGACACTTACTTGAAAAATAAGTTATAGATTGTTGGAAACTTTTTTTGGTTTTTGTTTTGTGAAATCGTGTAAAATGAATAAGATTAGAGACATGAATATAGCCAGAGAAATAAAGTCAAATTCCCCAAAATTTCCAATCTATGATAAAAAAAACATTTTTTTTAACCACTAATCAAATAAACTTATGGCTTTTCCATGAGTCAAATGGTCAATTTCTCATTCACTTTTCATTCAATTTAATAAACTCATTAATTTTATTAAAAAATTAATGTAACAATTTAATTATATATCTTATAAATATCTCTGCCCATAAAAAAAAAACTTATAAAATATAGAAAAATGTTCTTTTACAAAATTACAGTACAAAAGTTTACCGTATGATAACAGTGTAGGTCAATACAGGTCGATCAATTGGTTAGATTTCTGCTTCTTTTTGACATTAGTTTTAAGAGTTTGATATTAATATATTGCATCTGAAAATAAGGAATTGATATAGAAGCTTCCAAATGATTTGGTGCCATGTCAATTCATAATGTTGAAATTGTTTAAAGGATATATTATTATATCGTATGAGTCGTCAGCTAACTGGATCCAACCCCTTGAAAACTGAAAAGGGCGAATCTTTAGTTATCATGTTGGATTAGTACATGTATACACACACATCTTAAGCCAAAACTAATGATCAATTTGTATCGTCATTAATACTCCCTCTGTTTTTTATTATTAATAGATGCTTTAATTATTTTTTTTGTCATAAACCATTGTTTCTTTGACATATTTTTTACTTGGATAATACCAAGATTTTTTTGAAAAATACCTTAACTTTGTCACTAATTTGACGGTGCTAAGTTAAATCATACTATTAAAACACTGTTAGTATTTACAATTAGATATCGTAAGCTTAATTCTGTTTTTTTTTTGTTATTATTGTTTTCTTCCGTCGACACTCCGTCCCCGGGTTTATCGAGCAGAAAACATAATTTAAAAATAAGACAAAAAAAATCTGAAGAAGATTCTTTGTGTTTTTCGGTAATATAAAAAGCCCAACTGTCATCTATTTGTATCTTCATCTTTTATTCTCTCTCACTAAAAATTTCAGTTTCTCTCTCTCTTTACCAGCTCGATGCCCCAAGTCGATCTCGAAGCCTTTGTTTCTTCAGTATGCGCCGGTTGCTCCGACCGGAAAATCGCATGCGATTCAACCCTCGACGACGATCACGCTACCTTACCTTACAACAACTCCGCCGTGAGTCCGAGTGATTTCCCGCCGGAATCTTACTTCTTATCCAAAGACGCTCAGCTCGAGTGGCTCAGCGACAACGCCTTCTTCGACCGCAAAGACTCACGGAGAGGAAACTCATCAGCGAATATCAATTCCAACCCCAGCTCGAATCCGAGCTCTCAACGGTTTTTACTGAAATCCAAGGCGTCGATCATCGGTTTGCCGAAGCCGCAGAAGACGTGTTTCAACGAGGCGAAGCAGCGGAGAAACGGCGGAAGAAGAATCGATAATAATAACCGGGTCTTCCTGAAACCGGTCGGGTCAGGAACGTCGAAGAAGGATCTTTCGCTGCTCGAGCCTTCTTCTCCTAATGTCTCCTGCATCGGCAGAGTGAGATCCAAAAGAGAACGAAGCCGCCGGATGCGCCGTCAAAAATCGGGTCGACCCGAGAAGACGAACCGGGTCAAGAAACCAGGCTTTCTGGCGAGTTTCAGAGCCATCTTCAGGATCAGGGGCGGCTGCAAAGACGTGTCGTCGCGTGGGGGCCAAGATATCAGGAGCCGGCTTCCACCGGAAAACGTTGAACCGGTGGTTCCCGGTTTGGGAGGGATGAACCGGTTCGCTTCGGGAAGAAGAGCAGATTTGTTGGGTGTATGATGACGTGGCGTGACAAGTGTAATATTTGCGGGGTCCAGCTATATAGTGTTTCAAGTAGGATTAGTGATTGATTGGTTGTCTTGTCTGAGTTTTGGTGGGACCCGTTTTTAGCTGTTTGTTGTGTTTTGAAAAGTCGTTGGCGCTGACGTGGCAACTTAGTAACGTTTTTCAGCAACGCGAAAGCGCCCCACCGTTTTTGTATTCTCTTGTTTATATATATGGACACAATCTTTAGTTAAGTCTTTTCCTTGTAAATAATTAAGGAAAATATATTTGTATTTATGTTTTCTTTTTTTTTAACACTGTGTTTTCTTTTTTTCAATAATGGTTTTTTTTTGTTTTTGTTGGAATGTAAGAATGGTTAGAATATAGTGTATATATTCTTCTTCTTAATAAAAAGATTTGAACAAGAACTTGGTTAGCATATAGTGTATTTCTAGAAATAAATTAGGATTGTTAGGGTTTGAACAAGAACTTAATAAAACTGATTGAGTGTTTTAAGTTGAATTCAAATAAAAATTCTCTAACCACTAATACTAAAACTATTTTTTGAAATTTGGGGGCCTAAGTTTATATTAAAAAAGGGGACTCGATCGAGGCAATTGACTCATTTGTAACACTAATAAGCACGGATTTGTTTTTTTAACCATCACTTGTCATATGAATATGATTTGATTGATTATATGCTTTAGTGCAGCCACGTTTGCAATGAAAAATACATGAATAAAACGATGTACATACTGTTCCTTGAGTTATAGGATACATTCCACCACCAATTTAACATACATACAAATACCACCGTCAAGAATGGTGCATCTTGTTTGGAATCGTACATTGGAGATGTAATGCAAGTAAGGATAGTATCATAGTAATAGTCAATGATACTCTATACCTCATTTGGCAACCAAACTGCGAATATTGAAGGAAGAAAATATACGAATTCGGTGACGAAATTGATTAAAAAAGGAAAGAGCAAAAATGAATTGGTATTTTCCAAAAATGTTGATTAGAGAGTTTTGAGTTGTTATAAACATGGATAGATAACAATGTTCTTGTTTCTTTTAAGTGAACCACGAAAACGAAGATGAAAAGAATGGAAACTCCAAGGGTCCGCAACTTGAAAAATGTAAACACCGACGTTTCTTCACGACGGTCGGTGTTTCTTGAAGATGATAACTCAAAAATTTAAGCGATGAACCTCGAAATGAAGTTTGAAACCAAACTAACACTAGCCGTCATGACAAAATATGCCACATCTTTACCTAAAAAACACCAATGTTTATAACAGTTTTAAAGTTGTAGATTTCTTTGAATTGAGAAAAGTTTAATCTTGCGGGGCCGGAGAAATAAAAGAAAAGCAAAGACGAAAATGGGGGAATTCAGTGGAGTGTTGAGGAGGGTTCTTGCTTGTGATGCCAAGCGACAACGTCTTTGTAAGGTAGATTTCCTCCAAAAATGTCTAAGGCACTTCCCACTGTTACATCCACACGTCCCTTTCCTGCTTCTTTGATCCTCTCTACATCATCCATCACTGTCACGCCACCCGCATACGTTACTGGAATCTGTCAAGGTCAAAAATCACATCTGAGATCCAGAATCCGAAGCTAAAAATTATCAAATTTGCAATCACGACTCAATAGTTTTAAAGAAATAACCAGTGTAACTCTATGTCTCCAATGAAGCATAAACACTACATTCAATCCAATTCCGGTTTTATCCCTGTTTTATTAACATCTAAAGCTTAACAAGTTTGCTGAGTTCTGTTGATTTTCGTAAAATGAGTAAGATTAGATCCAAGTCATATGCAAAATAAAGCACTTTGATGGAAACAAGACATTCTAGAGCCTGAATGATACTCAAATCAAGAAAATGTATGTGTGTTACTCACCGGAGAATAGTTGCCAAGCAATGCTACAAGCTCTTCATCGATCCCTAGCCTTGGGAGAACAAGTATAAGGATCAGTACATACTGACTTAGTACTGTATTTACAATGCAAAACGAATTCACTCTGAGACACGGAAATTACAAGCTTACTTCTTCCCTTCAACATCAACGCCGTGCACCAGAAACTCATCTGCAAATCCTCCAAGAAACTCCAATGATTTCTCATCGAGGAAGACGTCGCTGAACTTCTGCCATCTATCAGTAACGATTGCGTATCTTCCATCCTGTGCAGCAAAACACCCTCATAAGTAAACTCGGATCTTTTTTTTTCATGACAGGATACTCAAAAACATTGAACATAAGATGAAACTGGTCAGAGAATCACCTTCTTTCTGCAGCTAAGGTCCAATATCAGTCTTTGTTTCCCAACAATGTTTACAAGATCTTTGAGTCTTTCAAGATCAATCTTTCCATTGTTAAATACATACTGAAAATATCAACAAAAGCGTGATTACGAATAGCAAAAACCCCTATGATAACAAACTCAAAGAGCCTAGATATGGCTATATACCGAAGTGACAATGACATGGCTTGCTCCCTCCTCTATGTAACTCAAGCAATTCTCTGCGTTGATTCCACCTCCAACTTGCAAACCGCCTAGAATTCATCGTCTTGTATCATATACGACACATGGATTACATGAAAACTTCACATTTCAATCAAACAGTATGAAACAAATCCATTCACATTCACCCAAAGGCATACCGGGATAAGCATGTAGTGCTCCGATAGCAGCAGCTTGGCTTAAAGGGTCTGCTCCAAGCATTATCACATGACCACCCGTAAGCCCATCTTCTTTGTACATCTTCGCATACTCTTCCGCAGACTTGTCCGATTCGAAATTCGTAACGAGAACCGAACCATCTTTATTCAAGTCACTAAGTGTGGATCCAACTATTTGTTTCACTTTTCCCTTCAAAAACATAGGATCCAAACTAGTTACATAACGCAGAGAGTTCCATAAAAGGATTCAGATTTCAAATCCGGTGAATCGATTCATACCTTGTGGATATCGATGCAAGGTCGGAATTGAACAGCGGATACGACTTGCACCCTCGACGATCCTACAAGATATACTCAAAGATTCACTTGAGAAATTGCGTAAAAAAGCAAGAACCAAAAACTGAATCCGGCATACGTTTTGTCTTGGTAGAAAACAATGGTCCGGAGAGTTTGAGATGCTTGTTGAAAGGAGAGCTCTGGTTATTCTGGAACAAAGCGATACGACCATTGAAGTATAATTGGGAGCTGCAAGTTGTCATCTTTGGAACTGAAAATGGATTTTCAGAAGCTATAGCATCCGGGAAGTAGGTGGATGGATCGATGGCGTTTCTGGTTCTAGAGGGGTTCTAGGGTTAAGAAATCGGTTTCCATCTCGGTTCGTTCCGGTTTAAAAAATCGTTTGGTTTTAAAATTGAAATCGACAAAAGTTTGGATTTTTCGATTTCTTTGACAAACAGAGTGATGCGATGGAACAAGAATAACGTTATCAATCTGGTCTCCAAGTCCAATCATCTTCCGGCGCCGCTCACGCCGCCGCCGCCGGAGATTTACCGATTACCTCATCCTCCGCCACAGCTTCCGAAGATCTCGATTCCTCCGACTCTTACTCTCTCTCCATCTCCTCGACACTCCAGTTTCGTCAATTTCCTCGAAAACAACCTCCCTCACCACCAAACCCTCACTCCACAAACTCTCCTCGGATTCCTCCGTTCCAAGATCCGCCACCATCTGCTCTTCGCTCATTATGACTTCGCCGTCTTCAATTGGGCCGCTACGCTCGACACCTTCCGCCATGATCACGAATCTTTCCTCTGGATGTCGAGATCACTCGGCGCCACGCACCGGTTTGACGATCTCCATCGTCTCCTCTCTTTCGTCGCTGCGAATCCGTGCCCTTGTTCCTCAGGTATCTTCTCTTGTCCACATCTCGAACCTATATTCCGCTCCGCCATCGATGCTTACTGTAGAGCTGGGAAAATGGATTACGCTTTGTTAGCGTTCGATACGATGAAGAGATTAATCGATGGTAAAGCAAATGTCGGAGTTTATAACACTGTCATGAATGGGTATGTGAAATCTGGGGATATGGACAAGGCTTTAAGGTTTTACCAGAGGATGGGAAAGGAAAGAGCAAAGCCAGATGTATGCACATTCAACATCCTCATCAATGGTTATTGCAGGAGCTCTAAATTCGATATGGCTTTGGATCTGTTCAGGGAGATGAAGGAGAAAGGCTGTGAACCGAATGTGGTTAGCTTCAACACTCTGATAAGAGGGTTCTTGGGGAGGGGTAAAATCGAGGATGGTGTTAAAATGGCTTATGAGATGATTGAGCTAGGTTGTAGATTCTCGGAAGCCACTTGTGAGATTCTGGTTGATGGGTTGTGTAGAGAAGGTCGGGTTGATGACGCTTCCGGATTGGTGATTGATCTTTCGACCAAAAGGGTTTTACCGAACGAGTTTGATTATGGTAGTTTAGTTGAGAAACTATGCAGAGAAAACAAGGCGGATAGAGCAATGGAGATGGTGGAGGAGCTGTGGAAGAATGGCCAAATCCCATGTTTGATCGCTTGCACTACGCTCGTCGATGGGTTGAG
Source organism: Eutrema yunnanense (assembly GCA_002933935.1). Lineage (NCBI taxonomy): Eukaryota > Viridiplantae > Streptophyta > Magnoliopsida > Brassicales > Brassicaceae > Eutrema > Eutrema yunnanense. The sequence continues at coordinate 528,364 of PKML01030184.1, forward strand.
GAAATCAGGAAGAACAGAGAAAGCATCAGGTTTTATGGAGAAGATGCTAAATACAGGAATCCTTCCCGATAGTGTGACCTTTAACTTGCTTCTTCGGGATCTCTGCGATTCTGATCATTCGATCGATGCAAACAGATTGAGACTATTGGCATCAAGCAAAGGATTTGAACCCGATGAGACAACGTACCATGTTTTAGTTTTGGGATTCTCGAAAGAAGGGAGAAGAAATGAAGGAGAAGTTCTGGTGAACGAGATGTTGGATAAAGACATGTTGCCTGATATCTTCACGTATAATAGGTTGATGGATGGCTTGTCCCCGGCTGGAAAATTCTCAAATAAGCAATTCCGATGAGACTTGTGTTTCTACTCTGGCCACTTGTAACTGTAAGCTAGACCAAAGCAATGTATCAAACACAAGTGGCTTTGGTAAATTGTGTGTTCTCTATGTAAATCATTCGTATTCTGTTTTAAATACTACTAGGATTTAACCCGCGCTATAATTAGCGCGGATTAATTTTTTTTAGAGAAATTATTTTGAAATTTAATAATATTGTTTTTATCTAAATTTTAAAATATAGCTAACTAATGATTATAGATAAATGTGTTAATTTGTAATAATTTGTCTATTTAACCCGTTTTGAATTGAACTAAAATATTATTTGGGCTAATCCGCAAAAATTTATAATCTTGAAAACATAACTCTAATATGCACCGTTAATGACTCTAGTTTTTGTGGTTAGTCTTATACAAACTCTTAAAATATTTATAGTTTTTTTTGTGTGTAATTTTTTTATAAAATTAGTAAAATATTTTTCAATTTTTGTTTTGATATATATTCAAATAAAATATAATAAATTATAGTGAAAAATTTTGTAAAATTTTGAATACATTTTTAATAGCAAGATTTTGAATAAATATTGATTATTATTTTAAAATATATAGTATTAAAATAATTGAGAAATTAAATAATAAATAACCTCTTTAATGCAAAATATATACTTTCCATATTATAATCAATAATTTTAAAAGACTATTATATCATTTCCTATTTTAATTATTCTTTGTTATTTGTAATGACATTTCATGTAATAATTTATAAAATAATATTATAGAGATAAGTAGAAGTTTTTTTTTTGGGCTTATAAAAGATTTCGTATAAAGTTGAACTGAAGAGTTCCGTGATGTCCCAACACTAGAGCCTTCACTCCGGAGGCCAGGCCAGGCCAGCTAGTGAACCTTGTCTAGTCTTAGCCACAACCGATACTACGAAACGTCACTGGAACTTAAAGAACACATGGAGCATGACTTACTCCATACGTGAATTCTCTAGTGGCATTTGTGTTATATCTCCTTTCGTTGAAGATTTGGTCCAACTTGGACGTTCGGATCCTGTTCCGACATTCAGTCTCTAGAACACGTGCCGGGCTCCCGGATATCCAAACATTTTAGACGAATCAAATCTCACCACCACTATTGTATTGTTATTTTTTTTGCTATTATTATTCTGTTTCGTCTAGGTCTTGATATTACTATTTTATTATGATCTTGTTATAAACTATCGATATAATATATGGTGAGGTATGTATTATAATAATATTATATATATATCTCTATAATATTATTTAAGAATATATTTTTAAAAATGAATTTTGTTTTGTAAGTTATTACATGAAATGCCATTACAAATAACAAAGAATAATTGAAATAAGAAAGGATATAATAGCCTTTTAAAATTATTGATTAGAGTATGGAATGTATATATTTTGCATTAAAGATGTTATTTATTATTTAATTTCTTAATTATTTTTAATACTATATATTTTAAAATAATAATCAATTCATATATATTCAAAAACAACAAAAAATATTCAAAATCTTGCTATATTTTTCACTATAATTTATTATATTTCATTTGAATATATATCAAAACAAAATTAAAAAATTAGACACAATAAAACTATATTTTTTTAAGAGTTCGTAAATTAACCACAAAAACTAGAGTCATTTAACACTGTATATTAGAGTTATGTTTTCAATATTATAAGTTTTTACGGATTATCCCGAATAATATTTTAATTCACTACAAAACGGGTTAAATAGACAAATTATTATAAATTGATAGTTTTATATATAATCATTAGTTAGCCATATTGTAAATTTTAGATAAAAACAATTTTCTTAAATTTCAAAACAATTTCTTTAAAAAAAATTACTCTGCGCTATAATTAGCGCGGGTTAAATCCTAGTATATATGTGTTTGGTGAGAGAAAGAGAAATGAGGGAAGCAGAGAGTAAGCGAGAGGGAAAAGAGAGAGAAGATAGTAAAAGTTTTCTTGTTATTCTTCGTAGTACAATTCTTACATCAAGTTTACATATTTATACTAGAGGAACAAGTAATAAAATATTACTGTCGGTGAATTCAATGTCGGTTGAATGGATAATTATCCATTTTCAACACTCCCCTTAATTATCCATTATTTCATTAACGTATTACGTACTGCCTCGTTAAAAACTTTATCATGGAAAAATCCAATGGGATAAAAACCACGACAAGGAAAAAAGAGTACAGTGACGCAATCTCCCCTTGGAATGATAGATATAGCATTCTCTTCATAAATTCTGCAGACTCTCCCTCGGATAAATGAGTCTTGACCTTTACATCATTGGAATTATAACACTCTCCTTTGGTCTCTTGGATGTCTATCTTTTTGCGTGGTCTTTGATGTCTCGTTAAAAACCTTATCCTGGAAAAACCCAGTGGGGCAAAAACCATGCTAAGGAAAAAAAAGTACATCCACGCACACCATCATACTTCTCCTCTTGGAAGTGTTTCTCTTTAGATTTCTATCTTTTGCGTGTTCCTTGCTGACTCGTTAAAAACCTTGTTATGAAAAAACCCGGTGGGACAAAAACCATAGCAAGGGAAAAAGAGTGCAGCCACGCACTTCATTACATTTCTCATGGCCATGTGCCATTTCTCCCAGTCAGGCCTTTTCTGGCATTCTTACACTGACTTTGGGTCTTGATCATCATTTTTATGATCAAGTTCTTTGGATACA
>PKML01030184.1:535097-564802 GCA_002933935.1 Eutrema yunnanense
AAAAAATTAAATATAAGTTAACACGATAAACATTTTGTTATAATTGTTATTATGTTAATTACATAAAAGAAATATTAATAATTTTCTATTAAACTTATATATATATATATATATATATACAAATAAAAAAACATCAATTCACAACTTTAATTTGAATTTTCATAATTTGTATGATGTGATAATTAAGTGAACACGATAAACTTATCGCGGAATCATATTATTTAGCATGTTAATAACGTAACAGATATTATATATTGTTGTTAGCACATTCTAAACATCATATAATATTGTTAGCACTTTTTTTTGTTTGTCACGATTGTTAGCACGTTAACATTCCATAATTGTTATAATTGTTATCATGTTAATTACGTAAGAGAAAGACAAATCATTTTTTATTAAACCGATATATACAAAAATAAAAAACATTAATTCACGATTTTAATTTTATTTTTCATATTTTCTATGATATGATAACTAAGTTAACACGATAAACATAAACTTATCCCGATATGATAACTGGGTTAACACGATAACTGTGTTAATTTTCATATTTTTATGATATGATAAGTGATAACGATGATGAATACTGTATGTGACTTTGGATGAACAGTCTCAGGCCGGTTGATAAACAGTGTTGCCGACAACCCTACATTAGAAGAATTATATGTGATAAATGACATTTTCGTAATTAGCATAAATAAAGGATAATTGTGGGATAAATTTTTCTTCTTTTTCATAACTACCTAATTTTCAAATTAACTTTGTTATCTACCTAATTTTTAAGTCAACCATTCATATCGATTAAAATCACCCTAAAATCAATTCCTAACAACTGGTGGTTATTTGGCTCCTCTACTGTGTTTTATAAGGCAATTAATATAAACGTAATTAGGCATGTTGATATGCTTTGGCTAGGGGTGGGCATTTCGGTTTAATTTCGGGTTCGGTTCGGTTCGGTTGATTCGGGTTGTATAAAACTCTAGCCGAATTCAACCGAAATAAGTTTGGTTCGGTTTGGGTTTAGTTTGGTTTGGTTTAGTTCGGTTCGGTTGTAATTTAGTTTGGTTTTAGTTCGGTTTTCAAAAAATTAACTTGTAAAAATAAGAATCTTAACGAAACGTAAACAAAACGAAACCATAAAAAAAACATTCCCTAAAAATTGAAAATCAAACTGAAATTATCTCACTTAATCAAAATATAAAAAAAAGAAAAAATTCATGGCTTCTACTCTCCCATGCCACTAAAATGAACATGCAACAAGTCAATAATTTAAATATAAGTTAATTATACAAACCAATGTTTATTGATCTCTTATATGAGCCATTATAGGCTTGTAGCATTAATATAGAATTATTATAAAAAATCATTTACCTTGGCAAAACTTTTAAAACCAAACCGAACCGTTCGGGTTGAAAAAAGCTTCAACCGATTGGGTTATATTTAGAATATGGTTTAGTTTAGGTCGGTTTAAGTTCGGTTGGTTCGGTTCGGTTTTTTGCCCACCCCTAGCTTTGGCCTTTGAATCTAATCACATTTTACTTGCAGAAGAACAGTGTCTCGTTTAGGTTTTCAATTTGATCCAAATCAGTTTATGGATGAATTATGGTTATATTTATACACTAATGGGTTAGCCTGGTTCACGCGTTATTTTATATTATTGTTTTTTTGTAATTAGAAATGAATTGGGCAATAATAAAATTAGTATTTCGCCAAAATGTGTTTAGTAATAATTTAGTATATCTAGACATACCTTTCTCTATAAACGAGATGCGCCGTAAAAACTATTCAACCTCGTTGGAGTTATGGGCGTCAAGTCATATCTGCCGAAACATCCTACAGTTGGACATCTAATGCTCATAGCTAGGCACTACTCAAACCAACTACCAAATTCGGTCAACATATCTAAACCAGTTAACTGACAAATCCCAAAAGTTTGTCCTAAAGTACGACTAATTAAAGAAATTTTTTTTTTCTAATTATAAATGTTTTAAGCAATTGGTATCGGAAAATCTCGTTTATTAGCAATCTCGGCGAAATCCAAAGATTTGCGTAATCGAAAGAAAGAACTAGGAAACTAAGCTGTAATTCTCGGAGCTAGATCTCTTAGGTCTTGGGGGGAAAGTTCTGGTCGGTCTGGAATGAGGGAAGGCTCCTCTATTTATAAGGTTTCGAGGCGGTCTGCTTTCCTTATTCTTCGCAGATCGGGATAAGGAAATATCCTTTTTTTCTCGGGATCGACATGGGATACTTTCATTTATCCCGCAAGCTTCTCCTTCTTTTTCGGAGGTCGCGGCCGACATAGGTTACTCGGGCTTGATGGGTCCGGAGGCCGGTTAATATATAGACCAAAGTGGATCGGATGCATATCGGGTCGTGCTGGGCCGAGTTCGTTCAAAGTTGGACGATTTACTAATGGGCCGACGTAGGCCTTAGGCGAATGCGCATGCATGAGCTACAATAGGCCGATGTGGGGCGAATCGAGGTGGGTAAAATCAACGTATGGAATTGACCGGTTTAAATTCGGTTTGTGATGGGTAAAAGAGGATGCAGAGCTTACCTCCAACAACGAAGACCGAAAAAGTCGTATTATGATATACAATAAAGTAGACTTTACTTTTTTTTTNTTCCCCGACAGTGTCTGACTTACATGGTAACTGGGCCACAAAGGCCGGCCCAGTAGCCAAACCCTTACATAAGAAAGAAACTTACCGAAGTGAGAAACCGTCTTGAGGGACCCATCACGAGGGAGAAGCCCAACGCGAGGGAGGGTGGAGTCTAAACTCCACGCTGAAGAGAAGGCTGCAAAGGACAGGAGGCCGCAATGCACAATCCCAAAGAAACCGAAGATAACCGATAACGCGAAACCCGTCGATGCAGCTCACCCGCGCCAGAGACGAGAAGAAAGGCAGAGAAAGTAAAACACTCCTCACCAACCACTGACTAAAGTAGACTTTACTTTTAAATGGTAAAAAATGGATATGGTATGCAATAGAGTGAATTAAAAAGCAAAAACAATGTTAACATATTTTATATCATTTTAATTAACCAATATAAACATGTTTTAAAAATATATATTATTTTAATTTTTCCATAACATATCTACAATACTATCTAAATAATTTGAGAGGTAAATCTATAAAGGGAGCACATCCAACAAAAATATGAAAGAGTTGTGGAATTCACATTGGTGCTTAAATTGAATTTTGCTTCACGTATTTTTGTAAGAAAAATCAAAACAATTTTTTTAATCCAAAACTATAGAAAGAAACATTACTATAATGCCTTGTTATAATTGGTGTAAAGAACCTCTCAACCTCAAGGTGGGAATCTTCAAAAAAAAAAACCACTCAACTTTTCGATATAAATTTAACAATGTGCTTTAATTTAAAACCTCTCAAATGCAAAGTCTAGCTTTATTATACAATTCAACTATTAGTTACCAAAATTTTGAAACATCTATAAAATATACAATTCAAGAAACATTTCCTTTGACTAAGAGATGGTGGCCACCTTGGGATACAAAGACTAATCTCAGTTACATGTTGACTGTTACATATAGAACTGAACATGATCCGCTTATCCTTTCAGTCTCAAAATAGAGAAACGTCTATACATATTAAGAGTATAAACAATGTCGAAAATGGAATTTTTTCGTGTGAAAAAAAAACAAAAATGCCTCACTAGAGCCATACGAGATAGATGATCTTTTAATTTGGGCATTAGTAGGACGGAGCGCTATAAGTTATTCGGTAATTATTCTCTAGTAACTTTTTATATTTTATTTTATGCACAATTTTCGCATTTTGTTATTTTGTTAACTATTAATTACCATAGTCAAATTTCAAACTTGATAGCATCCAACATATGAATTTTATATGGATCAAATTATCTCGACTCGTATCTTTTTTGAGTTTGAATGTGAATCCAAAAAATGTATTTAACAAGAAAGACTTAACAATTGGGCTACTAAGACTCTCTCATATTTGTTGGTCAATTACAATTGATTACCTCAATTCACCTAAAACATGATTAATTTTTAGCTATCCAAAATGCTAAGAGGCCAAAAATACAAGTAAAGAAAACACAAAACTTAAAAAACAATCAATCATCTTGTTTCGTTCGATGTACTAGCCATGGACAAATGGCTAGGCCAAAACGCTTCCAAAGAAGCGTGGAAAACTGGAGGTAAGTTCAAATTTATAGGTCAGGAATTGGAACTGACTGTTGAGAGAAACATTGAGGAGGAAGCAGAACCAGCATCGAAGGAAGCAGTTGCAGCACCATCATCGAAGGAAGCTTTGGTTTTCTTGTTTCTGGTCCATAGATTCAAAAGCGTAGCAAGTGAAGGAGTATAGACAATTCATTCATTCTTCTGCTGGCCTCTGACCCAACACCGAAATATCGTCATACCGTTTCTCATTATATTTTGCAGATAATCACAAGAGCCACAGAAAGATGAGGCAACATAATGAAAATTTAGTTTCTACATATAATTTCTGTGCATTAGCCATGGAGCTAAGCATAAACCACATATTCATAGTAAAAAAATCGACATGAAGAACCATAAATGAGCTAAAAAGGATAAAGTATAGTGAATCAAATAACAAATATAAACTACAACATTGCTTTCAACCAAACATTCGACATGAATAAGTACAATAACAGCAAGCTGAAGCTAAAGAAGTTGGTCATGACCGCAAATAAGACAACACATGTGTTACCATGTGAAAGTAGAGGCAATAATAGATCTGAACATAATAGAAACATACAAAGCTATGATTAAGCTGTAGAGACCTTCAAAAGCGCCTTTCTGATCTCCACTTCTCTGATCGGCGATTGTTTTCCGGAATGTGGGAGAATTAGTCATAACAATTTTTCATTTTTCAATTTAAAATGCTTAATTATGGATAATACCTGCAGTTTTACCATAGTGTACCCTTATATCAAGGGTAAAACAAAATATGAAAGATGAGTTTGTTTGTGGATCAAGAAACAATTTTAATGCTTAAAAGTGAAACTCTCATAATCGAAAACATGTTCATTCTTCTTCTTCCTCCTCCTTTTTGTTTGGCAAGTGAAAAAGAGACTTTTTTTTTTTGTTTTTATTTTTCAGTCAAGAGACATAATAGCCAATCATAATAAGAAAACATCTCTAAAACAAACCTATTCAAGACACACCACCAGAGCTAGGCATATACACACACCCACACGATTCTTGATCATACATCAAAACATCTTGCTGTATCACGAGAGACAAGGTTGCTGCAGCCTGCAGGATAGCGCTCAGACACGGGGATAGCGAGAGCTGCCTTTCTTCTTCAAGAACTCTGGGATCTCCACTGAACCGCCTTCTCTAAAGGAGGAGGAAGGTCTTCTTGTAGCCCCAATTGAGGTCGTATCCGCTTGTGCCATCTGAACCGCCCTTCCTTCTCCTTCTTCTTGTCGTTTGAAACCCGTAGCTATGAGGGTTATGCTTACCTAATATCCCAAAAACAAAAACAAAAAAAATCGTTTTCAACAACTTGCACAGCAATTTCTACATCTCTAGAGGTCATTTAAGTTAGTATAAGACAAATAAAAAAAAAGGACATACTTGACCGCTGAGGGATGGATCCACAACAGCGCCGAATATAAGATTGGCAGTTGGATCGACAAGATCATATATAACTTCCGCAGCAGCATTTACCTACAAGGACCAAAGTGTATGAGAAACATGTAGAGCATGTTAAGGGGCATGAGGCAAAATCAGGCTTTGCTCTAAGTTGTTTATGGATCTATGACACTGAGATAAGAAACAAAAAGACCTCAAACAGTGTTAAGTCGCTTCCACCAGTGATGTTCCAAACAATTCCAGTGGCTCTCTCAATGCCAATATCTAACAAAGGTGATTGGATCGCATTTAGTGCAGCATCCCTTGCCCGGCTCTTTCCTGCTTGATTACCAATAGCACGAAAGAATCAGCATGATGCCAAAAAAAACAAATCCTCGAGTAAAAGAAGAAGTTCAAGACATAGATGCACAATAGTTGAGTAACAGCGAATATGATATGGTCATTTTCAGTATCCCACTGCTTTCTTTATCACACCAAATCTACTAGCTCGTTTTTCCAATTAGATTACTTCGATGCATATCTAGTGGTTGTGCTTGTGAAATTATGCAGCAAAAAGAGCTTTATCGATCATTCCAAGCTTACCTGTTGCAGTTCCTATTCCCATCAATGAAGAACCCGCATTTGCCATTATAGCTCTCACGTCAGCAAAATCCACATTTACCAAACCAGGAATCTAAAAAGCCCAAAGATAGCTGTTAAAGCATATGTCATACATAACAAAATGATCACAAGAAGTCCATTAAAAGCTATACCGTAATGATATCAGATATCCCTCGAACCCCCTGACGAAGTATATCATCAGCTAGATTAAATGCTTCTGTTACCGGGGTAGACTGAGAGACAGCTGTAAGTAACTTGTCATTTGGAATGACAATGAGAGTGTCGACATTGTCTCTGAGAGAAGCAAGCCCTTCTTGAGCCTGGACTGCTCTTCTTCGACCCTCAAACGAGAAAGGCGTTGTGGCGATACCAACCGTCAATATACCCATCGCTTTGGCAATTCCTGCAATTACAGGGGCTGCACCAGTGCCAGTTCCACCGCCCATTCCAGCCTAAAAAATGACAAAGACATGATGTGACCAGCAATGCTCAAGCAGTGACGTTGATATTACAATAATTCACTGGAGGCAGCAGACATAGAAAAAGAATCCATAATTAGATATATATATAAGCTTCACTATGTTGGACAGACGGATACCAGAACTAACTGGTAAGTGATAAAGAATTGAATCAGAGTAATTCCTAATAAAATGGTGTGAAACCTCTTTTTCTATGATCAAAGTTTATAAGTACGAAGAACGGAATGCAAAAGTAATAATCAGAGATTTGAGTACATACAGTGACAAAGACCATATCTGAGCCATAAAGAGCCTCTTCAATAGCTTCTTTGCTCTCTCTAGCAGCGTTCATACCGATCTCTGGATTTCCTCCAGCACCTAAACCCCTTGTCAGCTCCTTACCAATTTGTAGCCTATTATCTGATAAAACAGGAGACATTCTCATAGCCTGAATATCAGTATTGACGATCCAGAACTCCACGCCTAACATTTCACTCTCTATCATACGATTCACAGCGTTTGATCCGCCACCTCCCACACCAATAACTTTAATCCTGGCCTCATTGTAAGTGCTAGGAACAGATGGCTCTTCAAAATCCTCGGTAACGGGTCCGTTGGGCGTTTCCTTTCTAGGATTGGCTATTGTGTTGGTCCCTTCACCTCTAAGCATGGATATCTCAGGGTGAAGGTTCAAGAAAGGGTCTTGGGTTTGGAAATGCCGTGGAGAGTTTCTGATTGGGGAAGATTCGGATTTCTGAGCAGCAGCAAGGACTCGGCTTTTCTTACTCTCAATCACCCTAAAGGAGTGTACCCTGCCTAAATGATTCTCTGGTGAAACATTCTTTCTAAGAACAGTGAGCAGTCGAGAATCGGAAGGAGTGGAACAAGGTGAAATGTAAGCTGCCATATTGAGACCACACTAGGAAATTTACAAAAGCTCAACAACAACAAAACCACTTCCACTGATTGTTTTCCCCCTAACAAGACCTGTTCATGAAAGGCTAAGAATTCAGCAATCAAGCAAGAAAGTTATCTAATTTGAAGTTTTTGAAAAGAATGAAAATTGAAATTTAATTGCAAGCGGTGTGGTTTCGACGAAAGAACGAAATTCGAGATGGGTATTGGCGAAATTTGCAGCATTACAGGTTCAAGAAACTCAAAGAGAGAAGGAAGACGAAGAGAGAGACCTGAGAGTAGCAGAAGAGTTGGAGGTAGGAGAAAAAGTGAATTGAACAAAGGTAAAGCTCAAGGAAATGGAAACCCCGAAACGGAGGGTTTTGGTGTTTTCTGCCTAAATATCTCTCTCTCTCTCTCTCTTTTCAGTTTTCACAAATAACATAAGCCATCAAGTTTTCATTTTTCTTTCTAAAATGCCATTTATTGCAAATTGAATATGTGTGAATGGAAATGGGGTTGGATTATACGTACGTACACATTCTGGATTTCTTTTGATTATCCATTTTATACTCCTGTTCTGTTTTGGTCATAATTGAGTACTCACCGAAGGAAGATACAAACAGAAACACTTGGGAAAGATCGTTAACTAGATCTAGTGACACAACACTTGTTATATATATATATATCTCTTCCAAAGATACATGATTTTGAAACAGAGAATCACTTTCTTGTTGACTAGGAACAGAAGTAAAGAAGAAGATCAGATTGTGTTCCTCCTACCAACACAAGAAAACATCAAAGTAAAAGATTTGTATGATCTCATTCTTCAGGACAAAACAAACCAACCTACCAACACCATAGAAATCATCATTTTTTTCCTCTTTCTTCATCTTCTATTCCTTCTTCATCTTCTATTGTTTGCTTGTTCAGAGCGGGCAACTCAGGTTCCTCATCAATGTCCGCAATCTCCCGCTCGCTTTCGGCAACTTCGGTTGTGCTCTTGTCTTCAAACTCTCGAAATACTGCGACCATAAACCATAAAAAAGATTCTAGTGCTTCTTCCCAGACGCAACATATTGGTTCCAAGAAATGCAAAAACTCATAGTTGTATCAAAAGTTTTGTCACCTGTTGCTTCCTCTTTCTCTCCATCTCCCCCTGATGAAAACAAAAGAAAGGCTAATTGTTACAATACCTTTCACACAAAGAACAAAATCATTAACCATATTAGATCAATAGTACCAATGCATGTTTTAACTGCGCATTCTCTTCTTTCAACTGGTTCAATTCCGCTTCCAATTCCACTGTATACGCCTTCACAAAACCCCAAAAACCAGCAACCTTAGCTTTTCTTTTGCTACAAGGAACATTCATAGTCATCAAACGAATGAAAAAGTGTTTTGAATTAACCTGCTTTCTTGCTCTAGACCTCGCAGCAGACTCGCGATTCTTGATCATCCTCCTCTGCCTTCTCTCAACTACCTTCTCTACCGGACCATCCACTACTCTTTTCCTTCCCCTCAACACTCCCATATCCACTCCATACTGACCTCCTATGTTATCCACTTGTCCATGTCCTATCCCGTCTGATGATACCGGGCTTAACGGTCCCACCATCGCCATTTGCTGCCCACCCGCTCCAAACCCAGCACCACCGCCATAGCAAACACCTGGCTGAACCGGTGGTGCCTGCTGGTACCCTCCTCGTCCTGTCCTTTTACCATAACCTGAAGGGTCACCTACACCCATGGCCTGACCCGGGAAAGTAGGATCACCGGTTCCTTGAAACACACCATAGAGCTGCTGCTGCGTAGCTGCGGGTATAACGCTAGACGGGTTTTGGTTTGAGTTTGGGTTCGGGTTAGGATTAGGTTTAGTGGGATGTTCTCTGACCACACCAGCCTTGACCAAGAAATCTTCAAGTGTCATCTCCCCAAAAGTGGGTTGTCTAGGCGCAGTCTCACCGCCGTTCTGAGCATTGTTTAGACCATTACTACTACTACTACGTCCATTACTGTCTCCACCACCACCACCGCCTCTATGTATTTCAGACCAAACCTCATCAACAGTCTTTCTACAAAGCGGAGCTGGAAGTGCCAACGAGCCTTGTCGTGGAAGACTCGGTTGCTTTACTATCCCTGATCTCTTATTAGCCCCTTGGTTACCTGAAGAAGCACCACCAAAGACGCCAGTCTCGGCTCCACCATTGTTGAAACCTTTATGATTGGGCTGAAGAGGATGAGAAGCTGCGGCTGCTGCGTGCTGATTGTTGTTATTCTCTTCTGCGTTCCAAATAGAGACGAGAAACTCGTCCATGTTCATTGACCCGAAGTTCTTGCCGTTCTCACAGAGAGCGTGTTGGAACTCGTCGAGGGTCAAAGAGTAGATCGAGGATTGTCTTCCAACTCCTCCATTATGTCTTGCTTGCGCCGTCGATGACTCTACCTCTCGCTCAGACATCATCTCTGTTTCTCTAACTACCATTTACCTATACACAAGAATCAGGATCGATTAAAATCTTCATACAAAAATGACATTGGAACATTAGAAATTTAGTGAAATAGATTATTTAAAAAAAAAAATGAGTTTGAACGGGTAAAATTTCGTTCGTAAATAATGAGATTTACAGATGTTTTAAATACAAAAAAAAAAGAAACATTAAAATAAAAAGAATCAAATGGTATTTTAAGACGGTCCACGTGAAAATAAAGAAGAACGGTCCACATCGTGACAGCGACAAGCGATACCAAATTTAGCAATAAACAAACTAATAATTACACATTTCAATAAAGTTTTCGTTTCCAAAAGAGGAAAATATCAAAACCCCACTCTTTTTCCCTCTAAAGCGAACTTATCAACAAATATATTTTTTGTCTGTTTAATTATCTTCTATAAACCTTATTCCACCTAAACAAAAAATAATAATAATTTAGAGCTTAATAATCTAATAATTATTAGTTTGAGTAATCCTTAATTTAAGATCCTTATATCCGTCTATCACAAAGAATCACTTAATTTTTGACAACAGTATACACATAAAAAAATTAAAAGAAATAAATCTGATAGGAAGACAAGGACCAGAAAACGAATAACTAAAGTTAAAAAAGGTGTTTATATTTAGCTATAAATAAAAAATATATATTTTCCTTCACGACCTGCTAATCCAAGATCTTAGAGAAAAAAAACCAAGAAAGTAGTATCGGGAAGAGAACCTGAAAATAAAACGTGTGTGCGCAAGCGGTGGCTTTCTTTGTGTTCCTCCACCCCCACCGCCGGAAAACGGAGAAAATTGCTTATTTTTCTGGATGTTCCTCCTCCTTCACATAGCTTCAAAAGCCGCCGGAGAACTTTTTACTGAGAAAATGTTATGCGTATATAAAATGTTGGGAGGCGGTAAAAAAGAGGTTAGATGATGTATTTATTATGTTCACCGTGAGAAAGAGTGGCGCGTGGGGTCCACGAAGAAGCTCAGAAACAACAACATCTTTTGTCCCAAAGCTTTTATCCTAAACCAATGAGGTTTCAAAGAGATGCAGACTTAGAGAGGTCCAGGTCAAGGCCCAAGATCAGAGGCAAAGAATCGGTGCGGCTGCGTTTGACACGTGTATAACACGTGTTTCCCTTACGTTTCTTTGAGTGTCTGTCTTCTCTCTCGCTAGACACGCATGACTCAAAAATAATGTTCTTTAAACCAAAAAAAAAAAAAAAACAGGATTCTTTTTTTAAGCATAGCACGTGAACAACTGGATTTTTAACAAAGAAGCAAAAAAATACTACAACAAAATTGAAGTACGCACGCTTTTACCAACAAGGATTAAATTTTTGAAAAAAAATAAAGAAAATCCGACCTGCCGGAATCGAACCAGCGACCTAAAGATTTCAGCAACTACTACAGTCTTCCGCTCTACCAACTGAGCTAAGGTCGGACGCTGATAGTGTTTCTTAATATTATCATAATTATTATTAGTTCATCATGGGCCTAATTAATAATTTATTGTGGGCCCTTTAACGGTAAAAAGAAAAATCAAGATCTCAGTTGGTAGACCAAACACAAGTGCTTCAAACTTCAAAGACGTTGTAGTAGTTCAACTTCAGAGTTTAGACACAAGAAACAGAAACTGAAACTCATTTTAATAATAATAAAAGGTATCAAATTGTAAAGAATTTATCTTCAACAACCAAACTTTTTTCCGGAATACTAATCTCTTTAAGTTCAAGATCTATGACTATGAATGAATATTCACACACACAGGTTCAAGATCTAACTGAAAACATTAGTCCAAAGAATTATGACTTTTTTGCTTTACCAAATGAATATGACTTATTTCCTATTTGTCAAAGTAAAAAGAAGACAAACGAGGTTTTGATCTAACAAAGAGTATTGTTCAATTATATTTCTACGGTCACATTCCACGTTATATGCTTACATATAAGTTATTAAGTAAGACTAATATTGGGTGATATATAGTAGTATTCACCAAGAAATCAAACCAAAAAGAAAAAGAAGAAAATGTTTATCATGGATGCAGAGAAGTTTTACATAGCCTACCAAAACTCTTACCAATCACCAGCAAAATACATTAGTAATCAAAAGATCTACAAAGAAATTTGAGAATCTCTCTGATCGGTTCAAAGTACTTTATAGCAATCATGTCACAAAACCAAAATTAGCCATCTTTCTGAGAGAAGCTGAGTTTTTTAATTCTTGACTTCATCGTTTGGTAAGAGTGCCTTAACAATGTTATTAACCATACCTGGAGCGAGCGGGAACATATGCCCTGCTCCAGGGATCTCATGGTAATGAATCCATGGCAGCTTCTGAGCAATGTAACGTTGCAGAGTCACAGGGACAAGAGCGTCATCATCTCCCTGCCACAAGTGTACCGATCCCTCGTTGTTCGGGAACAAGTTCTCGAGTTCCATTGGATCGAACTCCCAGTTTCCAAATCCAACAATCATGTCACGGTTCACGGTCTCGTGTGTTCCTTGCTGCCTTATTTGTGCCTGCACAGATATAATTTGATTTGATGAATGCAAACAGGTGAATAAGAAGAATGTTATACATATACCTCATGTTGCCTCCGAGCAGCACCAATCTTAAACAAGATCTCTTTGTCTGATTTGGACAGCGAACCGAGATTACGGGTCACAACACTTGACCCAGGGAACCACTTCTGGGAGTTCCACCAATGAATAAGCCAAGGAGCATAGTGTGCAACACGAACCGCCCATTGGTCATTTCTCGCTTGTTGGTTATAAGCTTCATTTGAGATGTCTGATGGAAAGTTCTTCCACCAGTAATTCACTACTGGAGCAACAAGCGTTACTCCAGCTAACCTAAAGAACAGAGACATTCACAATATCAAAATCATTCCCTTCAATAACTATGCCATCATTAAACAATGTTTTTGTTTAAGTGATACCTATGAGGAATGTATTTAAGGCATGCCCATGTCGCTTGTCCTCCCATCGAGTACCCGATGACATAGAATTTAGATCCTAGACTCAACTGATCAGCAAGCTCTTCTATGTCCAAAGCCAGGCTTTTGGGAGTACGGTTTGGGTTTGGATCACTCTCTCCATAACCAGGTCTATCAAATGAAACCATATACACACCTAGTCCTTCCTTTATATCCTACAACAATGATATGATATCAAAAGTTTAGGTCTTTAAACTGATTGTACAAAACGGCAACTAGTAGAGTTTGTCAAAAGAAGATTTGAAGTAGTACCGGTGATAGTAGAGCTGCGAAAGCATTATCGTGCCTGCAACTATCAGATCCATGGACAAAGACGATTTTACGGGTAGCTTCATCTCTGGGAACTCCATGCTCTTTGTAAGCCAAATGCCTTCTATCTCTAAGCTTAATTCTCGGTGCTGTGACAGATGGACCATTAGGAGAGCCACATAGCTTTGGAGGAGGAGGCTGGATCGCCTGATAGGTCGATGCAGCTATACCGACAGAGAATACCAACAAGAGCTTGTAGAGAACACCTGTAATCAAATCAAGATTCAGACAAACAGATATTGTTGTCCTGTCTCTAAAGTGAGACTTCAAGGGCAAGAAACCACAAGCTGTGAAGTCTCTCAAGACCAAATCAGTTAAGAACTCACTCATGCGCATATATTAACATTCCGAAAACAAATATAATCCGATATCTATGGGTAAACGATTAATAAAAATCATGAACATGTAACAAGTTTCCACTTGTTGATGAAAACTATTAAACTAAAAATCCATCATATCCACAAAATTTGAAAAATAATAAATTCTAGGAATATTCATCGTTAGATTGATTTGGTTGAGGAAAATTACACTTAATCACAGACCCATCATTAAAATGCATCGTCTAATTGTCAACAATCTAATCATTATTTCATCTCACACTGTATCAATTCTGGAACTTTTCTTTTCTTCTTTCTGACTCTTCGATCTCTTTTGAACAAAAATTCAAGATTTCAAAAATCTGGAATCTTTGTCTACGTTTCTCGCCATACTTCTCTACATCGATTTTCTTTACTGAGTGCTAAAACAAGAGATTCGAAATCTAACGGAGAATTCAAAATGGAAGAGGGAATGATCAAACCTGAGGAGCGGGAGCTCGCGGAATCTGTCGATCCAGTAGCCATTGCTAATGCCAAGAGAGAGAGAGAGAGAGAGAAGTAGCTGGAAGTGAAAAAAGAGGTTGGTCTAATCAACGCAGGTTACTTTGCAAATTTGGTCGTTTCTTGTTTGTTTGGTTAATCCACTGTAATAGGAATGAGATGTGAATATGCTTAATCCACGTAATCCGTTGATTTATAATAATTGCACAATTATGGAAAGAAAAGAAGCCAAAAACTTTGCAAAGTAGACAATTAGACCCGAATAATTAAATTTGATGCAAGTTAGCAAACAAAAACATGTAATGTATATATTTTGGTAGGTACATTTAATGATCAAATATTTAATGAAAGTTTGGGAACTTTCATTAAATGTGTGTGTGTTTTAAAAGGAATTAGCAATTTTGAAACGAGGGAAAGAAAAAAGAGATGAATAATCGCACAAAAACCGTAAGAGCATCTCCACCCGAGACATATGTCTCACCCAAAAGCTGCACACGTGTCGTGACGCTATTGGTCGCGACATAAAAAAACAATTTTTTTTTTTTTTTTTAAACCGGAAGACCCAGTCCTTGGGTCTCTAATGGGGATGGTCTAACAAAGTAATACTCCCTTTGTTTTATAATATAAAATGTTTTAAAATATAGGATGTTCTCATTTTTCAATGCAAAATTTAAATGTGTTTTATGACTATTTGTATTCTGCAGTTTTTTTTATGATTGGTTTAGTTGTTTTAAATTAAATATTAAATAGTTGTTTTTTAAAAAACAATTAATTTCTTAATCTTTGTGTTTTTAGTCAAAACATCTAATATTTTGAAACAGATGGAGTAATTAACAAGCAAAACAACTCAATTTTGGCTCCGATCCATCTTCGATTTCCTGTGTCGAAAGAGAGAGAAAAGATGAGAAATTGATTTAGGGTTAGTTTAATTTGGAGATAAATCGATTTGGGAGAAAATAAGTTAAGGATAACAATAGTCTTTTCGTCAGGGATAAACCCACGTTTTTTTAGTCTAAACGGTGTTTTCTAACATCTGTTCAATGGATTAAAGGAGCTGGCGGATTAAAGAGGCTGACGGAACTGGTGTTAAACCTACGAATTAATTTTGAAAGTTGGAGTATTAAAATAGGTACGATAGTTAG
The DNA here is from genome assembly GCA_002933935.1 of Eutrema yunnanense. Taxonomy (NCBI): domain Eukaryota; kingdom Viridiplantae; phylum Streptophyta; class Magnoliopsida; order Brassicales; family Brassicaceae; genus Eutrema; species Eutrema yunnanense. The sequence goes on from PKML01030184.1 coordinate 550,411, forward strand.
TCTGTGTATTTTTCTGGGAACCGAAATAGTTCGTATATTTTTTTTCCAAATTTTATATAGTTCTTGTATGATAGAAAATATTAAAAAAATAATACATTATATTTGATTCGTGCATGTTAGGTGTACCTTCTCCTCCATAAAGCCTTTTATAGTAGACTAGTAGTGCAAAATAAATTTATCATTCAGTTTCGACAATGATGTCGTCGTGCCATATATAAAGTTATAAGCTATAGCGCAGTATACATTTTACCATGAATTTGAGTTGAACATTTGAAATTTTGGATTTAAAACAAGTTCGTTTGGATTACATTTAATAATTGTTTGTTACCATTAATTTGATTTGTATAGGATAACGTAGATATTCAATCCGGATCAGCTAAGTTTCGTTTAGTTCGGTTCGGTTCAATTTCTATTTTGTGGTTTTCAGATCTTTATTTTAGAGAATACAGCAAAGAAATATTAAAACTAAATTTAGTAGTATTGGGGAAGAGCACTGTTCTTGCTTTGTTTGTCTAACTAAATAAGCAGTTAAGCATTTTTTTTTGGATGTTTTTCGGTCCTCGGGAGGAATCTCAAGTCCAAACAGGCTCAGACTAATTTCTCAGGTAGGAGTGACACATCCCACTTATAATGCCTCACTTGGCCAAGTGCTTGTCCTGGTAATTCCGCTTTCGCGGAGAATCGATCCCTGACCTAAACCAGCATAACCAACACTCACCGCAGGAAGGGAACCACCCGACCACCAACAACTTGGTTGCAGTTAAGCATGTTAAAACACTCAAATTAATATTTTAGACAACAACGACTAATCAGATTATTGAAAGAGTGTTTAGCGGTTAAAGTTATTAGCCGAAATGGTCTCGGCTTGATATGTATCCCGAAACAATATGTTTAACAAAGTTTAGTTGTTTGTTTTGGTATTTGAATCTCTATAAAAATATAAGGTCGTATTTATAAATTTTTCTTTGTTTGGATACAATCTTGAATCGGTTCACGGATGTGATGGGATGTGGTCGCTTTAGTCTTATCAAACATGAGTTTAATTAATGTTCGTTTGACAAGTAAATTGCTAACATTCAAAGAAAAAATCATTTGCTCCTAGCATATTTGAAAGTAGTTATCGTTTAAATAGTTATCCAAACAAATGTCATTTATGACGATTGCTCAGTAAAATACATACAGCGACCGTTGCATGGGAAACATTTAGTGTAGTCACAACAATTTTATGAGACAAATTCTGTTTTGGACGATTTTCCCGGGAACTTGCATGTCGTTTTCGTAGAAACTCTTACAAATTAAGTTTTTTTTTTTTTTTTTTGGAAAACGATATATTTTCTCCTCAAAACTATGATTTAACATAAATTTTACACAAAATTTGACTCTCGTACCAGATCCTTACGGTTTTAAAGCTTAAGACTTATTTCCCCACGGATTAAAAGTTCGAAACCAAGTTCTCCACATACCACAATTAGTGTTGGTTTACTGTATACCAATCCATACTTAATCAACCTAACACGGAACAAAACTATCACTGAACCAATTACGACCCGATTTGAATGAATTAACCAATAGTAATCTTCACCCACCCAATAATCTAACTTAAACCCCTAAAACCAAAAATCATCAATTCTGAAAATCCCAAATCACCAACCCTAAAAAAATCCGACAACCCCTAGTTGCGATTTTAAAATCGAAATTTCCCAAAATCACTGAAATCGAAGTTGAGTGGAGCGAAGATGAAATGCCACATGTAATCTCAGCAAATCATGGAATGCCACATGTAGGCCACTTATAGGAATGGATGAATGTTTTTTAAGAACAAATATGAAAGGGAAATTATTGGTTGCAATGGGCCGAGATGCGGATAATCTAATATATCCAATACTATGGGTTGTTGTACAAGTTGTAAACAAAAAAATTGGTTGCAGTTTGTGAAAACAATTAAAGTTGATTTGGATCTAAGAGATTGTGAAGGATATATAATAGTCAGATTGTCAAACGGTAAGTTAGCTTTTTTAAAAAAAATTAGGATATTTTGTATTATGCATAGATATGTTATAAAAGTATTCTAATCTACATGTAACTTCTTCTTTAATTTCAGGGATTGATTTATGTTGTTAACTTTGAACTATCAAATATCGGTCATATAGAATGTGTGTTAGACACATCTATGCGAACTTGAAGGCTAAGCATAGAAAGAAGAGTCAGATGAAGCCCTTTATTTGGAACCTTGCATGGAACTACAATGAAGCAGAATTTAGAGAAAACTTAGACATGTTAGAAAACTATGATTCGAGTGTATTTGCGGATCTGATGAAGTCAAACACAAGAGTCAAACTTTGTATAGAAATGGTGATATATCTTAGTTCCGAGGGGAAAATAGGTCGTTCTCCTCTTTTTTTTTTCTTTTTGGAATCTCCCTTCTTTTTTTTTAATGTAAAGAAATATCTCCAAAGTTCAAAAAATTCCCAACAAAGATAGTTGTAGATTCGTTGAGGACCGTTCCACTAACCCATCTTCTCTTATAATCACCTTTATAAATAGACATTAAACCACATACTCAAATTTAAACCACAACGAACCCCAAACCGGAAATTAATCGGAATCAAAATGACACGTCGTGCAGGTTTTGTTAACCTAGGAACAGAAGATAAGAAACAAGAAGCAAACGAACCTAAACGCGATGGTGAGGGAGGTAGTGAAGAAGACGGCGAGGAGGATGATCTGTTCGAGATAAACCTGGAGGCCGTGAGTGATACGACGACGTCGTCTCCGACGTATGATTGGCAGAGACTCCCCGCGAGGACAGGCAGCGTTTTACTGGCGAACTGTCTGTTACCAGCTGCGGACATCTCCGGTGCCGTGCCGGCAACGTCAAGTGCTTGGAGTGATTTAGTTTGGTTTAGAGGGTTACTCTGTGTTGAAAATATCGGTGTTGAGAGTAAGAAGCTTAATTATTTTTGAAAAAGAATATACTTATGATTTTTGCTTATTGATATTCTGATTCCACCATTGAAATACCCTATTACCATTTTGTTGTTGGTTTGCATTGGCGAACATGAATATATGATCATGTTTAAAGATTTTGTTCATATGATACGGTTACAAAAAATATCAAAAAAAATATATTAAAACAGAGTGTTATTTTGTGTCCAAACAGGAAAATATCAATATAAATCTATCCCTGTTAAACTTTAGATTTTTGTGGATAACTATCTCTGTTTCCAGACAGAATAATTTTGTTCAATTAAAAATTCATTTAATTAATCTGATTCAATTAAATAGTAGTTTAATTAATTAATTAATCTTATTATATATATATNATATTAGGCTATTATCAAAAATCACAAAACCAGTTGTTATTATATCTTTACAAAAATAATAAATTGGATATTATAATCATAAACGATACTCTCTATGTTTCATATTCATAATATAAGTTGTTTTGGCAAAAAGCACAAATGTTAAGAAATTCAATTTTCTTAAAAAAATATATATAAATTAAAAACAATTCAGCCAATCATAAAAAAGTCTGCATAATATTATTGGTCACACAATATTCAATAAAAGTAAAAATTGAATAAAAATGTGAAAACAACTTATATTTTGAAACAAAACAAAACCTCTAAAACAACTTATATTATGAAATAGAGGGAGTATGTTATTGTATATTTTTATTATTATAATCAATCAGTCTTAAATTTTAAATATTTATATTATACGGTAATATGAACATGCGGGTTAGAATTATGTTTTTATAATCGTGGTCATTCTCGGATTAATATGAACGGACGGGTTAGAATTATGTTTTTATAATCACGGTCATATTTAATACAAAAACAAAATATATCTAAACACAAAAATAAATCTTTGTCACTTATTGAAAAAATTATATCTATAACACAAATTATATCTAAATACAAAAAAAAAATTATATTACAAAATTTGGTAAACAAAAAAACAAAAATTTCCGTGCGGACGCACGGGGTAGAATCTAGTATGATATTTAATTTGTAGTATTTAATAATTGTATTTGTTAGGAGGGTTTATGGATCCTCGATATGAGTTTATATATATATATATATATATTTACTTAAAATCATCTGGTTAACCCTCTTTGTATATATCAAAGATGTAAAAATGCGTTGCAAGTCCTGATAACAACAAATGAGATCAAACAACTAGTTGATTTGCTAAACGCCGAAAAGGAACTGATGTAGAACATTCACGCTAAACCTATCCTGTTACAAAGACCATCCGCAATTCCTTGGTAGATGACTCTTCTAACGCTGTTTCTCGTTGGATCGATATATAGAACATGAAACTGACTCAACAAGGTTGTCGTTGGTACATAATTGAACTTACCGACATCAGTCACACCCCCTAGGAACCCCTAGATAATAAGTATTTCATTCGACTACACTATAGTTCCAAGAAGCCAGATTGCTAAACCAACTCATATTTTTATTCTGCCTACTTAAAACCATAGTTTAAGCAATTCCTAACAGTGTCCAAGCATTCCTATTGGGACTTAAAAAGTGTAATAATCAAAGCAATGATATAAGCACATCTTCATAACTTACTACCCGGAAAGCAAATGGCAAAAGAAACACGACAAACGAAGCATATAAAAGAAGCTCTTCTCAACACACAATTTGTTCTGCATTATTTCAGCGCATGAGCATTCGGATACTCTCACAAATCTAATATCAAGAACCAAAAGACGGTCTCTCTATGAGAAAGAAACATAATTGATGAACTGTGTAAAATATAAAATCAAGTGACAGATACAAACATTGAATCAAATTTCTTAAACATGTTTCTACTAGTTAACCCCAAAAAAAATAGCCTTTACACGTCGCCCTGCTATTCCCCAACCCAATTCAACCTCACATCAAAGATCTTAAGTTATATAAGCATCGGAGGATTCACAAACTATCAATATTCGTAAATCAAAATATAACGAGAAGAGAGAAGAGAGTATAGATCAAGAAACAAGCGTACGAGATCAAGCCACGATGTTCTTCTCCACCATCGGCGAGAGATACAACCAATGTGGAGCAAGCCCTTGTGGACCACAACACGAACACCGCCGCAAGCACGAACCGGACCGGCCCCGCCCCTTGCGGCACGAATAGTGACACCGCCGATAAGATCACCACCGGAAGCAGACAGTATCCGACCAGGCTCGTACACGTATGGAGATTAAGGTTACCATTCCTACCCGCAAGCATGTTGAAGACGGCGTAAAGGAAGATAGAGGAGACGACGATCCATCCGAGTATGACACCGAACTGGATCTTCCCGGCGAGCAACTGAAATAGGCAAAGCGCGAGGTATAGAAAGATCGGGCCAGACAGATCTGAGTCCTTATGAACGGTCTGGTTAATCCGGAAAGGATTGAGAATCGATCTAGTCTTCTTCCAGATTTGATCTGGATGGATTCCGAGCTCGTCAAGCAAAGGCTCCTCGTCTTCGAACGAAGCTGAGCCTCCGCCAAAAGATGAGGATGATGACATTGTGCCGCTGAAAGGTCCGGCCGCCGTCGCAGAGGACGCGGCTGCGGATCCGATGTCGAACGACATGAAAGGGATGGCGGAAGTGGAGGGACGAGGCGGCTGAAACGGAGCCGCCGGGAATCGTCGTTGCTGGACATTAGCACCGGCCGAAGATCCGCCGGAGGGGAAGACCACAGGTGGGACTGCGAAGTCCTTCGTCATCTTCAAATCGTTTCCTAAATTGAGATCCCGAAATCAGCAAAGGATTCGAAATTAGGGTTCAGGTTGGATCAATGAGAGAAAATTTCACGTTCGTGACGTTTCAGAGAAATTCCCTTTTTTCCTTGACAGTGAAGCGTACATACAAAGAAGAAGGCGTCTGAGGGTAATTTCGTCTATGCGCTAAGCTTCTTCGGCATTGGCATGTTGACGTATATCATCCATTGGAAATTACTATAGTATCCTCTTTATAAGCTTAATATTAATATTAAAGGCCCAATGGGTCTCACCGGCCCAGTAACCATCGATAAACGTGGCACGACTTTTATTGGCTAAAGACTTCTTCGCCAGGAAGACCGCCGGAGAAGAAAAGCCGGCGACTTTGGATTTCTCCCCGGAGTTCTCGCCAGCTTCTTCACTTCCTTTGCAATATGGCCGTCGATGTGGAGGGTACCTCGATGCCTCTGGCGGTGGCCTCCTGCGTTGCGATGGCACTATTCTACGTCTTGATCCTTTACGCTCCCACCGTGATTCTCCGACTTCCCTCGACTTGTTCCTTCTCTGACTTCATGATTCGGAGATTCATTTGCGCGGCCATTTCTACAGTCGCGTCTCTCGTCTTTACAGCTTTCATACTCCCTGTAAGCTTCTATTAGTTAGTCGCATCCTCGATTTGAAGTTAAACTCTCCGTTGATCTGTAACCGAATTAGGCTTTGTAGTTTTGTTCAGAGTTGAGTTTGCTTGCTTCGCTACTTATAGAATGCCGTAATCTTACTTACACTTGGTTCACATTATTTGTTTAGACACAAAGGTTTCAAGACTATGCTATGTTTAGTATTAGTATGTAACACGAGTTACAAGAATCGCTGAAACCTCTTTTTGGTTCGAGAAATGTCAGGTAAGAAGCTGGGAGGCCTCTATTGTACTTGGAATTTATGGCATAAGGAAAGATCATCTGGTAAGTTCTGTGTCTACTCCTAGCTAATTGTATGCTAGTAATAGTATATAATCTCCACTTGTCCATCTTTGGATTCGGGTGATTGTTACGGAAAAAAATAGGCTAGAGAAGGCGGTTTCCTTGATACACCATCAAATTAAAAAAAAGATGATGTTTTTTGTGATTTGGAACAGTGGCAAGGAGTGGTGTATCCTCTTCTACTGACCTCGCTCATGTATGCCGGATCTTTGATCTTAAAGTTGTTATTGCTCCTGGAATCATGGAAGGAAAATGGTGGAGGATGTAGCTCCTTTAATTACATCAAAAGCTTTCTCCAAACAACCCCTGCTTGGGTACTCACTGCTGCTTCTAATGTTTCCGTTTGGCGAAATTTTGTCGTGGTAATCACCTGCTCTCCATCTCTGTGTCGAATCTGCATAAGACCTGACTTGCATTAATCCGACGAATAATATGCATCAGTTTGGATTGTCATGTACTTTCTTCTTTTTTTAGCATAAGTAACTACTATATCGAACATTTTGTGGTCTGTTAGAGCTGGCATTTCTTGTGATTGCAGGCACCATTAACCGAGGAGCTGGTTTTCCGGGCCTGTATGATACCTTTGCTTCTGTGTGCTGGATTTAAGATTTACAGCGCCATCTTTCTCTGCCCAATTCTCTTTAGCTTGGGTTTGTTTCTTTGCTTCTCTGTAAATGACAGTTTACAACTCGAGTGAGATGAAAATTGCTGGATTTGTCTTCTTGTGTGTTTTGTGCAGCCCACTTGAACCATTTTAGAGAAAAGTACATCAGGCATAACCGCAGCTATCTCAAGGCTTCACTGATTGTTGGTATGTCCCTTGCCTTCTTCCATAATCGTAATAATACTGTTTGTCTCAGAATGTAACTAATCAGTCCTGAGGTTAACTTTGTCCTTTGATCAGGTCTTCAGCTTAGCTACACAGTCGTTTTTGGTTCATATGCATCGTTTCTCTTCATCAGAACCGGTACATTTCATGCATTATATAAATTACTTGTATTAGCCCTTCTAATGTTGTCCTTGATGATGATGTCTCCTCCATTGTGTAAATATTTACAGGACATCTCACTGCGCCTTTGGTCGCTCATATATTCTGCAATTACGTGGGATTGCCTGTGGTGTACGCACGAGGAAAAGGTAATAAAGAAATAGACATAAGCTTCAAAGTTGTTGTAACAAATGCAAATGCAGAAGAATACGGCTAAAGATGTTCTCATGGTTCTTCTCTCAGGTTTGGTGAGTGCAGCTTTCTTGGTCGGTGTGGTCGGATTCGTCTCACTTCTCTTTCCTTTAACAAAGCCTCTCATGTACAACGATAGAACCAACGATTGCCCGTGTTGGCTTGGATATTGTTTGTGGGATTTAAATCTGCAATCACATCTCTGAATTTGAACTCTTATTGTGGTCCGTTGTTTTTAACAGATATTGTTTAAAAAGGCAAAAAAAATGGTTAACGGAGTATTAGTTTAGGCATCATTTAGATCGTTTTTACGCTTGTAAATATTGATTTATATAACTAGACAAACAAAAAAAACACAACTGCATTTGCAAGTCTAGTTGTCCGAAGTCAATAAGCCAAAATTCATTTAATTTTATTATGTTTTTTTAATAGAGAAACAATGATTATGGGAATTGAACATATGTCCATAACGTTACATCAGAAGATGATGATGCCTTGCATGATCTTCCAAAGAGATTTTGAGGGGTAATGATCAAACGTGATAATTTTCTGAAAATTATATTTCAAAGTTGACTTTCCAAGTCTGAGTTTATGATGATGATTTACTTACGACTATTTATGTTTCGAGATTCGTAGGTCTCTCTCTCTCTATGTAATTTATCTCACAAACACTTGATTTCTTCTATCCACATTCCTAAGAAATTTGAAGCTTCATTCTGCCACATTAGTACGATTGTCATTACAGTTTTGTTTCTTCTCAAAATACAATTTTGTTATATGTATTTTGACAAATGGACATTTTCCGAGTAATTTTCCATTTTTATTCTAAAATAAACTCAAATTTCTCCCCAACCTTTTTCACTCCAAATTATTAAATCACTAATTCTTTGTTGTGTTAGGCTTTTTTAATCTTTAGCTCTATTCTTCACTGTGTTTTATTAATTTTATCGTTAATCATATCATTAATTTCAGCGTGATAATGATGGAATTAGCGTCGGAGGTATCAATGTGTCAGCGTCGGCTCCGGTTGGATGGTCTATGTCATGAGTTACATTTTATGAAACAACATTTTATCCTCAAAAAAAGGGAAGCCACAATGTGAGGTCAGTCATTGTAGAACTAAAACGATTGACACTGAGTTGGATGAGATTAGTGTGTTACCATTAAAGGTAATGATTGAAAGTTTGAAACAATCATGATAAAATATCAATAGGTGAAAAACTGTTTCTACGCAAGTATAGAGCATTTTAAAATTGGATGCAATGCAAGGAAATTCTTCAATATGGGTTCTGAAAATGATCAAGCAATACAGTGGAGGAGCAAATCATATACGCAAGCAAAATCTATTGAAATTGGTCAGTTTTTTTCTCTTCTTATATCATTATCAATAGTTCAATACTCATCCACATATAAAAATTTCGGTAATTAAAAGAAAATATCCGTTTTTTTTCCTTATCAATTACATATTACTTTGAAAATGAACCTGGCTTAGATTATAAATCTTTTAAACATTAAACTGTGACAGGAACAAAAAAAATACTACTCGCTCCGTTTCTTTTTATAAGTAGTTTTAGAGATTTTGTTTTGTTTCACAATATATGTTGTTTTCATGTTTCTATGCAACTTTTATCTTTATCGAATATTATGGCTATGAATGGAGAGTTGGTTCAATGACAGATCAAACTTAAAGTGGAAGGACCGCTTATAATTTCCCATTCATACATGTTAAACAAAGTAAGTGATTTTTTTAAAAAATATTAATAAAATATTAATTTGAAACGCGACCGAAGAAATGGGTGAGATTTGCAAAGGAAATGAGTGATCCACTTTGTACAGTAGAACCACTAGATATTTGGTGTGTGTGAACTGTTTTTATATTTTTATAGACTTGTAGCATTTATAATATTTCTCATTATTATAGTTTTTTAAATAATTCAGAATAATTTTACAAAATGGTATAGGTTCATTTATCAAATTTTACAAAATGGTATAAGTTCCACCATAAACAGTAGGACCTCCTCAAATTTTACAAAATGGTATAAGTTCCACCATAAGCAANAAAAAACTACTTGGTGATTAATAATACTACCACTAACCACTACTCTTAACTATTTTCTTACAGTACACCAAAAAAACAAAAAAAAAGAGAGGGTGGGTTCTTCTAATTAAGCAGGGTCATGAAGATTTTTCAGTCTACCAAATCCAAATCTTGTCCTAAGAGTTTTGTTGCATCAGGATTGTCCAGAGGCAGAGCCTGATGAAGAGAGATTGTTGTTGCTTCCTTGATTTGATCCATTAGGGTTCTTGGTTTTGGAGAGCTTTTGTTTGAGTTCAAAGAGAAGCTGTTGATTCTCCTGGTTCAGAATCTGAGCTTTCTTCCTCAACCTTTCGTTCTCTTTTATTATATAACAGTTTTGCAGGTACAGCTTCGAGTTTAGCCTCTCCATTTCGATAAACCTTGCTCTGTTTCTTCTTCTTCTTCTTAAAAAAAGAAAAAAGAAGCAAAATCTGAAATTATGGTAAAAGAAAAAAAGAAGAAGATTTGATTTATAAAAAGCTCTATGTTATGATTATAGTTGAAGTTAAATCATTGCAGCAGCACATGGGTTGTGCAGCTTCACACGTTTAATGTGGAATTACATTAAGCAAAAATCATGACCGCATTTATTTCGTTTTCAACCAAAAATGTCAATATTTTCTTTTAATGAAAAACCAATGATCAAACAGAGGAACAATCATGCTCTTTTCGGTTGCGAGGATAGAAAAAGATAAAGCCACCACAAACAATGGAAACAAAAAATAAAGTCATGATGATGCAGTAAGTATAATGATGAAATTTTAAAACGAAACTACAAAAAAAAATTCAAAAAAAACAAAACCGACCAAAACAGAGCAGGTACGAGCAAAAAAAACAGAGCCAAGAATCTTTATCGTAAAATTAAAAGGAGAGATTTTGTGAAAGCAAATAGGGTTTATTCGGTTGCCTTTGTCTGAAAGAAAAGGATAAAGCTTTAAGTTTTTCCATCAATTTAAAGTTTGTTATGTAAATGATATTCACGTTGCTTGTACGTTAGGGGAGACATACATATCTAGAGAAAGAAAGTGTAGAGAACAGAGGAGAGACAAATGGCGCCATGCATTGAACTAACAAGGTATTGACGATTCGAAGTTTCTAAAAGGCAGGAGGGAGATAGAGAGAGATGATACCTTAAGGGAAGAGTGCTAGATTCGGGTAAAGAAGAAGTGAAGTGTGTTTATGTTTGTGAGGGAGAGAGAGATTGTATGGAAGGTAGAGGGACAAAGAGAACAAAATGAAGTTAGTGTGTCTTATATAGATCCCCAAAAGTTAGAGAGAGAGAGAAGAGGACATGCCCCTCTCTCCTGACACAACAAACAATTAATCATGCTTTGTGTTGTGTTTATGCTTAGATGGCGGCCGAATTCGCAGCTCAATATTTTGTTTTTGTTTTTTTTCTTCATTATAATAATAATACTTTGTGAGGGAAAGTGAGAAAAAGATTTGTGTTGCGTCATGTGAATGATGATCGAAAGAGGAGAGCAGAGAGATAAAGAAGAAAATTAGAGGGAAAACTTGAAGGGGGTTTAACTTTCTTTTGCTCTTTTGAAATTTCTATTTACTTTTTTGTTGCTACAAATGTTCGTCTTTTATACTTTGTTTCCGTTATCTCTTTCAACGTTTACCAACGTTCTGAACGAATTTATAGATGTCATCGCAATATTTCAAACGAGTAGAATCCACTCCTAAGACTCTTACTTTATGTATATGGTCCAATATACATCAATTTACGTAAATATATTTAAATCAAGATCGTCTTTTAGCTTATACGATTAGAGGAATTCGAACAAAGTATTGAAACTTTGGGATTTAATAAATAAATAAAGGGAATCTTGCATATATGGTCGTTTTTTAAGATTTAGTAGAGGATTGTAATACTTTCTAAATTCTGCAAAAATTTGTAACACTTATTGAATTGTACATCAAAAAAATCGGACGCTTATGCCCTCGATAAAATACTGGCATCGGGACACATGCGTTGCGGAAACAGCTTGGTGAAGAAATGGTTTGGCGCACGCTAACTATGGAGGCGTATGATAAAACGGCAAAAACTAGGATATGCCGAAAATGTGGGGAGGAAGAATCATGTGTGCTGCTTTTACCGTGCATACACTTGTGCTTGTGTGGAATATGCACACGTGTCCCATTTGTATTGGAAAAAAATTCAAAATCCGTCATTTTTTTAGATATTTCATATTCATTCCATTAATCTTACAATAAATATCATTTAATTATAAATATTTTGATAATAAAATCTAAAGGAAACAGTAAAATCATCTTAATATCATTATTTTGTTTTATACTTGTTTAATCTAGCCGTGTATATTATTATTATTATCAAGATAGCCAATAAACTCAAACCAACAAGAACAATTTAAATAAGTGACTATGGACGCAAATATTTTCCTAGATAAAGACTTTCTTATATAAATATATGTTGGATAGAAACTTTCCAAATGAACTTCAAATAGATTGAGACGGTTTTCTTATATCAATAGTAAGTTGGCATCTTCATGAAAATAATAGTCATAATGTTAGTAAAACACTAAAAAAAAGGGTGCTATATATACCCTAAAGCCAAATTTAATATGTAGACCGGCTTGGGTTAATTAATATTTACTATTTAGTTAGGAGGGAGGGGTAATTTTGTAGTAAGGGGAGGGTAAAAATGTAATTAAAGAAGGGGTGAAAACGAGTTATGATGATGGATGATGAGGAGGAGGGAGGGCTATAGGCCGTCGTCCCTTAAAGATTCGCAATGATGGTTTGGGATTGGTTCGAACCATCATCATTCATATTTCAATTTCAGTTTGGTCCATTTTCATTACTCTCTTTACTCCTTTCATTTCCCGGTTTGGTCAATATTGGTTTAGTCAACACTACTCATTATCACCCATAATCACACATTTTAGAGGCTGTTCGTGGCTGGTTTTCTTCATGACCCTTTTTTTTCTTTCATCATCCCTTATTTAGATAGAGAGAGAGAGAGAGAGAGAAATTATGAAGAGAAAAGTTTTGGGACCCCAAAAACTTAAGATAAAAAATAAAGTTTCTCTATGTGTGTTATGAGTGTGCCACAGCGTGAAAGATCATAGTTTACAAGGTGGATTTGTTTTTATATTTATGGATTCTTTCTCATTTCATCATGTAGCTTCATTAACCATCGTCCCTCATGGACCTCGTTTGGTTGCATAATAATACGAATTATTGCACTTTCACGTTTATAATTACTTTTTCTTTATCAAATCTTGTGATTTTTTTTTTGGCTTTTGTTATTTTATTCACGGAATACATTTTGGAAATCTTATTAATGCATGTTTTGTAAACGGGTGAATATTTAACTGATGTGTTATTGTCCTTTTTTTGTTTTTTTCCTTTATCACTAAGCATTCCAAATTGACAATGGTTTTAAAATTTCAAAACACAAGTTTCGAACCCATAATTATTATGTGTGTCTTGAAATAGAACTATGAATAAATAAAAATGGAAGTAAAAATAAATACTGGTTGCACTACTTGCTTACATCAAAGGCAATGATAATTAATAAGTAAGGAGGTGTGTGTGAGTCATCCATGTTATTGTTAGGGAAATTTGAAATGCCAAATTTGTCTCCAAATAGTTTGGTTCTCTTTTTAAAAAATAAATCTCTCCGTTTCTTTCTTGCCACAGGAGACGGAGAAATTATTCATATCTTTAATAGCTCTACTCCTTAAAAAAAATAAGAAACGGAGAGATTATTCATATCCTCAATAAATTTTCTCCTAAGAAAATTAAGAAACGAAAAGATTATTCATATCCTGAATAACTCTTTTCTTCCGAATGATTGCTAGTTCCTTTCCTTTTTCCCAAGTTCTCTTAAGTCTTAATAGTTATGATAATTGTAATGTGGCAAAATTACGTATTGTATAAATGCTGAACAAGAAATTATAAGACAAAGAATGGTGATCAAACCTCAACTAATGTTTTAGGCTCCTTTCGAATAGTTACACCGTACAAAGCGGACCATACAACACAACCATTCAGAACTTTAGTGTGTTTACTTTTTAAGTTCTTTGGTTAGAAGAAAAAGCACTAACCAAAGAAAGAAAGAAACTCAAGCTCAGGTGATTATCAAGCTCCTCCTTCAAGCCTCCATCTACCTCATTTGGAAAGAAAGAAACTCGAGGATCTTCTCTTCCTCCTCCTCCACTCCAGCTTCTATCAGTGCAACCATCGATCGCTTCATGCGTGACCGCCTCATCTCCTTTCCAAGTCGTAACATCTCTTCTCCCTCCCTGCTTGAATTTTATTTCTCTTGTATTAGGCCTCCTTGATCGTTCTGTTCTCTTGTTGGAGTTCTGTTTAATTTGTTGTTTGGTTTGTTGAATAAGTTGCTTGCAACATTGTATCAGAAAATTGAAAATGGTATAAATCTTCACATTTACACCAAAAAAAAAAAAAA
>PKML01030184.1:565647-586312 GCA_002933935.1 Eutrema yunnanense
AAACGTATATGTTATAAGATTTTTTAATTGAATTCACAACTTTCAGCTAATGACATGTCTCCTTAATAACCCAACCTTTTAATGTTGTTCCGAAAATAATTCTAAACAATTCCTTTAATTATTGGAACCAAACCCTCGCCGACGAAGCGATGGAGTGAGACGAAGATCCGAATGAACCAACGACGGAGATGTGCTCTAGCGGAGGCGACGAGATGTCTAATCGAGAAAGGATGTTCTTCAGCTTTGACACCTCAGCACCCCATATTGGTCAAATTTTTATTTTTATTTTTCTTTAAATTAATTGAATATTAAAAATTAATTGACAATTAATAAATTGATATATGCCTCTTATATATTATTTAACGTTATGAGATATTATTCTTAACAAGCATTTCTAATATGTTGGCTCGTCTTATTATTGAATCATCAATTTCAAGTTGGATCGACAAAATCAATGATAATGTGGAGCATCATGAAACCGAAGGAAATCATGAGATTCCTATCAACTACATCCATAATGGAAAGATATGGAATCGAAATAAAATTCCACAGCAACGTTCCGTCAGTCACGGTGTGGTTAACGGAGCAGCCGATGAAAACACCGTCGATCAATTATGTGACTTAAACGGCGAGGATTGGTCGTGGACGTGGTCGGATTTTGCGTCGGCAAAAAAATAAATTCGCGCCGACGTCATTGCAGAGCCGGCGAGAGATCCGAATGAACCAACGACGGAGATGTGCACTAGCGCAGGCGACGAGATGTCTAATCGAGAAAGGATGTTCTTCAGCTTTGACACCTCAGCACCTCATATTGGTCAATTTTTTATTTTTATTTTTCTTTAAATTAATTGAATATTAAAAATTAATTGACAATTAATAAATTGATATATGCCTCTTATATATTATTTAACGTTATGAGATATTATTCTTAACATGCATTTCCAATATGTTGGCTCGTCTTATTATTGAATCATCAATTTCAAGTTGGATCGACAAAATCAATGATAATGCGGAGCATCATGAAACCGAAGGAAATCATGAGATTCCTATCAACTACATTCATAATGGAAAGATATGAAATAGAAATAAAATTCCACAGCAACGTTCCGTCAGTCACGGTGTGGTTAACGGAGCAGCCGATGAAAACGCCGTCGATCAATTATGTGACTTAAACGGCGAGGATTGGTCGTAGACGTGGTCGGATTTTGCGTCGGCAAAAAAATAAATTCGCGCCGACGTCATTGCAGAGCCGGCGAGAGATCTGAATGAACCAACGACGGAGATGTGCTCTAGCGCAGGCGACGAGATGTCTAATCGAGAAAGGATGTTCTCCAGCTTTGACACCTCAGCACCCCATATTGGTCAATTTTTTATTTTTATTTTTCTTTAAATTAATTGAATATTAAAAATTAATTGACAATTAATAAATTGATATATGCCTCTTATATATTATTTAACGTTATGAGATATTATTCTTAACATGTATTTCCAATATGTTGGCTCGTCTTATGATTGAATCATCAATTTCAAGTTGGATCGACAAAATCAATAATAATGCGGAGCATCATGAAACCGAAGGAAATCATGAGATTCCTATCAACTACATCCATAATGAAAAGATATGAAATAGAAATAAAATTCCACAGCAACGTTCCGTCAGTCACGGTGTGGTTAACGGAGCAGCCGATGAAAACGCCGTCGATCAATTATGTGACTTGAACGGCGAGGATTGGTCGCGGACGTGGTCGGATTTTGCGTCGGCGAAAAATAAATTCGCGCTGACGTCATTGCAGAGCCGGCAAGAGGAGGGAAGTGAGAGAGGGTGACAGAGAGAGAGTGTTTGAGGTGAGAGAGAAGCGCGTGTGTGGGGAGATGATCAGGACGGGTGAAGAGGCATCATTTCTGGATTTTTTCAGTTTTTTTTTAATTTTTATTTCAAGTCAAAGAGAAAGAGACGATCATGTCGGGTCCGAAAGATGTGCGACTTCAGGCCCGTTGGACTCGGCCGGAGAGATTTCGAGATTTAACTCCACCGGCGTGCATTTCTCGGCGCCGCTCGGTAGCGTATACTCTAAGAAGAGCCAGAAAAGGAAGAAGCGCTTTTTCTGGCACCCGATTTCCAGGAAGAGGAAGCAACGACCCTGGGTTCTTCCGGTGTCAAATTTCATCGTGGTTCTAAGAGGGAAAATACTGTGAGACCCGACGGCGGCAGCGGCGTTATCGTCCAAGTTGCGTTAGCGGCTGCCGAAGTGAAGGCAAGTGGCGGAAGCGAGAACAATTTACAGTGGGCATTGGGGGAAAACATGAGAGGACATAGTGCAATTAGCGGTTTAAGAGAAGCAAAGATGGCTTTTCGCTGGGATCTACGACATTTTCAATGGACCCGACACTCCAAAATTTATGATGACTAATTTTTACCGTGATGTACATAGTAAGTTAAAAGAAAACCCGCGCGTAGCGCGGATGCTCTCCTAGTGTTAATAAATGATTAACTTTAAGAGTTATTAATTGAGAATATTTGAATTTGATGAATTATTATTGGTTCATAGTCATGAAAAAATGTTTAGTGAGATAAAATAATGTATTTACGACTAAACATTGATTTTTTTTTAATTTGTGTGAAAAATCCTGAAAATTAAATTTTCTGAAACGGAGGTAGTATGAGATATTATTAATTATCCTTGTAACTAGCTAGCCCACACAAAAGTTTTTGTTTTTTTTTGTTGAGAACAAAGCCCACACAAAAGTTGTTATTAAGTAAAACAATTGATGTCATGTTTTTTTGCATGTCGTTGTGGAACTTGCCATGCAACAATTTATGCAAATTTTTTTTTTGTTTAAGTATAAAATTTAATAACCTAAGTCTATAGTTTTTTTTTGTTTGTTCCGATTTTTTCCGATCGGTATTTACTTAATATGGGCTAGTGCTAGTGCGTAAGTTATCTCCCTCAAATAAAACACGAAATCGGGACAATGACTCAATTTTCTTAAAAACAAAATGCACAACTAAATAAGCTATCTAATTGTTTATTTTTTTTGTCTTTAACAACAACAAAAAAAAGATTGTTTAATTTATTCTTAATTTTATTTTATTTTTCAACGCATTCCGCTTTCGTCCTGCATTTTGGGGTTCCACTTTGTTTTGTTTTGTCTACACATTTTTTCTGTTAGTGATATTTAATTTCATAAAAGGCAAACAAAAGTTATATAAGATGAGTTAAAAATAGAAAAAGAAAGAAAATAAAGAGGAATCGTCGTGTTAGCTTTGCTCTCTGGGTGTTACACTATCGTGCAAATTGTATCTTTATGCACATGCGCTACTTTATGTTAATATATAAACCAATATGTGTAACCATTTTATCTTTATTTCCATATTATGTGGATTCATAATCTTTCATGGATTTGTCCCACAATGAATATTCTTTTTGATTTAAATTCGCTTAACGAACGTCATATCAAAGTACTCAAAATGTATATAAACACTAAAACGAAACAAGTCAGTCAATTTCGATGTAAGTTAACCAAAAGCGTGTAGTCTACTGATTTGTTCGAGTGGATAAAAGACTCTCCATGTGTGCCACGATTAAAGATCGAGTTCCTCCAAGAGTATATTGAAGTAATCAAGCGGACAGTCTTGATTAAGCTAGAAAACTTTTGTTCGGTTCGGTCTGGTTAGCATCCAGTTTAATTGAAATTTTGAATCATACAAAGTGTCTGAACGAATTAATAATAAAAAAAAAGAAGTAAAACTCGTGGACAAAAGATAAAATATGAAATGAAAACCAACGAAATATGACGACTACAAAAAAAATTAGGGGGATTTGCACATGATGTCATGTAATTAAAGGTTCATTAGTATCTTGACATTTTTTAAAACTTTAGTAAAATATAACACATATTTCACGGTTCAACCCTATTTTATCTCTGCACAGTACGGCGTATACGCTAATGTACGGTACACGATGTAATAATAAGAATGATAAAATCGTTTTTTTACTAAAAAGGTAATAACTATTTTTAACACTTTAAAAAAGCGGTAACTTACTGATGAAAGTTCAAATAAATGACATAATGTACAATTATGTCAAAAATTTATCAAAATCTAGAAGTTCTAAAACTGAAAACTTCGTAAACATGAGAAACGGCTCTAATTCAGTTCTTATTTATCAAAGAGAATAGAACCTTCAACCTCATATAATCTGGTTTTACTAACAAGAATTGAAAAATTTGTTGACAAAAAAAAAAAAAAAAAGAATTGAAAATTTGAAAATTTAAGAGCAATGTTACTTCAGCAGTAAATGAAAGCCTAAGGGCTTCTCCAATCACACTAAATTTAGTGTTGTGGTTGGAGATGCCCTAAGAGAAGGGAGACAAAATGGGTCTTAGGGTAATCACGAATTAGAAGTAGGAATAGCTGACAGTCTCATAATAAATCCCCTTCTTGTGTAGCATCCAATGATGACCAAACCCATCTAAATCTAATTATAAAAAGCCCTTTATTCTCTCTCTTTTCTGCTTTTTTTTATTTTATTTTTAACCAGTGCAATTATCCACTTTTTTCACCGTATCTTAAATACCAATTACTGAAAATAAGTGCGAAGGGGAAAAAGAAAAGCTGACCTCGTGATTTGAGGAAGTTATTGAGTTCAAGCCAACAAGAACAAAGTTCTTCAATTTGACATTTTATATTACATTAGTGAGACTATGTCGTCCCAAACGAACTAATTTAAAAGATGAAGAAGATATTCTTTTGTATGTATAGAGTTTTTTTTTTCCAGTTCACTTTTCATCATATCATCAAGAAGACATTTGAAGCGTTTTGGAAAATTAATGTTTTTGTGGATTCGATGAGTATAGATAGATTTTTACCTAAGTTTTTTTTGTTTTTTTGGTAACTCAGGGTAAATTCCAAGCCTATGAAAGGGTCCAGACTAATTCCTGGAGGAAAGGCAACCCACGGATAGGCCCATTCCCGGGTTTTCAAATGGGCCGTAAGCAATGGGCCCATATCCGTGTGGGTGTCCAAGAGAATTGTGATTTAGTTTCGCGCAGCAGGAAGATCGAACCCGGGGTGTGGTGGCAACCCAGTCCCGTCCCCAACCACTTTACCTAAGTTGCATTATAATTTTGATTTTCCTTCTTTTTTGCCAAGATTACTCTAAATCGTAGGTAGTGTTCTCTTGTAATACATTTACATTTCATTTTCTAATGATATTAACATTTATAGAAGAAAAAAAAAAGAAGCTCGAGACAGATTATTTAAATCACTCTCGAATCTTAAGTATATATACCACCGATTATACCAATTAATCCAAATGATGTAATTACAAATTTACAATCTCTAACACATTGCTTGATTTATATAGAAAAATAAAACAACGAAATATTGATACCAGTCTACTACGTTTTCTACCAAATATTTCATTGTTTAATTGTCCCCAACTATATCAACTTTCTTAACGGTCCGGTTAATTTAGTACCAGTTTCAGACCTCTATTCATGTGACCAAAGTATGCCTCCTTGAAGGATCACATAAATGATTCAACATTTTCTTAATTAAATTGGTTTAAAAACCAAAAAAAAAAAAGAGGTAGAAGAAGTACTCATGAATACTACTCTCCCAAATTCATCATGATGATGATCAACATCAGCCACCATTATGCCTGTAGATACAATTATGCATAGTGAGCCCAACTTGTTCTTACCATATTTCTACATTTAATCCTCTCCTCCTTAGTCTACCTTCTTTCACATGTTCCCACTCTATTCTTTTTCATCATAATTTTTTTTTCTTTTTTAAATGAAAAAGCTATACTCGTCACCAAAAAAAAAAAAAAAAAAAAACAANAAAAAAAATTTGAGCAAAACCAATTAATAAAATAATTTACAATCAAATGCTCTAGACCTAGTGGTAATAGCCAAATTGACTGAGATGGGTATGTGCTCTCCCCGTGGATTCGAGTACACTTGGCCACCAATGTTTTGTTTCATAAATTGTGAACGTGCACCGATTCGTTGGGTTTTTGAGAGATTCATCTGGGTTTAGAAAAACTGGAATCACTCCAAGATTAAAAAAAAATTACAATGAAGGTGTTCGTGTCTGGTCAAGAAGGTTTAGACCATCCACATTGCACATAAAATGTGATGTCTCACAGATAAAAAAATATTAAAAATACACTCTCTCATCCTTTTACTCAACTTCATACCTTCTCTTTCATCATTTCACTTAACTTTTATTAATTTTATNAATAAAATAATTTACAATCAAATGCTCTAGACCTAGTGGTAATAGCCAAATTGACTGAGATGGGTATGTGCCTTCCCCGTGGATTCGAGTACACTTGGCCACCAATGTTTTGTTTCATAAATTGTGAACGAGCACTGATTCGTTGGGTCTTTGAGAGATTCATCTGGGTTTAGAAAAACTGGAATCACTCCAAGATTAAAAAAAAATTACAATGAAGGTGTTCGTGTCTGGTCAAGAAGGTTTAGGCTAAGACACATTTGGTGGGGAGATGGTGTTAACTGTCAAATCTCTCACCCGATGTAATATGATTGGACGAGGGTGGTGACTGGCACGTGAACGACTTTAACAAAGATTGCTTGTTTGTTATGATTGGTTGTGATTATACTTAACGTCACCCACCTGTCTACCGGGTAAGAGAACGGGTCAAGTATCCGGATTAAAAACGATTAATATTTTTCTAAGTTCTCGTCCAAAAGTTAGAGATAAGGATCTTAAAACCTAAATAACAAGAGCCAAAGCTGGAGCAAGATTCTTAGCAAAATTGCTGTGTGGTTTACCCAAAAAAGGATGATGAGTCGATCCTTGTATTGGATAAGCACATGCATGCATGCATGCCCGAGAAACAAAAATAGCGTTTACAGTTGCAACAAAAGAATACTCAAGGAAAGTTATGGGCTCATTTGAAAAATGACATATTAAGCGTAAACGCAAACAATCACATCTATCAAACATTTGGCGGCCATCAGATTATATATCCAATCGTCGAATCAAACTTTAGGTTCTGTTCAATTCAGCAACACTCCGAAACCTATAAACATCCGTTAATCCGAGAGAATTCATAACTTTTTTAATGTGGTATTGCCGAGATAATAACAAGAACAGAGACCAAAGGAAAGAAACGAAAATAAAATGAGAAAGAAGATAGTTTTCATTCATTATCTTTTTCTTTTTCTTTTACCGAATTTAGCATTTGTACAGTTCAAATACAGATCTTGAATTGCGAGATTCAGGTTAGAGCCAGAAGATATGAATGTGATGATGCCATTTCAAATGAAATATTCACATGTCTCACTGAAACTCATCATTTATGGCTTCATCAGCATTCCTTTGATATATTCCAAAACTCCGTCTACATCTACCGTCCACGCCACCGATACCGGTGAATATCCCACCCACGGATTGCTCCCGTTCCATCTGAAATCCAATCAAAATCGCCCTTTAGAGATAAGGTTCAAAGATTCAAAGTGTGTTGTCGTTTGTGTGATGAACAAAGTTATAAAAAAACCTCTTGAGGCCTTGATCCATGAGCGTGTGGCCAATGCATATTCCTTGAGTCTCCACCCGAACAACGCCTTTCTTATATGTGAATAGATCAGGCCTTACTACAGCAACAAAGCTGACCGGGTCGTGGAGGTACACTCCTGAAACCAGCAACAAAAACTTTTTCAATCAAAACAGCAATTTCGAAAGCATGTTTGATTACAGTGCCTTGCTTACCGTAAACACCATCAGATTTGACGTGCCAATCTCTGTAGAATTTGCACATGTCGCTTAACAATTCTGCGTGTTTACCCTTGGAGTTTCGCAGCGCTAAGAGGTCATCATCTGAAACAGGTGAAAAAAAAACATGCACTTGCTTCAGCGGGTTATATAATGCGATATCGGGAATGTTAAAGGAGATGGAGGAAGAAGAAGCTTCTTCACCTGTTAGTTTAAGTTGAGTTGTGATGTTTATCCCAACAACAGTGATATCCGCTCCAGATGTGAAAACGATATCTGCTGCTTCCGGGTCACCATATATCTGCATACAGAGGAGCAGAGGCCACAAAATGAAACCAGCATTATCATTTCATTAACAGAAGACTACCAAAAAAAACAGGTTAGAGGGGTTATACATTTGCCTCGGCTGCGGGATTGACATTTCCCAAAGCAAAGAAGGCTCCACCAAGTATAACAATTTTCTTCACCTTACTCGCAAATGAACTATCGCGTTTGATGGCCTAAAACGAAAAACTTGTCATGGTCAAACACAAAATGAATGTTAAGATTAGAGAAGGGATTCATGATTCTTACTATTGCGAGGTTGGTTAGAGGACCGAGGGCGAGAATGGTGACTTCACCTGGATATTCTGAGACCTTTCCAACTAGAAACTCAGCTGCACTTTTCTCACATTTCTTTGAACTCGGAAGAGGAACAGAGACATCTCCTAGCCCATTGGTACCGTGCACAAAATCAGCAACACGGGGAATTCCACCCTAAATCAACACAACAAAGGCAGAAGTCGAGCAAAAGTCACAACGGGTTGACTTTGTCTCATATCAAAGATCAAACGATTTCCACGGCATCAATTAGGTTGGATCCTCACGAGAAGAGAGAAAGATTGTACCTTTAAGGGTTCTGAACTTCCTTCTGCAACAGGAACATCAGGGAAGCCAGCAATCTCACACTGTTCTTTTGCATAACGAAAAGAGATCACAGACACATTCCAAAACATTTTCAAAGAAAACTGTACTGACTTAAGTGATGCATTGTACATACCAGGAGTAAGGCGTTGCGTGTAGCATCTTGTGTTGAAACATTACCAAACACAGTAGTCAATCCTAATATATCCAGCTCCGGTGTTTGAAACGCCATCATTATCGCCATGCTATCATCTAACCACACGTATAAATAACACAGTAATGTTACAACCATTTCTCAGATTCTCTAATCTACTTCCTTTGACTGTACAACTTGAGCTACTCCTATTGGTCTTACAATTGAAAGAAACTCGTCAAAAACCAACATACTAACAAGAACCATTTTGCCTAATAAGAAGGAGATTCCTCTTTAGATTAAGCAATCATGGAGCTAAAAAGATGCAACCTAGGAGCTCAGATAAACAGATTTAAGAAATCACCAGAACTCTAAATTCAAGCTTGATGAGATTTCGAATGGAACAAAGTCAAATCCTACTGTCACCAAAAAGAAACTCTCATGCTAAGCATCAAGATCCATTGACTGCATCTCATGTCTCTGTAAAACTAATCAGCTAATCAAGAGAAAAGCAAAAAAATAAAAAAAAGCAGGGAAGAAGCTCACCGATTCCTGGGTCTGTATCAATAATGAGCTTCTCACGCTTAGAAGAGAAACCCAAAGCGTCGCCGTTAGAGATCCCACCGTTGCAATTTTCCATCTCGACGGAGACAATTTTGATTTAAACCCAGCAAACGAATATTAAACCCACTGAAACTGAAACTCTCCTCGCGGTAAACAGTTTCTTTCCAGATTTTCTTCTATACACGTAACAATCAGATCAGAAAGGCCTGAGCTTTCCAGAGAGAAAAAATACCTCAAAAAGCCACAACTTTTAAAAAGGAGGAAGAATCGAAGTGGATCAGCTACGAAATAAAAACAAAAGATTTATGGAGAGAGAGAAGACGAATTGCTGAGTCGTCCAGCTACGCTTTTCTTATTTCTTTTTATTTTTTGAGGTGACAGAAAGGATTATTAGTTTCACAATTTTACTCAAATTCAATAATCAATATCCTAACATTTTCTTGTTTGTTGAAAATATTTTGGCTAAACGACTTATTTCTTTTTATTTCTTGTATCGCTCCAATTTGATCCGATATCCCCGAAATAACCATATTTTATTATTATTTTGTTTGAGAGTTTGGAAATAATGAATTGGTATAATCTTTTTTAATAAAAGTGATTTTCTTGATTCAAATGTAAGTTTGGACCATTTGGTGAAGAAACGTTTATCAATTAAAAGGAATCAAAAGAATAAAATAAGGATCCCATAGAATAAATAGGTTGGAATATGAAAAACAATTATTGGGTTTGGAAGTTAGAAGGAAGGAACCTTTTTTTTTTTTTTTTTTTTTTGTCAGATACCAACTAAGTTATGTCACCAATGACGAGTTGACTAGAACGCAGTTTGTTTACGCAATTACATGGTCTCTCGACATAATATCTATATCCGAAAAACCAAACCGAAACCGATCTGAAAAAGTCGATTCGATTCGGGTTCGAATCTATAAAAATACCCGAATGGGTATATAGTATGAGTAACTTCAGGTTTGGTTCGGGTTCGAATAAGAACTGATACCCGAAAAGAAACTGAAGTAACCAAATTATATATTCCTAAATGAAAGAAACTTCGGGTTCGGATAATAACCGATAGTCTTTTCATTTAGTTATTTCACTTTGGATTCATTTCATGTTCATTTCATGTTCGGTTTATTGATAGTTTTGCTATACAAAATATCTGATTTTTGGGTAAATCAGATTGATTTTCAGGTATTTTGACAGGTTCGGTTATGATTTTCAGGTATTTTGACAGGTTCGGTTATGTTCGGATACATTATAACCGATCCAATCCGAACCCGATTGAAACCGAACCGACCTGAAATTTTTTCGGATAAACTTCAGTTTTTGATTACAAGATCCAAACCAACCTGAACCCCTGGTTGAAACCGAGCCGAACCGACCCAAAAAATACAAAATATCTGAATAGATCCTAAATTCTAAACCCGAACTACCCGAACCGAAGCTGAATTAGTACCCGAACGTCCATGGCTACAATTAAGCATGACCACGGTTACGGTTAATACGGTTAAGGTTATTTAACCACCGGTTACAGTTAGAATTTTTTTTAACCATAACCTTAACCGTTTAATATACGGTTAAAATGGTTACTGTTAAATACGAGTCCGGTTAATACGGTTACAGTTATATACGGTTACGGTTACGGTTACGGTTACCTGATGACAATAAATGGTTAATGTCATGATTTATAATTAAATAATTAGAAGTCTATAACTAATATTCTAAACAATTTTATTAAATAGGTAAAATAAACTAACTAAAGTTTTTATTAGTTTGTTTCAAAATATTCCAAAATACATTTTATTAATCTATAACCTAAAGAGTAACTAAACTATTACAACAATTTAGTTAAAAGAAAAAGTAAAAAAAGATATATAGTCTAGCACGTTTAAGTTTTAATTAATATTTCTATTTGTTAGATTTGCATTTGCTATTGGTAAATTGATTATATATAAATTTTTTTGAATTTTTAATTTTACAGAACTAATTATAATTATTAGTATATATAATTTTATTTTTAAAACGGTTACGGTTAAAATTCTACGGTTTAACCTTGCAATTAACCAACGGTTTTGATACGGTTACGGTTAATTAACGGTTACGGTTAATAATTTTTTTAACCATAACTAATATATTTTTACGGTTAACGGTTATAGTTTTTAACCGTCTGACACGGTTACGGTCTGGTTACGGTTTGAAAACGGTACGGTTACGGTCCGAAATACGGTTACGGTTCCATTTTGGTCATGCCTAACTACAATTACCCATTTTCCATTATATAATTTTCATTACAAACAAATATTTCGTAAATAAAAGCCCAATGGGCCTATACTCGTAGTCTTTTTGTTCTTACGTTTATTATAGGGGTTCATAAAGAGAAATTGACCAACAAGTAGTCGAATAAACGATAAACCCAATAATGGGTTGAATAGATTTTACTAGAAAAGAAGAATAAATGGTACCTCGACTCTGAAAGCACCAAATTTTGATATATATATATATATTTATTTATGGATATAAATTATAATCCTTGGTCTAACATACACACTTATTGAGATAATACCCCTATTAAACACTTGTGGCAAAAAAACTTAAACCACAAACGAAATTCTTGCCGACGAAAAAGATAAACATGTCAAAAGAAGACTCATAAACAAACAAATTGAAAGTAAAGTGGGAACATGGGACGGACGAGAATCTTGGCGGCCCAAACTAGGTGTATGCCAAATGTTACCCATTATCTCTATTATTTTCCTCTTTTATCATTATTATTATTATACATATCTAAAACATAAGTTTTTTCGCTAACCTCCCCTATATAATCCATGTTACTCATTGCTAATTTTTTATGGGTTCTTGACTTTGTATCTAACTACGAACTAGTTTTCCCTAACTTCTAATAAGTATTTGATAAAGAAAGGAAAAAACAAATCACATGAAGATTTAAATTTATAAAAAGTGTGTGATAAAGATACTAGTCAGTCACTTTGACAAAAGATTTGGAGAAAAAGCAACTCGGTATCAGTGATTATAATAAACAACAAATGTAAATTAAAAAAAAAACAAATATCATCCAAGTTTGGGCAAATTTAGACATTGGATGGGTATCTGAATACTATTTTATAAAGTGTGACGAAGGGGATAAGATAGAGAGAGAGAGTACTAGTGGCCGGAAAGAGAAGCTTAAGACTTCCATTTTGGCTCCTCTTCCAACCTGTCTTTTCACATCTTTTTCTTTGCACGCAAATATTTGTTTTTGTGATCCCCCATACACATTGCAACACATTTCACAAAAAAATATATAAACGGTATTTATTTCATCTAGGCATGGATATTCGGGTTTCGGTTTCGGGTTCGGTTTGGATCGAGTTCTTGGGTTTCGGGTATCCGAAATTGGAGATGATAAGACCGAATTGGATCCGAGTAAATTTGGTTCGGTTTCGGATCGAGTTCGGTTCGGGTTCGGGTCTAGTTTAGAATTTTAAATAAAACCCGATGTGGAACTGAAAACCCGAATTACCCGAAAAATCCGAAAAACCCAAAAAAATCCGAACATAATCTAAAATAAACCGAAAATAACCCGAACATAACCCCAATAACCCTAATATAAATATAAATTAGCCCTTGGAATTCGGGTTTTGGGTTCGGTTCGGGTCGAGTACCCGAGGTTGGAGAAGATAGGAACTGAATATGACCCGAAAAAATTTGGTTCGGAGTTCGGTTCGGGTTTTTCGGGTCCGAGTTTTATGCGGAGGCCTAATTTCATCACTTCATTTTCATTTATTTGGTGAATTTCTAAATGATGTTACAAAAAGGTCGTTAGTATGTGTAAATGAAGAGTATTTAATTTCTCATTCATCCGATCTCTTACAATTTGTAGCTTTTGGAATTGTTGTTTCCATTTAGAGGGAAGAAGAAGATGTCTAACACTGTTTGAATGAATTTGGTTGCAGATTCCAAGTTTTCTTTTACCAAACACGGTTTCGATAATACTTATATATGATTGGGCACCACCAAACAAAATACTTATTAAATTTTGTGCAAGTCATCATCATCATTTCGCCTTTGTATGTTCTGATAAATATATCTCTTTCTCTCAGCCCTTTTATAGAAAAAAATCAGTGAATCTTTCTTCTTCTTCTTCTTCTCCAAAAACAGGTTTAACAAACTTCTCTCTCTCTCTCTCTCTCCTCCGCTCCTTCTTTTGTTTTACTATTTTCTCCAATCTCTTCTTCATTTCTGCTGTTTTTTTGGTTGCCGAGAAAACGCAGGAAAATTCTGCAGACTCGGTGGCCAGAACATCCATTTTCACTCTTAAAATTCCTAACCTCGTTGATTGTCTTTTCTCCAGACGAACCCTCTTTGGTAAATTTCTTTGAGATCTATCGTCGGAGGAAGCTTTTGAATTTAATGGCGGAAGAACATCGATGTCAGACGCCGGAAGGCCACCGTCTCTGTGTCAACAACTGCGGTTTCTTCGGTAGCTCAGCCACCATGAATCTCTGCTCCAACTGCTACGGCGATCTCTGCCTCAAGCAACAGCAGCAAGCATCCATGAAATCAACCGTCGAATCCTCTCTCTCCGCCGCGTCTCCTCAGTCGTCGTCCACGATCGCACCCGTCCTCGCAGCGGAATTACAGATCCCGGCGACGGAGAAGCCGATTCCGCAGACTCCGACGGCGATAGATCAGAACCAGCCGCCGCAGCAACGGCCGAACCGGTGCACCGTGTGCAGAAAACGGGTCGGGTTGACCGGGTTCATGTGCCGGTGCGGGACGACTTTCTGTGGGAGCCACAGGTATCCGGAGGTTCACGGGTGCACGTTCGATTTCAAATCGGCCGGGCGCGAGGAGATCGCGAAGGCTAACCCGTTGGTCATAGCGGCGAAGCTCCAGAAAATATGATGATCGGAGCCGGTTGGGTTACGTTGACCGCCTCTCTCTCTCTCTCCGCGTTTTCCCCCGAGAAAATCACACGATGCTCTCGGTGAATCTCAGCCGTTCATCTTGTTTAAAACATACTTTGTATTACGGACACGTGTAACGTGATTAAAGGTTGAGACGGTTTCATTCATCGTTGAATTATTTTCCTTTTTTTCTTCCGAAAGAAATTAAAGTTTTATAATTTGTGTGGCTTTTGCTTGTGAAAAAAATGAAAAGATTTTTCTTTTGGGATAAAAAAGAAAATATATAAAATTGTGTCTCGCTTTAAAATCTTTGTTTACAAAATGTTTTACTATATTATACCGACAAAAGACAGACGGCTTCGTGCAACAAAAAAGAAAGACTTGAAGACAGTTTCATCTTATCTTTCAACTGGTTAGCTATTGGGTAGAAAATCCAATGACATGAGGCCCAAAGTGTTGTTTATGATAAAGATCAAAAGGAGTAAAAACATAAACTAAAAGAGGAGTTTGGACAAGACATTTATTTGGACAAGAAGAAGTTTATGGCTTGAGAGTAATCCACTTATAGAAAAAAACTGGACCTATTACAAGGCTAGAGGCTCATGGTCTGAGACTAGCGACATTTATTTGGACTAGTTTTGTCTTCGCCGTACTCAAGTGGTATAGAAAAATACGAATCTGCAATCTAAGCTTATTGCTTTATGGACTTTTCATATGTTGATTACTTGATTAGTGAGTTGAAGGATTTGGTGCTTCATGGTACCTGACTATCTTTGTTTGCGAGTATGGGAATTAATCGGGTTCATTGAGCAAGTTGACCAAAAAATTCTATCAAATATCGAATTCATTAGAGCTCTTCACAGTCAATTAATAAGCAAATATTGAAAGTTCTCAATTAGTAAAACAAGTGTTTGATCTATCAAAGCACTTGTTTGTTTTTTGTCAAACATATAAAACACTTGTTGAAAATGTCTTTTCATATTTATATGGCCACTGATCGATGAAGAAGGCTACTGTTTTCTCGTCAAATAATTATGGGATCTCTCTTAGGGCTGGGCACAAATACTTGATACTTGTCCCGTACTCGTTACTTGCTCCGTACTTGCCTTGAAAAAGCAAGTACTCGTTGTTGTCAAGTCAAGTAACAAGTAACAACAATTTATTACTTACAAGTACGGGACAAGTATCAAGTCCTAAATAAAAATCCATTACCCGGCTTGTATTACCCGTTATTTATTTTGCTATGAAGGTTTCATTATTTGATTTTAAATATTAAGGGTTTCTGACATTTTTTAACCTTATAATTGATATGGAAAATGTTTAAACTATACCCATGCTTAAATTTTTTAAAAACCAATCGATATAAAGCCCAAAGCCCAACTACCAATTAAAATAAAAATCTCACATCGGTTACAAATTAAAAAAAGGAAAGAGATTTTTAGCTATAAATAGAGGTATCATTTCTAAATTTTGAATGGACTTCAAAATATATGAACGGGCTTCGATTAATTGGGCCTAGCCGCATAGAGTTTTGTTTCAATTAGCAAGTATCAAGCCAAGTCAAGTAACTTGCAAGTATGTAAAATTTAGGCTGGTACTTGAAATATCAAGTACTTGATTTTTGCGGGTCAAGTACAAGTACTAAATATGAGATACTTGATTAGGACGGATCAAGTATCAAGTATAGCCAAAATGGCAAGTACTTGTCCCGTGCCCACCCCTAATCTCTCTGCGTTTATATTGGATGATATCTACAGCTTTTTTCACAATTACTAAAAACAATATAAAACCTCTAAAACATCTTTTTCTTTATTATATGACCATTTGGTGAAGTATACAACCAACAAAAAACACGTTTTTTTTTTTTTCATGCTCAAATACTTCAAAATATATTTCATATTAATGTAATCAAATATATACCATCCTTTGGGTGAAGCAGAGTCAAACCAATGAACTAGAGTTCGATTTTTTTATTTTTCTGGTCAAATAAGTATACCCTTTTTTGAAAGATTATGCCCTTTTTTGTTCATATTAGGTGATATATAGTTGGAAATTTTGATTTTTTCTTTTCTTTTTAAAAAATAGTAAAATATCTTAATATAAGCACTATGCATTTGCAAACCACAAGACGGAGATAGCATTTGCTACAGACTACTCAGAGTTGGTGAAGATGGTGTCTACACCGAAGGAGTGGCCGGCATTTACGTTACAGTTGGAGGAGTTCAAGAGGAGCAAGGAGGTTTTCACCTATTTCTCTATCACACAAATCCCACGCACGAGCAACACAGTGGCAGCCAAGTTAGCACGAGGTGCTCGAGTCTACCCATCAGATTTCACTTATGTAAACTCGATACCCCCGATTTGGTTCACCGAATAGGGTTCGTATCAAGGCTGTTGCCAAAAAAAAAAAAAAAAGCACTATGCATTTAACAATTTTCATAGTTGTGTCAAAAAAAGAAGTTCAATAAATATAAAATAGAAAAAAATATAAAAGTTTTCAATAAATATAAAATAGAAAATTTTATTTAAGGTAAGAAAAATATCTAAAACATGAAACCAGGGAATCAAAATGAGTCTTAAACACCATTAATTCAATGGAAAACGCTAAATTAATAAACCGTACGCAATCTGAAAACTCACACGCACACAATCTCCTCGCCTATATATATATATACATACATTCACGCACTTTCATACCTTTCCCATGCAAACACACATTGACACAAATGCTTTTATTTGATTCAATTCCGACCATGAACATAACCAAAATCACTCCTTGGTTTCTTTTATTGTGTCTGCTTCTTCTATCAGGTATCAATGTATACCTTTCATTTTCTTCTGCTGAATCTGCTTTGTGTTTCGTAATCAATTTACAAAAATTCGTGTACACAATTACACAAGTTATTTTTATTATAAAAACCACTTTATTCATTTTGGGTTTAATGGTCATATCTGGGATTGTTTTAGTCCCGCTTAAAATAAAATATTTTCTTTATATGCTCACTTTATTTATTGGTATTTGGGATTTTTAATTTATATTTTCCAGATGTATAACATTGATATGAATAATTGTAATAGTTTAATTTGCTTATAATCGTTTTAGACTACAAAAGGGCAAAAGGAGAGATTTCTCCATCTAGCGAGCAGCCACAAGAATATGGCATTTTTGGTTTCAAACCGAAAACGTTGTTTGTGTTCGGAGACTCGTACGCGGACACCGGAAACACACCTGTCACGATCGCCGCCTCATGGAGGTTTCCCTACGGAATCACTTTCCCGGGAAAGCCCACCGGCCGGTTTGCTGATGGTCGTGTCTCCACTGATTATCTCGGTATGAAACTTTTCTGTATATTTTGTATTTTTGTCAACAAAAATCACAATACCAATAGTATACCGGCCTACCACAACAGACTTTTATCTAATACAAAAAGTATACACCTGCAATTTTGGGGTTATTGTAAATAGGTTATAGGTTCCAAACTCAGTAGCTATTTGCGTATACTCTTACATCGATAGTTCGATGGATATGTCTTAGCTAATGTTCAAAAAAATATTGTTAGGATTTAAACTTTAATCTTCCTTGTCCCAATCTATCTTCGAATCACGAATTAACTAAACACCAAAATTGTTCACCCAGTTCACAGCCTTTAACCGCTACGTTTGGGGTGGATCATGGATCCACAACATCCACTATAAAGAACAATCGGAAAACACCTCCGATGTGGTTCACAATATAGGATCTCTCTCACACCCAACAAACAAGAAAGAACAAATAACAGAACTAGATTCTCCAGAGCAAACCTCTATTCTCTCTCTAGCTCTACGAGCCGCCTCTAAGGCGCTCAGAATCCCTGAAGTCTGGATTAGGTATTCCTATTGTTAAACACTTATATTTATAACAAAGAAACCCTAGAAACTTACTTGGACCCAACTTGACACTAAGGCTTGTACTAAGCCCAAGCTCAATTGCTGACTCAAGTCGTGAGTTGACTGAAGTCTGACTTCTCACAAAGATAGATATGTCTTAGTTGTACATTGTGCAGTGATTTTATGGAGCTTCGTAAAACGGTAACATTATATAGAACACTATATATAGATTTAAAGTAGTCAAATTTTACGTTGAACTCATTCACTTATAATTTGTGTAACTTATTTTTCATTTATTTGTTTGTTTTTAATTCAGCAACCATTTTTTTAAAAAAATGTATTGATTAAAACTATATAAATATTTACGAATATAAAAATATGGCACATCACGTCACATTTCTTTTTACAAATTAAATTACTAAATTCAATTGTCGAAAAAAAAAGTTTGCTATATTCTTTGATTGAATTTGTTTCATATGGACGTGATTAGGAATCCATAAGAGTTTTTTATTCTTAAGAATTGATCACATAAGAATTAATGAGCACAAAATACAAGATATCTCTAATCGAATGTAAAATGGTTGCAAACTCAGTAGCTTTTTGCAAAACTATGACATTGCTAGAAATATCGTATAGGCGTACATTGTATTCAATTGTTAAACGTAAGATAATAATTGTGCATGTCATATAAACACAGAAATAAAACCGCGTTATCATTCATTTGCATGCGTACAATTTACAAAAACGCATATGCAATCCAAAAATCAATAATTCTTAATTTAATCAGTATTTGACTCGTATTTTATATCATGCATGTAGCGAAGTATCTTGGACTTAGAACGCCGATTGCATACCATTGGAGGAGATTCGCACGACCGAGACAAATAGTGAAAAAAGGAATCAATTTCGCATACGGTGGAGCCGGCGTGTTTGAGACAATCTTTAAGGTCCCCAACGCAAGTAGGCAGATCGATTTGTTTGAAAAACTTCTGTGGGAAAAAGTTTATTCACCGGCCGATCTCAACTCTTCCGTCGCTTTATTCAGCATCGTTGGCAATGACTACCTCACTTACAACAGACTCAACGGTACCTCACAGGTAAAAAAACCCATTTCTTTAGACGTGCAATCGATGCATTCCAACGACAACTATCGGTTATTACACAATTAACTTTTTGTTTTGTTTTTTGAAGTATCCCTATATATATATATATATATATGTGAACTATACAATATTTTCTTAGATATTAATGTTATAACAAAAAAATGAAATGGCAGGGTCGTCCAGCATTGATAAGAAGAGTTGTGAAACAGATTTTGTTGGATGTGAAGCGAATTAAGGACTTGGGAGTGAGAAAGGTGTCTGTGGCTTTATCGCCGCCGCAAAAATGTTTCCCGTTGCTAATCACTCCTAAAGGCTGCGACACAAACGGCACGTCCACGAACCTCCACAACAGTCTTCTCCGCAAAGGACTGAGAAAACTAAACGATGAGAAGAGTGACGATAAAAGTTTCCTCATGTTTGATCTCTACAATGCTTTCTTGACCATATTCAACAACAGAGGAGTTCCAGGTACGTTTACTAGAATCAGAATCAAATCTGTCCAAAACATGAGCATATGATCCGGGATTTTTGATTTAAAAAAAAATTTAATCACTAGTTATTTATGAATGAATAAAAGTTTTAAAATGTTTACAAAGATGACTTTATACATGTAAAACAATATCATTAAAAAATTTCGACCAACTATATATAGGTTTTCTTTTGCAAACCATGTTACTTTAGTTGTTCCTTAAAAATATTTGTGAATCACTACATAAAATATAGCTAAATAGATATTAAGCTATTAATTATTAAAAAAAATGTTTCTGAAACACATATAAGTTTATCACATTTTCTAATATTTAATTAAAGACTGTAAGTCTGTAACATACAAATGTTTCGTCATTTGGGCAGGAGTTTCGATATTTCCGGAACCATTGAAGGCATGTTGTGTGGGAACAAAACGAGGCAACTCTTGTGGAGATGTAGGCAAGAACGGTGAAAGGTTGTTCACTCTTTGCAAAGATCCAAAGTCATTCTTTTTTTGGGACAATGTTCATATCACTGACGAAGGATGGCGTTCTGTATTTTCTCTTCTTCTACCTGATTCACAGTTTTAAAGTATATATAGATATTCAACAATTTATCATTCTAATTGTGATAACCCAACCCGGTACAATTTTTAATTTTTCTCTAAACCGGACCGAGGCCCGTATATAAGCCTAAAGCGAGGGAAATAAACCCTAGTCTCTCTTTTCTTTCTCCTCTCTCTCTTTCTCTTCTCACTCTCGCGGCCGCCCTCTGCTCTCTCTCTCCCTGCGTGACCCAGCTCTCTCACCGGAGCCATCTCTCCTCCTCCACCGGCGTCACCTCCTCCTCCTCCTTGTCTCTCTTCCGCTCAGGAACCATCCGTCACTTTGCAGAAGACTTTCCCGACGAACCGTGACGAACCAGACGGTGCATAACCTATCAAACTGAAGCCCCGTGTCTTCTCTATCTTTCGGGACCG
>PKML01030184.1:589151-614249 GCA_002933935.1 Eutrema yunnanense
TGTGTGACTATGACTTTAGATGAGTACAATTCTGTGGTTAGTAAAGTTAGCGGTCCTGCTTGAGCTTGTTTTAGGATTAGACTTTCTCTGACTTAATTCGGTTGTTGTCTGATGATGGAAAGTGAGTCTCTTATGACTCATCCTCACTGGGTAATTTTATATTGCTCACCCCCTCCTCCCTTGTCTCCTTTCAGGTTAGATTGGATCGGAAGTTGGGTTGTTGTTGTTACCGGGCGTTTTTCTGGCGATCCTGTGTGCCCCCATCGCGTAGCATACCCTAGTCCCGGTTCTCCCAGGAGACCTGGGATAGGGATGTTACACTAATGATACAATATGAGACTCATGACTCATAACGGATAATGGATGTCTCCAAAACTTCAACTACTAATGTATGAGTACATGAATAAAGTGTGTAAACATGCATTTCAATTATATAATTGATGCGGAGTTGTTAAAAATGCATTGCAAAAATATGGATTTTTCTTTTTTTTTGGAGAAAAATCATTAATAAAAAAATCAAATACTCTATATTAATCAGTTACTGACTATAAAGAAATAAATTTACACCTTTCTACTTATAGTTTCGTTCCAAAATAAGGTGAATAATCTTTCCTATATGATATGTGGAGTTGTATAATATTGCATAGATGTTAGTAAGCTCTGTGTAGTTTTCAAGTGTTAAAGAAGTAGACTTAACTCTACAATAAAGGTTGTCTCAGTCTACATGCTAAACAAGATCGATCTTATTCATCTCAAGAGTTACATACATATTTTGAAGGATTACCTACGAAGATGGTAGTGATCCATCAGATGCGGTGGAACATAACTCTCAGTCTCAGGAGTCAATTCGTTTGGCTGTTACAAACATCCACATGTGATTTGACTTTTTGGTTCTACCATAACATCATATATACTACGGAAAATAAATTAATTACACCACAATGATCTCTCTTGCGTTATTGAAGCACACAAGAAATCCAAGATTTATGATATTGTGGAAGCCACACAAACCCATGTAATTAGGGTTTTTAGTAAGTATAAATTCATATATGCTAGTTATGAGAACAATGGATATAACTTTGAGAGTTATTTCAAAGTAACTTTCCTCTTCATCATCTTATAATATATCAATCGAAATTCATTTTATTTTTGGTGGCAATTTAAGGTTTTTCTTCTTTCTTTTTTCCCTTTTTCACTAGTATAGAAGTTCTTATGAACTATCTATTTTCTAATTTTCGTTTTTCTGTCTCAATATTTTTGGATTCCCCTGCATGCATGCGTAAATAAAAATCATATATTCATTCAACCCTTAAAAATCAAATTTTGAGCATGGCGATTTATTAGCTAGAGTCAAAACCAAAGGAGTTAGACCCCCAAAAAAGAGAGTCAAAAACAAAGGACAAAATATTGAAATCAAAACTACAGGGGCAGAAATTTTAAAACCAAAACTATAGAAGCAGCATACAACCAAAATTATAGGTACTGTTTATCGACGAAATAAAAAAACGGGACAGAATACTAAATCAGACAAGACTCGAGGGACAGCATACAAAATAATCTTGCAAGGTCTTCTTCTTTTGTTTGATTCTTATTCTGACTTCACTTTTGTACCTTTTCGCTTCAATTTCACGCTTTTCCTAAATTCGATTGCGTTGTTGGATCATCATTCCTCATTCCTCATCCTTAAAATTCGTCTCGCTTACATCGGTTCCTTTTCCGAAAAAGCTTGATATCTCCGATGAGATCTCCAGGAAAGCCGATGTCACCTTCTCCGACGGATACTTCAATGGCCATAGTGACTTTCGATAAGTCCACTACTCAGTACTCTTCGTCTCCGTCGCCGCCACACTCGCTTGATCATGCCAGCGAATCGGAGGAAGACGAGAAATGTAGACCCGAGAGTAGGAGAAACAAGAATCCGGTAAAGGAAGAAGCGAAGGCGGAGGAAACTCCATCTCCGATTGTGGTGGCTAACAATCACAATCACAATCACAATCACAATCGCTCTGTGAAAGAATTCGTTCCCCCAGCGGTGACGACGAGGAAGAGTGCGCGAGTGGGTTCCGGAAGAAGCAGTGGACAACGATCGGGAGCTGTTTTGGCTATCCTGAGGAGGTCCAAGAGAGAGGAGGTAGTAAAGTTTTCAGCTTTAGGGTTTCGGCTAAGTGAGGTCGTGCTGGCTTTGATTTCGTTCTCAGTCATGGCCGCTGATAAAACCCAAGGTTGGAGCGGCGATTCTTTCGATCGTTACAAGGAGTACAGGTTCGCTCTTCGGCGATGTTCTTGAATCTGGGTTTAGTTTTAGGGTTTAGGGGTTTGAATTGTTTGAAGCTGAATCATCAGTGTTGAGTAGCTGTTAAGCAATCTGGATACATGTGAATTGTCTTCAACGCTTGCTTGGTTGAATCTGTAACTTCTGAAAAAAACTCGGTTTTCTCGTTTAATGGCCTTAAGCATCTCTTTCCGTTCAAACATTGATTTTTATTTGTTGGATATCTTATTTGGCTCAACGCTTGGAGTCAGTTTATTATGTTTTTGATTTTGATACCAAAGTGACATCTATTGTATTATATCGTGACAGGTTTTGTCTGTCTGTGAACGTGGTTGCTTTTGTATATTCTGCTTTTCAAGCATGTGACTTAGCGTACCATCTTGTGAAAGAGAAGCACTTGATCAGCCACCACCTTCGACCTCTGTTTGAGTTCATCATAGATCAGGCAAGTCATTAACTTACTATCATCATTTGCCATTCTAAAGATCCTTATTTTGCACTCTCTATGGTATTTCTGTGTTACTTTCATTCTTCTATGATGAAAAGAATTTGTTATTAATCATTCCAGAAACTTTGACTTGCACTTTCAGCTGGTGTGACCCTGTTTCCTGTGAGGCAAAAGAAAACACTTTGTGGTTAAAGTCCAATATTGTTTAACACTTATCAACTTTTCTTTTGTTTCCTTTTTCTTTATGCTTTAGTATATAGCATTTGTGAAAGTGACTGTCATACTTGTTTAACCAAAGTAGTCCCTTCATTACATAATTGAAACCTCCTAAATGTTTTTTTGTTTTTTCCTTTCGAAAACCACAAACTCTCTTAAATCTCAGCAAAACAATTCATAGTGCAATTCACAGCTACTTTGGAATAAGAAAGGTTTGTGTTCTGAATTAAGAAGACTAATTGCTTTTTTCTTGTTTTTTGCTATCAGGTTCTTGCATACCTGCTTATATCTGCCTCAACAGCCGCAGTCACTCGTGTTGCCGACTGGGTATCAAACTGGGGAAAAGACGATTTCACGGAGATGGCGAGTGCTTCGATTGCTATGTCCTTCTTGGCCTTCCTTGCATTTGCTTTCAGTTCCCTCATATCAGGCTATAACCTCTTTAACCAAGACTCTTTCTGATCGTCCCCACTTTTTGTACAGTTGTCCCAGACCCAAGAACACACTCCTTGTGTGAATATATTTATATATTTTGAGAAATAAAAGATCAATACATCTTAGCATTGTAATTATTATATACTATTTATGATTTTTTTTGTAGACTATCAAGAAACTGTGTAATATTTGAGGTTAATAAGAGAGGCATATAAAGACCTTTTTTCAATTATTCTGTTGTCAAAAACGTTACAAAGTAGCTGCAGCTTCCAGGTAATCTCTTAGTTAAGAAGAAGAGGATATGAAATAAATGGAAACTGTAACAATTACTCAATTTTAAATCCTTATCTCTTCAGATTCTATACAGAACCATATCTAAAATTCTCCTTCCTTCAAGATATGGTTGGAAAATGAAAACTTCGGTTTAGGATTCACAAAAAAGTTGTAACTCTCTATATATGTTAAAAAGGTTTACTATTGAAATGCATAAAAATACAAAGATTGTAGAGCGCCTTTAAAGCACAGCCCATAGTTAAACAAGAACCAAAACTGAACCACCAAACCAGTAATTGCAACCCAATTGGATTGGAAGTATAGAAACCAGACGTTGGATGATGGTACCATACCAAGTACCAACCGTCAAACTTGAAGCGTCGATGGAGATGTCATCAGACACGACATGCATCAGCCACCAGTTAGGGTTTTAGTGCAGAGGGAAGCGTTCAGATGAGCTGAACTAGACATTTCAAGAAACTGTGTAATAATCTTTTTTTGGGACATTATGTGTAATAATCATTGGGGTTCGTTAATAAGAGATGCATTTTATTATTCTGTTTCTTCAGCATATGGTTATCTTTTTTCTTTCTTTTTCTATGTGATTGATTTCTGAATGTCAGAAAGGGTATTTTGGTCATTTACATTTAAATACTCTTGAAATTCTTACTTGTGTAGAAATATCAAGCGTCGATAAAAACTAGAAAGGCTTGCGCTTCCTCTCCGGACTCGATTCTTCTCTCTTGAGGAAAATTAGGGTTTTCCCTTCACCCAGATTTCGAAAACCTCGCCAAGTTTGATCTTTTATCACCGATCAATGGTTGCTAGGAAGCGACTTCCTTGCAGAGGTGATTCCGGTGAATCCAACTCGGATTGCCTCGAAATCCGACACAGCGGCCAACCTCTGCCTTCGTCTCCTCCAACGAGGAACCACGACGACGACGTTTCCGTAACAGAGGCGAGGCTCAGGAGGAGAAGGAAAATGAAGACGATGACGACATCGGCATCTTCATCTGGTTCGAAGATGATCTGGAGTAAAAACGACGAACTCGTTATTCTCGGGGTTTGTAAATTCTCTATCTTTTGTTTTATTTGTATTCTTCTTTACTCTGTTTTTAACTTTTTACTCTCTCTTTTTTTTTGGTGTGTGTGTGTGGGGAAAAGAGTATCGTAGACTTTGAAAACGAAACCAAATTGAGCTACAGATCTGACTGGGATGGTTTCCACGGATATATCAAAGATTTCATAGAAGCAAACTTCTCTAAACAGCAGCTCATGGTTAAGATCAAGAACTTGAAGAAGAGATTTTTAAATAACCAGGCGAGATCTAACGATGGGAAAGGACCTTCCTTTACTAATACTGACGACGATGAAATCTTCAAAACGTCAATGATCATATGGGCCACAAATGAAACAGAGCGGGCTTCTAATGAGAATATCGACAAAGCCAAGGTGAGTTTAGTGTTCCTTCTTTTTTACCAATCTCTCTTTATTACCATCTTGAAACATTATGTAAAATTTGATATTACGAATGCGTAACTGATCTTAGGTTCTTGTTTTGAATAAGGATGTGCCTTGTGTGGAACATGAAAGTGTTGATGAGAATATGGACCAAGCAAAGGTAGTGAGTCTTTGTTCTGTTCCTTATTACTATCCCAAAACATTATGTAGAATTGATTTTACGAATGCGTAATTGATCTTTAGGTTCTTGATTTGAACAACGATGTGCCTTGTGTGGAGCATGAGCGGGTTAATGAGAATATGGACCAAGCAAAGGTAGTGAGTCTTTGTTCTGCTCTTAAATTCTCCTTATTATCATCTCTAAAGATTATGTAAAAATCGATATTAATAATGTATAATGATCTTCGCTTCTTGTTTTGAATTAGGATGTGCCTTGTGTGGAGCATGAGTTGGTTAATGAGAATATGGACCAAGAAAATGTAGTGAGTGTTTGTTCTGTTCTACCAAGCTCTTTATTACTATATCAAAACATTTTGTAAAATTTGATATTACTAATGCGTAATTGATCTTAAATTCTTGTTTTGATTAAGGATATGCCTTACGCAGAGCATGAACGAGTTAATGAGAATATGGACCAAGAAAATGTTGTGAGTGTTTGTTCTGTTCTACCAAGTTCTTTATTATTCTCTCAAAACATTTTGTAGAATGTGATACTACTAATGCGTAAATGATCTTAAATTCTTGTTTTGAATAAGGATGTGCCTTGCGCGGAGCATGAACGAGTTAATGAGAATATGGACCAAGAAAATGTAGTGAGTGTTTGTTCTGTTCTACCAAGCTCTTTATTACTATATCAAAACATTTTGTAAAATTTGATATTATTACTAATGCGTGATTGATCTTATGTTCTTGGTTTGAATAAGGATGTGCCTTACGCGGAGCATGAACAAGTTAGTGGGAATATGGACCAAGAAAATGTAGTGAGTATTTGTTTTGTTCTACCAAACTCATTACAATTCTAAAACATTATGTGAAGTTTGATACTAATTCGTAATTGATCTTAAATTATTGTTTTGATTAAGGATGTGCCTGATGCGGAGCATGACCCGGTGAGTGACATAACTATGGAGATTGGTAAAGGTGAGAACGAGAAGGGTGAGGAAGATGGTGTGGATGAGTTCTGTGCTCTGCAGGATGCACTTGAGGCGACAACATTGTTTCAAAGTTTAGGTAAATATCAACAGAAGCGAATGCTTCAGAATTTGAAGAACCTTGGAACGCAAAGAAGAAAAGAGCTAGCTGATGAATGGAAAGCATTGCTTGCCGAGGAGATGAAATTGTATGCCAAGAAACTGACTTTATCCGCAAAGCTTGCAAGCGCATGATGTTCTTTTTGATTCAAGAAACAAAAAAGGTTCAGCTTTTGGAATGATTTAGATGTTTTAGGTTCTTGCTATTAATAATTTTTGTTGTGTTCAAGCCATCTTTTGAACATTTTGATTAGCGTATGCTAAAAAGGTTGTGGTTTCTTTTGTCTTTATGGTGTGACTGATTTTGTGTTAATCAGTGACTCTGTGTTGTATATTTTTGAAATGAATCTATAACATTTAGTATCGTTTAGTTTCTATGCTAAAACAGGAAACGAGGGCAATGTGCGTATTTGATTAAGAGAGAATATGAAAGTACTTATGTAACCATTCATCGTGGATCGTTGTGGAGTAGGTAGTGTTGTAGGTAGTGTTGTCTGTTGTAAAATTGTCTTTGTAGTAGTTCTCATAATTTGTTCAGTATTAAAAAAAAAAACCATTACAACTGTCAAATATTAATTATTTTTCAACTAATAGTAATAGAATCGCGAGTGATTTGGGGGAAAGTTACATTTTTTGTTTTTTGGCACTTTTTTCATTAATCTTAAACTTCAAAAATACAAGAAGAGGGAATCAAGCATCTTTTAAGATTGATACAACACAAATTAAAAACAAAGAAACAAAGAGCAGATATATCATCATGGGAGATGAACAACGAATTTGGGGTAGGCCTCAAATGCGTCAAAATAAACTTCACGGCAAAGCCGGATAGTTTGAACTTAGTCACTTTCGAATGTGACGTTGAAAGAGAACTCCTACCTCCGATATTCATAGAAATGAAATCGTTTGAAACAATTAGGAAGGAGCTGGGTCTCCGGCGAAGGAAACCATGACGGCAACACTTACCACAACAGCAGCGAGGAAGAAACTGGGCCAGCTCCGGAAGCTCTCGTCGAAGGAGGATGGAGCTGTGCACAAGGAGAAGGATCTCGCCGGTGACACGAGTGGCCGACGCGATGAGGGCAAGGAGATGGAAGATGAGTCGTGGAAGGAATGGAATGATGAAATGGTGGTTGAATCTGATGGGTCAGGTGGAACAAGTGGGTCCGGCGCCTCTCCTTCTGCTTGAAGAGGAAATACCGACGGAGGAGTTGCGTCAACTGAGGCTGGCGAAGACGGCAGAGGAGATTTCTCAGCACATGGCGTAAGGCCAAATGTCGGTGGCTTCTCGATTCCCAGCATGAGGCTGGTCATCGGTGGGGACATGACGGTCGCTGGTTTTCGTGCCTGGGAGCGTTGCGGCTAGGGCGAACGGTTATACGG
The DNA here is from genome assembly GCA_002933935.1 of Eutrema yunnanense. Taxonomy (NCBI): domain Eukaryota; kingdom Viridiplantae; phylum Streptophyta; class Magnoliopsida; order Brassicales; family Brassicaceae; genus Eutrema; species Eutrema yunnanense. The sequence continues at coordinate 596,887 of PKML01030184.1, forward strand.
GAAAGTTACATTTACTTTAGGAAATTCAGCTACTAAAGTATAATCGTCGAGATGGACGAGATCCCAAAGAGTCAGTGACCAAAGTCATATTTTTGTTTTTAAACTCAAAACATACTTCATTTAATTATAAATACAGTCTAAACAAGATTGATTTTCCTTATCCACCAATGGACTTAACCAAAGCGGGGTATAATTATCTAAAACAGCACGATAAGTACGGTTAGAGGAAGCCCTCTTTGCAATACAATCATCAACTTGATTGTCTTCTCTAGCAGTGAACCGGAAAGTTACTAGTTAGCTTCAGAATACGTTCCCTTCGACCCAAGATTTCACTTGTATAGGTCTTCAATCTCGGCCATAGACCAAAGTCATCTATTTTCTAAGCATGCATGCAAATCATAATTTTTCTTTTACATTAGACTGATTCAATATTTCTTTTTGCGCTTTTGGGATATTTTGAATGGTAACGTGGAATGATGATATATTTTTCAGTAACGAGATTTTTTGCTAATCATAATGTGGAAATGCTGTCCAAAAAGTTTTTGATAAAATAGAATAATACGCGTCGTAGAACAAAATTAGATACGTCAAAAAACGAAGAAAAAACAAACTCACATCAAACCAAGAAAGCGCACATATCGGTCACTCGTCTATTTTCTGACAATTTTGTTCCCCAATAATTGATAGATTTGTCATATATAATTTTTTTGAAAGGAAAACAAACAAATCTAACGTGTGGTGCGCATACATCTACGTACCCTCCATGCGACCATGCCTTGGCTTCTGGTTTGCGAAGACACTTACAATGCAACACGTGACGTGTGCGATGCTCGAGCAAGGCATTGATCGAGAATGAAATGATTTTAGCATGTTGTTTAAACAAAAAATCTACCCTCCCAGTGGCGGAGCCAGAAAATCTAATCACCGGGGTCATAATATATATTTTTTTAATTGGGATCAATTTACTATGATAAAACCATAAAAATAAAATGTCATTAGGATCAATATTTTTTTTTGACTGGGATCAATTTATTTTTCTTAACCAAAATAGAACAAAATCTAAAAAANAAAAAAAAAAAAAAAAAAAAATTCACCGGGGTCACTTGACCCCCTCCTTGCTCTCTACCTCCGCCACTGTACCCTCCATAATGTAATAGAAATATACTAGATAGAAATCACAAACGAGTTCAACTTTTAACATCGAGATCGACATGGATTGGGCTCAAAATTGACCGGATGTAAAAAAAGCCGAGCCTGCCCGTAACAACATTTTTTAATTATCATCGGTTAGGTCGTTTGATGGATATCATAGGATTATAAAGGTTGTAACTAGGTCTCGGCGTTCGGGTACTCGTTTGGGTTTGGGTTGAGTTTTTTGGGTTTAGGCTCAGAGGTCCCGTCGGGTATTTTAAACCATCGGATGGGATTTGGTTCGAGATTTATCGGGTTCGGATTTAGTAACTGAGTAGAATCCGCCCTTACCCGAATAACATTTCAGATCCAGTTACATCGAGCATTTTGTAACCGAAGTAACTATGGGTTTGGATAAGTTCGGGTATTTTTACCCATAATATGATCAAAACCCGAAATAGTTCAATATAATTCAACTGGCACAAACATGTTTTCTCGATCGAGTTAATTGAAGTACATAAAAAAAACAAACTTCGATTTTACTTCGGATTTCAGATTATATCCGATCCCGACCTGATATCCGAAATACTAAGGATTGAACTCCATTCGGTATTATAGAGGATCTGTATCCGATCTTAATCCGCTACTTCAAATCGGGTTTGAGTTTAGATATCCAGTATGGTTACAAATGCTAAAGTCTAGTTGTAACTTTGGTCACTTAGGCTTTATTGGTAGAAGGATTTTAAAGATATTTAAAATTTTTGTGATTTTCTATATTAATATATGGATTTTTTATATTTTTATTTTTCGATAAAATCTAGTGTTTTTGGTTGGATAACTTTTAAATTATGTTCAAAATCTCTTGTTATTAAAAAAAATTATTGCTGATTTTTTAATATTATAAAATTCTAATGTTACTTAAATATGAAGTTTTAACAATTTATTCATGAAACACAACTTTAAGAATACTCAAATCGAGTAAATTTTTTGTTTTTTTTTTGTAACACTAAATCGAGTATTTGGTCAAAATAAACAGAAATGATCTTTCGTTTTAGTTATTTGGTTGGCAAATAGAAAGAAAGGAATTAAAAAGTTATGAAAAAAACAGAACGAAATGCTACAATTAATTATCGAGATGTGAAATGTAATAAAGAAAACGACGAATTTGGACGTCATTTTCAGCGAAACATGAGACCCGCAAACATATGCTTTGGGACCCACTTCGCCTTCAACTTTATCATCACACACAGAACAAAACTCTTCTCCGAACGCTAAACACCAAAATCCCCCCAAAAAATAAGATAAAAAAGACATTTTTACTCTCTTTGTTGATTCTCTTCAAGCTCAAGCCATTAGGGTTTTTCTTGTTTGGGAGTCTCTCTGGAACCTATTTTGCCCACTAATGTTCTTGGGTACGCCTTTCTTCTCTTCTATCTATTATTTCTGGTGCAATACATAGTGGCCTTGAGCTTTTCTTTTCATTGTTCACTCATTTTATTGGATTTGATGTGATTCACTTTGAATCTCTTGATCATTTGCTATATTCGATATTTTTGTTTGAGGTCGAATCTTCACTCCAGCTGCTGTTCTTAGCATTCTGCTTATTTTAGCTTTCATGAGATCTGGGATCGAGACTGTTAACTTCTTTTTTTAAAAACAAAAATTGATTTAAGGTCGAATCTTCACTTCAGCTGCTGTTCTTAGCATTCTCGCTTGATTCTTCATCTTTCTCTCTTCTTCTTTTTGCGTTTTTTTTTCTTTCTTTTTTCTCCTTTATCAGTGTGATTGATTGGGCCATCGCAATCTCCAAAAAAATGTGTTCTTTCTGTTTATTAAAGTCTAAAGTACCTATCTTTACTTCTGTAGGGTTCATCATTTGAGTCTATAGCTATGATGACTTCACCTGTTCATTTCCTTTTTGGATCTTTAGCTTCCCTTTTTACTTTGATCAGTGCATTTCTCTGTTACATCTTCCTTTTTTACTCAATAGACATTGCTCTTTGTTTGGAATATCGTTGTTTGATCTGTTTAAAATAATATTTTCCAGTTACTTCTGGTTTGATTCGAATGATTTTGTGATTGTTGCAGGGTGTTTTACTCGGACGTTTTATAATGAATCAAGGAAGATGAGTCTCTCACGATAGTACCTGTCTGGTTTCTCAGTACTTGTTGTGGTGTCTGAAGTCTGGGACTGATATCAGCATGAGAAACTCCGCTTTTTTAAAGCTGTATTGATAAAGTAACTCATTGCAAATGGGAGGTGCTTGTGAAATTGTTGAAGAGAAGGATGTGGCCAAACATTCTAGCAGATATTGTAAGCCATCAAGCAAAGATATGGAGCGTCCTGCACTAAAGCAAGGTTCTATGGAGTATGACATTGATCAGCTTTTCCAGTCTATAACTATAAAACCATCACCCAGAAGAGTGATGGGCTCTTCTTCTTTCCATCATCTTGAGACGAGCGCAAGCGCTGGTCCGAGCAGGAGCACAAGCCCTTCGAACAAAAGTGCTATGAAAAAACCCTTTCCCATGGGTCCCCCTCGATCACCAAGAGTTGGTATCTCTGATTCAATTTCACTGAAGCAGGCCCTGAGAGATCTTTGCATATCCAAGGCATCAGAAATAGCTGCCCAGAAACGTTTATCAAAATCTGCAGCTGCATCTCCGAGGGTTTCTGAAGCAGACAAGATACAGAGTCTTTACAGACAAGTTTTGAATGAGTCTGCCGGCAGGTCTGGGCTTCCTGTGGACAAGGGTAAGAGCTTGGTTGAAATATCTTTGACGCCTGTAGACGATATACCCAGCTCTTCCCAGAGTGTGCCTCAGCTGTTTGATGTCCTTGAGACAGAGCCTTCTAACTCCATTTCTGAACCATCTCAGGCTGAAATCATTCTCCACGTAAATGGAAAAAGATCCGGACTAAAGGCAATGGGATATCAAATGGTGGAGACTTCCTCGCTGCATAATTTTAACATATCTGGATCTTCTTTCAGTTCTGGTAGTGGAGATTTTGAGATAGAGATAGATAAAAATGCTACATCTCCTCCTCATGTGGCCACTGAAGATGGTTTAGTAGAAATAGACAAACATATTACCTCGCTGCCTTCGTGTTCTGGCAGCAAAGTTGATGATGAAGAGCTAGACAAGAGCATCGTCTCATCATCTAGAGTGAAAAGTGAACCAAAAGCTCTTGGGCTGAACGGGAGGTTGGATAACGCATCTAGTTCAGGAACAGAGAACAGAAAATTGGTAAGCAAGTTAACAAGAAATATCCCACGTCCCAAACCCCGGGCAAAAAGGAAGATTTTGCTTAAGAAGAAGTTAAGAATCGCTGTAGCTTCGGCTACAAAAATAGTCGAGAAAGTTGATATTTCCTTAGAGCCTAGTGCAAGTCAACTTCTGTGCCAGAAATGCCACTGTGCGTTGAAGAGCACCAGCACTGAAAACCACCCGCCCACAAATACTACTTATAATACTGAGAAATGCTCAGACGGTTTGAGCTCTTTCTCAAAAAATGGCAGTATAGAAGCAAATCAGGGATCACTCGCAAGCCCGCATCTCATTCGCATTGTGAAGTGTAATAAAGAGGCCAACAAGGATTCCTCGGATTCTTGTGGAAAAGGTGATGTGGATGCGGATGAACAGAAAAGAGAGAATCCAACTTCCAGCGAAAAGTTTGAATTCTCTTTGAGCTCAAAGGATAGCCTAGGGGATTACAGCAGCAGCACAAGCATGAGTGAGGAGAGCAATCTGAGCAGGTTTAGCTGTGGCAATAAACCTCACATGTCTATGGATGTGAGATGGGAAGCAATTAAGCACGTCAAGTTGCAGTATGGCCCTTTAGGACTCCGACATTTCAACCTTTTGAAAAAGCTTGGTTGCGGAGATATAGGAACAGTTTATCTTGCTGAGCTGGTTGGTACAAACTGCCTGTTTGCCATAAAGGTCATGGACAACGAGTTCTTGGCCCGGAGGAAAAAGACACCTAGGGCACAGGCGGAACGGGTAATCCTTAAAATGTTGGACCATCCTTTTCTGCCTACCTTGTATGCGCAGTTTACTTCGGATAATTTATCGTGTCTGGTAATGGAGTATTGTCCCGGTGGTGATCTTCATGTCCTGAGGCAAAAACAGCTCAGTAGGTGTTTCCCCGAACCCGCAGCTAGGTAAGATTACTTTCACATTGTTATCATGAATTTGTTATGATCACACAAGGATTTCTCTCGTTGCTAATGATAATGATGTAGTAAAAATGATGATTTTTGTTCACAGGTTCTATGTAGCAGAAGTCCTTCTTGCGCTGGAGTACTTACACATGCTTGGTGTTATATACCGTGATTTGAAACCAGAGAACATTCTAGTTCGAGAAGATGGTCACATCATGCTTACCGACTTTGACCTCTCACTCAGATGTGCGGTGAACCCGACTCTTCTCAGATCAACTTCTCCTCCTGGGAAAGATCCAGCAAGGTTGTCGGGTCCATCCAACTGCATACAACCTCTATGTATTGAACCATCGTGTCGGGTCCCATGTTTCAGCCCTAGGCTCTCATCAAGAAAACCGAAAAGGCCTGGTGTTTTGACACAAGAGTTGAGAATGAGATCATTGCCTCAGCTTGTGGCTGAACCAACGGAAGCAAGATCAAATTCGTTTGTAGGAACGCACGAGTACTTGGCACCGGAGATCATTAAAGGAGAAGGACATGGTGCTGCAGTAGACTGGTGGACGTTCGGTGTCCTTCTCTATGAGCTCTTATACGGGAAGACACCTTTCAAAGGTTACGACAATGAGGAGACACTGTCCAACGTTGTGTTTCAGAACCTCAAGTTTCCTGATAGCCCGCTTGTGAGCTTCCAGGCAAAAGATTTGATCAGAAGGTTGCTGATGAAGGATCCAGAGAGCCGCCTCGGGTCAGAGAAAGGAGCTGCAGAGATCAAGAGACATCACTTCTTTGAAGGAATGAATTGGGCTCTCATCCGGTGCGCCGTACCGCCTGAGCTACCGGATATCTATGACAATGGCGCAACGGAAGCGACTTCTCCTCAGGGAAATAATGGGTATCTTGAATGTAAAGCCATAGGAGATCATCTTGAGTTCGAGTTGTTTTAGGTGATAGAGAAAGACAATATGGTCTTAAGTTGTTGTAATACATTTCTAAGTGAAATAGGTAAAGTTTGCCTCTTTTTCTTTACTATTCCAATGGCTTGACTGCTTTGTTTTGGGATGGTGTCAAAGGCAAAGCCATTAAAAAGGTTGAAGAAGAGGAGATCGAGACGCCGTGGCCCGTGGGCCTTTTTGGTTAAACGGAGGATTCTGTTGGGTTTTAAATACTGCTCGTTTTGGGCTTTCTTTGTTCCTGGCCCATACTAATGCTTCAATTCAGACTCGTATAATTCTTGGGAAAAGGAAAACTCTATTTTCAGATTTCCACATAGTTTGAAACTAGTTCTATTTCTCCATCTAATCAAAATTCGAAATCTATTTTTCAGCGAATCAAAGTTCAAAATCTATGTCTCCAAAATTAAAGTTTAAAATCTATTTCCCTACATACCACGATTTTAATCAGTTTACTGTATACCAATTAACTGTTAACCAGATTAATATCAACGAAAACTAAAATTAATCTAATTTCAACCCCTCCCAAGAAATAGTAATAAATAAATTAGCTACGAATTGTTGATTATAAGCAGGCCCGGCCGAGGAGGGGTCAAATTTCGAAAACAATTTATGGAATAAATATCTCAAGAAAAATTTATGGAAAAAGGGCCAAATTTTGAAAAAAAATATCTAAAAAGGGTCCAAATTTAAAAAAAATCGTTCAAATGGTTTATATTTTTTTAAAAATTTCTTTAAAAAGGCCCATACTTTTAAAAGATTTTTATAAACAGACCCAAAACGTTTTGATTTTTGCTGTTAAATTGATCTGATGGGGCCAAAATTTTTTTTTTTTTGCCCTAAGGCTCTTGTAAGTTTTGGGCCGGACCTGATTATAAGACACGTATGGAGTATTATTTTTGTCCCACATTTTGTTACATTACTAGGATTTAACTCGCGCTAATTATAGCGCGGAGTAATTTTTAAAAAGAAAATTGTTTTGAAATTTAAGAAAATTAATTTTATATGAATTTTACAATATAGCTAACTAATGATTATACTAATGATTATATATATAACTGTCAATTTGTAATAATTTGTCTATTTAACCCGTTTTGCAGTGAATTAAAATATTATTCGAGCTAACCCGCAAAAATTTATAATCTTGAAAACATAACTCTAATATGCACCGTTAAATGATTCTAGTTTTTGTGGTTAGTTTACGAACTTTTTAAAAAAAATAGTTTTCTTGTGTCTAACTTCTTAAAAAATTAGTAAAATATTTTTCAATTTTTGTTTTGATATATATTCAAATAATATATAATAATTTATAGTGAAAAATATAGCAAGATTTTGAATAGATTTTTTTTTCTTTGAATATATATGAATTGATTATTATTTTAAAACATGTAGTATTAAAAATAATTAATAAATTAAATAATAAATAACATCTTTAATGCAAAATATATATTTTCCATATTCTAATCAATAATTTTAAAAGACTATTATATTTTTTCTTATTTCAATTATTCTTTATTATTTGTAATGGCATTTCATGTAATAACTTACAAAACAAAATTCATTTTTAAAAATGTTTTTGTAAATAATATTATAAAGATTATTTTTGTCCCACTACTAATCATGCAATAAGGCTTTAAAAATACGAAAAGTGAAAACAGAAAGTGAAAAAGATAGAAGTTGGATCCAATCAAGAATTTTAAATGTTATCATCATCATCCTCTCATCAGATTACCACTAACAACCATTGAATAATATGTATGAAGGAAAGTTCTCATGCAAATGCAATGTTTGACCCAGAAAGAAAATCAGTTGTTATATATTTTTTACACACAAACACAATACACTTGAGAGAGTATGTATGTATATAGCTTTATTAAATACGATGTAATTTATTTTTTGGGGGTCAATGATGATGAAAATAAATGAAACATGTTCGTCTTAGGAAAACAAAGTCAATTCTTCTCTCTTTCCTTATTCTTTTCTGCCGGCGCCTGATTTCTCCCGACGATGTTTCTCCGTCGAAGCGCCGTCGTCTATTTACTACTCTTCACCGTAGCTTCCTCCTCCTTAGTCACCGCTCAGAACTCTTCGTGTCCTCTCGACTTTTCCGTCCTTCAACAGTTCCGGCGTCCGAGACCCGATGGCGCCACCACCTGCCAGTACCTCCTCCAAGGTCTCCGGCTCCTCTACTCTCACCATCTCCGGCAGACTGGTTCCTTCCTCCCGCCACCCGATTCGGCTGCCTCTTGCTGGGCTGCTTTACAGTCGTCGATCGCCGGATTTCTCCCTCGCTTCGATGTCCGGTCTCGATGTGGTTTCCAGACGCCGTGGATCTCCCAGGGTTGCATGAACATCACCACCAGGTCTCAATTCGAATCCCTAATCCCTAATTCCACTCTGAGCACGACCGTGATGCGCTGCAACCTCTCCCTGGAGAGCAATACCCCTTGTGGCTCGTGCACTCAGAGCTTGTCCGCGTTTCAGTCCTTTCTGACCGAACCTTCCGTCGGAAATGTCTCCGGCTGTGCAGATTTCCCGTCAATTTACACCGCTGCTTACGCCAACAGGTACGGCCCCACCGACAAAGGCACCGCCAAATGCTTGTTTCAGCTCGATCTAGCTTCTGGCAGCTCCGGGAATAACGGGAAGAAGAAGGTGAAGATACTAGTTCCATTATCTGCTGCTGTGTTGCTCGTTGCCTCTGCTTGGTTCTTGTGGTACTACCGGAGGAAAAGGAAAGATTCCAAGCGGAGAAAGATGCGAGATAGTTTAGCAGCGAGTACTCAATCTAGGCTAGACTCAATGAGCGAGAGCACCACTCTGGTTAAATTCAGCTTCGAAGAGATCAAGAAAGCGACCAACACTTTTTCAAGGCACAACATCATAGGCAGGGGAGGTTACGGGAACGTATTCAAGGGCGTGTTGCTTGACGGCACCGAGGTTGCTTTCAAGAGGTTCAAGAATTGTTCCGCTGGTGGGGACGCCAACTTTGCTCATGAAGTTGAGGTCATCGCCAGCATACGCCACGTTAATCTTCTGGCCCTGAGAGGCTACTGCACAGCAACTACGCCCTACGAAGGTCACCAGAGGATCATAGTTTGTGATCTGGTGAGTAACGGCAGTCTTCACGACCATCTCTTTGGAGATTTGAAGACTGAGCTTGCTTGGCCTCTAAAGCAGAGGATCGCACTTGGGATGGCAAGAGGACTGGCTTATCTACACTATGGCGCACAACCTTCAATCATCCACAGGGACATCAAGGCCAGCAACATTCTCTTGGACGAGAGGTTTGAGGCCAAGGTTGCCGACTTCGGGCTAGCCAAGTTCAATCCTGAAGGAATGACGCATATGAGCACGCGGGTGGCAGGCACAATGGGGTACGTAGCGCCAGAGTACGCACTGTACGGGCAATTGACAGAGAAGAGCGATGTGTACAGCTTTGGTGTGGTGCTCCTAGAGCTTCTGAGCAGGAGAAAGGCGATTGTGACAGACGAGGAGGGGCAGCCTGTGTCGGTGGCTGACTGGGCGTGGTCGCTGGTCAGAGAAGGGAAGACGTTGGACGTGGTGGAAGACGGGATGCCGGAGAAGGGATCTCCCGAGGTTCTGGAGAAGTATGTGCTAATAGCAGTGCTGTGCTCTCACCCTCAGCTCCACGCAAGACCAACAATGGATCAAGTGGTGAAAATGCTGGAGAGTAATGAGTTCACTGTTATCTCTATACCTCAACGCCCAATCCCTCTGGTGGCTCGTAGGGATGAGATTGACCGCTCTGTCAGTAGCAGCAGCGGCTCTGGGAAGCTGACTAGCCCCACGGGATATCAAGCCTTTTCCTTCGGGGCTGATGGCTCTAGTTCTAGTTCTATGGCAACGTGTAAATAGTGTTAGTGTGCATTCAATTCATTCTTTGCTGATGGTTCTCCTCTATCACTTACGCATGATACAATAAATTCACGTCTTCCAATTTCTATCAGCTGCAGCATGGCATACAAATACAGGTTGAATAAAACCAGAGAAAATTGAAAAGATAAAATATACTTTTGTGTAAAATATCTTGAGAGACGAGGACAAAAGCTTGTTGGAAGAAAGACACGAAACATACGGAGGTCCATGAGATATATAAGTCGCCAAAATTCTTATATTAAACTAACCAACCATAAAATATCTGTGAGAGTGTACCACACAGCACTTTCATTGATCCTCTCCGTTGAATTTATTAGAAATCTTACATATTCGTATATCTTTGTGTCTTCGACTAAAAAGAAAGTTGTACATATCTATCTATTGTCTATCAAAGATCTCTTCTCTTTAAGACTTTTAGCTTTGTTGGCTGCAATAGTATCGCGATCTCGGTGATCTTCTTGGCAGCTACAGGCTGAAAGTGAAAGATTAAAGGTGAAGAAGCTGGAAGAGATCAACTGTCTGGGTCCTTGCGAGAATGGGATTCTACCTTTTATATGGAAACCTGTTTGAGTTTTGGCCATTATATATGGATTTAAGTTTCTCTCTTAGAGTGAGAGAAAATGTGTGAATGGAAAAAATGGTTTGCCTCAGGGTTTCAGAAGTTGAGACCTAAAAGATTATGGTTGTTTCTCCTTGTGAGTTTCATGGCAGAGCTCCTCAATCAGATTAAAAGGGTTTTGTATTCTTCCAGCAACTTCGGGATGTCATCCATCCGCAACTGAGAATAGTAATGTAAACTAGACATGTCAGAGCATGTGTGGAAACAAATAAGCCTGATGTTTGTTTCAGATATCATTAATGCTGTTATATAGAAAAACTAAGAAAACTAGAAAGCATTGTACAAGTTCTCAAATCAACTTTTGAATAGATTATTTAGAGCAACAGAAAACAGGGTGAGATCGTACAAGGGTCATTACCATGAATTGATGCAACAAGTTGATCGATTGGTGTCAAATGTTCAAGAGAGCGTAATAACAGGAGGAAAGTATGCAGTATTACCTCGGAAGAACTTTTGATATGATAAAACGTAAAGGTCTTCATTCTGGGGAGGCCAAAGTCAGCAGATGTTAAGCTGCTCTGTGCACTGAGACACACGATGGAAACAAACATTTGTGAAGGAAAGGAAGAAGCAAATGTGAAATTTCATAATATGTAATAGTTTTCACAAGGGGTACAGAACAATGCTTTTACAATAACTTTTATTGCGATGATTTCACTACCTTAAGAAATGAATCAGCTTCCACAATTCAAGGAACAACCATTTAAATCGACATACAAAGATAATCTACATAAACAAGAACTGAGTCCAAAATAACTGGCATGGGTAAGAACTCACGTGTATTTTCGGGTAACCAGTCGCTGATAATCTCGAAGTAAAGAACCAAGCTCTTTTAGTTGTAAAGTTATTGGAGTGGACTCTTTCCAATGTTGACGAAGTGCTTGAGCTGCCATCTTTTCATTGGGAAGCTTTTCAGTACAAAGTAGCACAATCACACATACTGAAATAGACAGAAGAAAGATCACCTGAATCATAGAGGCCCGATCATCCACTACATCTCCCTCAATCAATCTTGTTCCTAATTCAACGAATTCTTGATCTTCCGACTCCTCAGGAATTTGAAGGCTTAACCCTGATGAAACAGATATTCCCATTTTCTTTTGCAATTCAACGATAGTGAATCCCTCTTGTCCCTTTTCCTGTCGTGACCAGACACAATTGTTTAAACAAGTTAAAAAGCTAATTTGACTACATTGGCGAAAAACACATCAGATATGTAGGAACTCCCATTACCTTGTCCAATTCTCTCTCAGACTCCTTCATTTCAGGAGGATTTCTAAGTTGAGGTACAGAAGACCTCTTGGCTATCGGATCATCTGAGAAAAAAGAAAAGAATAGAGTGAGGTTGTGGCTGTGGTGAAAGCGGAGAATTTTTGAGTTACGTCCCTATCTAGAGTTTCACATACATTTCTTCCTTCAACCACGAATAAGAACATTTTCAGAAGGCTAAACAGTTCACTAATATTCAATCAGATGCGTAAAATTGCATAACTTCCAATTAGGTACAAACTTGATATAAGAAAAAGAGCATGCTAGAAACTAAAATTTATGACCAACACCATGTTAGTTCGTCTTGTGATACTAAAGACTTTCAGCAAATAAAATTTATCCAAAGATAAAGTAATGATGCGTGTACACAGATAACCAAGTTTGCAAGTTTTTGGAGGTAAAACATCAGTATAAATAAGAATAATAATACCTTCGGGAACCAACCACCAAAGATCACCAAAGGTCGATTTTCCATCAAAACCACCAATTAAAAGGTGACGAGCTCCGATACAAGTCATGGAATGGTAAGCTCGAGGAGGAGGAGGCTCATCATTACTTATTGGTAAGCGCTTCCACTGAGCAGTTACTAGAATGTGAAAATAAAAAATTAGCAGAAACGATAACAAAGCTAATCATCTCACTAGATTGTACTGTTGTAAATTACTGCAGTGGATTTTGGATTTGCAGGCTGAGAAATTTTAGCGATCCGTGAGCAGGAAACGAATCTATTGAGACAAGGGAGCAAAAATCTACCTCTGTCCAAAATTATAGTGTCATTATAATAGACATCATAACGACTCAGCCATCCACCAGTTCCATGTCCTCCAAATAACAGAAGCTGCATAAAGAAAATAAATGATGTGAGTGATGTATGTCCCCACAAACCTACCCATACAGAAAAGCAAAAACAAAATGAATAGCATCTTGATGTGGAGCTGAAAAGGACATACATAATGTCCTCCAGATGTAACTGTATGACCACATCGAGATGATGGTGCTTGACCAGGAAGCTTGAGTTGGGTCCATCCAGGTGTTTCACGCTCTTTCTTGCACAACAAAGGTAAACCACAATAAGATCAACACACAGAACATAAGAAAGAAGACAACTTAAGAGGGTGCTCTTGCATGATTCAATGCATTTTTAAGAAATTTAATTAAGGAAGAACCTTCATCTATCAGACCCTTCAAAGCCCACAAATCACCCATGATAGGGCCACCACCTCCTGTCAAAGATCACACACCATAATTTTAGTTTAGTTGTTATCAACTCAAGCCAAACAAATTGTGATCAAGACCTATTCCTCAGAACCAAAGAAATATCAAACTAGGTAATACATTTATAAGTAGGGTGATTTACACTAAAAGCCACATTTATATGAATCCTTATGATTGGAAGAACATATACAATCAGTACACCTACTCAGGAAACTTCTTCATTAATGATAGAAGTTATTAACTGACAGCGATGGGTAAATCAAATACATCAGCAAATCCTTATCATTGTTTGATGAATGAAAAGGGGGGATAGCAAATTAGCATTCAAATTTGACTTTTATCTTGCAAGAGTTTGCTTCTTGAGCAATAACACTTATCAATTGCAGTATTCGGTAAGATAAGGGAAAAGAAACCTGAGTAGCAACATTTTCTTTGCACTGAATATGCCAAAACAAGTATCTAAAAAGTTTTGGTGTAGTATATACCTCTACCACCGAAAACAAGTAACCGTTTCTCAACCATTGTGGCTGTATGACCACATCTAGGAGGTGGCAACGACCCCGAAACCGTCAGCTCCATCCATTCAAGGGACACTAATGGATACCACGTTTTATTAGGAAAAAAAAACAGTTTATTGCAAAATTTGAAGTAGATGCGAGAGATAAGGTATTACTTGTGTCCATCACATATACATCTGACAGCCACTTTTTACCATCCCAGCCGCCACACCTGCCAATGATCTAGGTTTAGCTATGCAGGCAGCAAGTTAAGCTAATGAACATCTAAAGTTTGATACTCACAATACAATTTTCTGGTTCCCAATAGCAGCAGCGGCAGAAAAATCACGAGGCGTAGGTAAGTCGCCAAAGCTGGTCAGCTCAGACCACTGCCATATATCTGCAGCAAGTGTTACCAGCCGTCAAGAATGGAAATATAATAGAATGGAGATACAAGAACTCACACGGCAATACATACCTGTATCTAGGACCCAAAAGTCGCCCAACCTGAAATTGATTCATAGAAATAAGCTATCCGTGGCCGCTGAAAATAGAATGTGTAACCGCTATAACTAATAATATACCAGTGTGTACCTCTTGCCACCAGAACGTCCACCAAAGATGAACATATGGCAATCAATTGTGATAGCAACATGAAATGCACGCGGTGTAGGACCCACTTGTCCTTCAGACACGCTGCCAGTGCATTCTGGCTCAAACCAGAGTTTGTTTTCTAGTCGACAGGATAAAGAACAAGCAATCATAAGACAACCAATTCTCAGATGATAAAAAACGCTGAACGGGAAACCGTATACTGATATAACCACCTATACTTGAAAAGAAACTAATTTCACTGATACTCAAAAACAAGGAGAAGGAGAGAAAAGATACTCAAAATATGTAGCACTAGAAAGAAACTAGCGAAACAAGTAAGGGAGTATCCATCTGATTCATCTTCAACACCGAATCCAATAATCTCATGTGAAGTTTCTAGTTTTGAATGTTTTTGCAAAGTAACCATCTTTGATGAAGCATCGGCCTAACCAAGCTAACAGCCGATAGACTACCAGAAACACTACTGATTACAAGGAAAGCAAGCCAAGACAGTAACTCATCAGAAAAAGAGCATCTTCCTTGACAATAAACTAATCAGATAAAGGGATCAGAGGATGATGATTACCAATATCATAAACAATTATGTCGTTGAGGAATTTCTTATCGACGAGACCGCCGAACACCACCACCATGGATTTTCCGACATTGACAGATGTATGTCCACTGATTTAAGAAAGAAAAAACACCAAGAAATCAGCTGAATCGAATCGAAGGCCGTAATAGAGAAGAATAGGAAAAGAGAAAATGACCTCCTAGGCTGTGGAGGAGTTCCGCTGAAATCGGAAGAGGAAGCTCGAACCCAGTGATGCATACGGTGGCGATGATGTCGGAAACGCACGGATCACCGTTTTGGATTCGCTTCAAGTGGACAAGTCAGATTTGCAGATCCAAAGGGTACTCACCTTATATACCACTATCCTCAGGTCACAAATCTCCCTCTCTGGTAAAAAGTAAATGTAAATGTTATTATTGTAAATGTTAAATAGAATTAAATCAGTAAGAGGACAACAAAAAACATGGAAGCTCACTGGTTGCGAGTTCCATGCGCGTCACCCGCATACGCGAATACTAGAGGATACTGGGTAATGTAAGAGAAACAACACCAAATACAACAAGTCTAGTTCAGAACTTCACATCTCAGGCCCAACTAGAAGAGAATCCAGCCCAATTCCAACTAGAAGAGAATCCAGCCCAATTGCATAAAACGTTGATAAGAAAGGGTTCATACAAGGATGCTTTATGTGGAGGAATAAGGGTACAGGTGGCAACACCAGATTGAGTAATCTAGATCTAAAATGGAGATCCAAAAAGGGTTGACATGGTTCAATATAAAAGTAGTATCGATGTTCACGTTTGTTGGATTTTTCAAGTGAGTGCTTAATGAAAATGTTTCTAAGTGAATCTTCTTTTCTTCGTTTACGGTTCTAGAAACGATCTCCTAGTCTCTGCTTTTATTTCTTTAACATGGTATCAGAGCGCTCTGAGGGAGTATCCGATATGTTTCCGTTTCCAAGTCATATCAATGTGTTCAGTTTTGTCTCCATCAAACTCAACGATTCAAACTATCTTGGATGGAAGATTCAAGTTGAAGCTCTGCTCAAAACTCATAAACTCTTAGGATTTGTGGATGGTAGTCAACCAACACCAAAAGAGAAGATCCAGGTGAAGTTAGACCATGAGATCTCAGAAGTAAGTAATCCTGACTATGAAACTTGGTTACAAACGGATCAGCTTATACAGTCATGGATTTTTGGTACTTTGTCTGAAGAAGCTTTGGGTTATGCGTTTGGTCTCAACACTGCTCGTGAGATCTGGATCACAATTGCAGAAAACTTCAATCAAAATACTATGTCTCGTGAGTTTGATTTGCTTGCTGCTCTTCAAACCATCAGTTTGGGTAATAAAGATCTTAAAGTGTATCTCAGGGAGTTTAAAAGCTTATGTGACCAGCTGAGTTCTATTGGTAAGCCTGTCACTGAACCTATGAAGATTTATCGTCTCCTACAGAGTCTTGGACATGAATACGAGGCGTTCACTACCTCTATTCAAACATCTATGCATAAACCACCAGTTCCAACATACAACGAGGTTGTCTCTCAACTTATTGGCTTTCATGGTCGGATTAAGGCTTATACATCTGACCTGTTAATCCTCAAATGGTGTTTCAAGTTCATGGTTATGTGCCTAACTCTGGTGGTTCTTCTCAAACTGGCTCTCACCCTAACTACGACTCAAACTATTTTGGTTCTCGGGGGAGAGGTAGATCTAATGGCTATCGAGGTAGAGGAGGTTATTCAACTCGTGGTCGTGGCTTCTCCCAACAAGTCACAAATTGGAATGCTCAAGGGTCTGCAAACAACTGGACAAGACGTGGTTCTCCTACTCCACCATCACACACACGTCCGACTTGCCAAATTTGTGGAAGACTCGGTCATGTGGCTCTCAAGTGTTGGAATCGTTTTGATGCTAATTATCAAAGTGATGAAGTCCCTCAGGCCCTTGCAGCAATGCATATATCATCTCCACCTCCAGCTCATCCTCAGGGAACTTGGTACCCTGATTCTGGTGCTACCTCTCATATGACAAGCTCTGCAGAAAATCTTCAAGTTACTGCTCCTTACAATGGTTCAGAAAATGTCATGATGGCTGATGGTTCTTTTCTCCCAATTACACACGTGGGATCAACATCTCTCTCCACTGGTGCAGGTAACTTACCCTTGAAAGATGTTATGGTTTGTCCTGGAATCCAGAAACCTCTCTTATCTATTTCAAAGCTTTGTGATGACTACCCTTGTGGTGTCTATTTTGATGCTAATCATGTCTGTATATTGGACAAAAATACACAGAGAGTGTTGACTCAGGAAAAAAGGGATGACAACTTATATAAGTTGGAGAATTCAGGGGCAATGGCGTTTTTCTCTTCACGTCAACAAGTTGTCAGCGATGAGGTGTGGCATCTTCGACTAGGCCATCCTAATTCTCAGATTCTCCAACTCCTGAA